>JAJKFI010000103.1:2273013-2287922 GCA_029204185.1 Lerista edwardsae | reverse complement strand
GGGGGGGTGTCTGCGCTGGGTGCCGGGCAGAAGGGGGTGTCGGTTGAGGCCAGTGGTGGCATCTAAATGATTTAAGAACAGGAACTCACTTTTGATTGGCACGTGTCAGGACCCGCCCACCGGAAGTGATGTCATAAGCCGGAGGCTGGAGGAGCCCAGGTCTACCCGCGGCTGGTTCCTATGGGTAGACCCCTTCGCCCCTCTAGGAATCCAGAGTCGCTCCCTTTAACCCTCTGAGTGCCGGCCAACCAAGAAGAAAAGCTCTTTGCAGAGGAGTCGGGAGGGGGGAGGAGGGAGAGTGAAGTGGGCGGAGTCAGCCCTAATTTTAACTAGTGAAACTGAGTTCCCCCGCGTTCCCCCTGCATGACATCACTGGTTGAGGCCCAGCCAGAGCTCTGCTCTGAAGTGGAGAGAAGAGTCTCAGGCTGGGTTGGGCAGGCTCAAGACGTTTCTTGGCCAAGCTCAGAGTGGCCTCTTTTTCTCTCCTACTACAGATGCAGGCACAGTATTATTCCCACCTAGAGAAGTAAACCATTTCATTCATGCCCTTGCTCCAGGGAAGGCGCCAGCCTCCCCAATGTGTTCCTTGAATCTGTGCCTGCTAAATTAAATAGCAGACCCCTAGTTAAAAACCTTGCCCTGCATGAAGAAGACGAGCACCTTAGGTGAAAGGTTTGGTGCTAGCTTGCTACATTGTGGGATTTTCTTTATTTATGCCGGGAAGATGCTCCCAAAACTGGAGTGTGCAAACATTGCTAGAACTATTATCTAAGAATAAGATACATCCTATTAATGGCATGTTTTGAGCATTGTGTAGCAGGAAACATCATTAAATGGATCCATTCAGGGCAACACTCCACATAAAAACATTCTCGACTTGTGTTACTATCAGCAAATATATCATCGGTACGAAGACTTAATTTGCAGTCATTTTCACCCATTTTACTCCAGTGATGGAACTGGTACTTCTAAAAATAATTGGTAGCGATTCCGAGCAGGTAAAGAGCAAGGCGGACAATGGGCAGCCTTGCTTTGTATCATGGGCAACAGGAAAAGAATTAACATGTCTGGTATTAACTACTGCCATATCATGCTTTTGTGTAACCTAAGATGAAAGGGCCTGCTTTAAATATGCATCAAATGGAAAGTGGTTCTCTCTCCCGCACTCTGTTGAATGCTTTCTCGGCAGAAAACCAAAGGGCTCTTTTGTGTGTGACCTGCCTTGGCCATTCAGAGAGGAGGTTAATTGTCCTTCCACTGCTATTAGAAAGGAATGGGCCTGAAATGAAACGATGAAATTGAAAGAATGGGGGGAGGGTGTAACTGACATTCAAATAAACATTTTAATGGGGTGGTCTCCAACTCCTCCCTCCCTCCTGCTGCGACCCACCTGTTCCGCTGCAGAGGGGGCCACAACCCACCTCCTCTTCCAGCGCCAGGCCTCTGGAAGCAGCCGGAAGTCACTTTCACGAACCCGGAAGTAAACCAGAAGTGACTTTCCAGCTGCTTGTGGAGGCCTGTGTGGACACCAGGTGTGGCCTTCAGTTGTGTCCAGAGGGCTCCAATTTGGAGCCAACCAGACACAAGAGTAGGTGGGAGAAAGGGGTGTAGCCAGTGATGTCATGCAGGGGGTACGCGGGGGTACGTGAGTACCGGTTTCTAGGATTACGGCTGGCCCCGCCCATTCGCCCGCCCACTTGTCGACTCCACCCCCGGCAACATTTGAATTTCCTGCACGTTTGAGTTGCCTGCATGTTCTCAGAGCCAGGCAGGCAGCGAGCGGAGCCGAGCCGAGCCTTGCCACTGAAAAATGAGCTGCTCTGGGTTTTTGGAACTGTTGGGTCACTTTAACATGATGCCAGACCTCCTTAACATGTTCTGGGGGTGCTGTGGAATACTGTTGCAACTGTTGGGTCAGTTTAAAATTGTCTGAGGCCTCAAAAAGGCTTTTTTTCATGTTACTTCCTGCCATGACATCACTTCCGGCTTATGACATCACTTCCGGCGGGCGGGTCCCGACATGTGCCAATCAAAAGTGAGTACCTGTTCTTAAATCATTTAGATGACACCACTGGGTGTAGCTAACGAAGTGCAGGGGGGGAGGGTTGCAATTGCACCGGGCAACAAGCTTTAGGGGGGCAACAAGCTGAGCCTGACCCTAGTGGCCAAAACTATGAAAACCATGGTATGTATGAATAATACCATCGTGTTATATACCAGCTGATTCCAGCAAGATGGCGCTAACCAAATTTCGTGAGATTTGGGTGCGGCCATCTTGGATGTCACAACATCTAGACTTGATCCTAAATGCACATGCAGGCCTTCCAGGTTTTGTTTTTCAAATAAATAAATAAATAATGCAGGGAGGAGGGGGAATGAACTGTGCTCGAGCCAGGTGGAATGGAGATAGGGGGTTTCTAATACTTTGCCCCGCTTGTGATTTGGCCAAAGGCCCATCTAGTCCAGCTTCCTGGATCTCACGGTGGCCCACAAGGAGCATTCAAGACAACAAGACCTGCATCCAGTGGCCACTCCCTGGCATCTGGCATTCAGAGAGGCCTGCTTCTTAAACCAGGAGGTCGAACATACCCATCGTGGCTTGTAACCTATGATGAACTTTTCCTCCATCAACTTGCCCAATCCCCTTTTCAAGGCATCCAGGCCAGATGCCATCACCCTACCCTGTGGCCAGGAGTTCCACAGATTCATTGCGTGCCTGCTAAAGAAGTGTTTCCTTTTCTACTCTTCCCTCCCATAGCAGCTTCATGTGGCTTGTCTTTCTCTTCCCTCATGCTATTTATGTTGGGGGAAAAAAAACCCTAAACTGAAAGGACCACTTACATGTTTAAGGTTACGTTTAGTTTGACCCTAAATATAGCAAGCGTAAAAGTTCAATGCTTTCCACACTCTGCCCCTTGTTCCGGGCGAGCTCTCGCCTCATTTGCTCCGTGCTTTTTTTTTGGTTCTTGGGCATTTGTAGCTATTTTTAAAACGTTGCTGTTGTTTGGAAACTCCCCCATCCACTTTGGATGTCTGGCACGCCCCATGGAATTTTCCTCTCCTCGGCTTCTTGCGCTCTCAAGCTGGGCCTTGGCAAATTGGGAAATGTGACTCCTTTATTGCAAGCGTGTGGAAGAAAGAACAAGTGTTTCTCTGCAGGCACTGAGCTCTCCAAGTCCAACTGCTGACTGGGGGCGCAATCCTATCCTGGAGTGAGGCCGGCACAGTTCGGCCAGCAAAGTTTGGCCGGCACAAGGGACACCGTAAAGGATGTTTGGACCACTCTCGGAGACAGAGAGGCCAGACGTGCGCCATCCTCCCTGACTCCAAGGGTGGTCCAAACTTGCTTAATGGTGTCCCTTGTGCCGGCCTAACTCCAGGTTAGGATTGTGCCCTCAATCTCCCTCTCATACTTTCACCCCCCTAGGAATCTGGAGTCGCTCCCTTTAACCCTCTGAGTGCCGGCCAACCAAGAAGAAAAGCTCTTTGCAGAGGAATGGGGAGGGGAGAGGAGGGAGAGTGAAGTGGGCGGAGTCAGCCCTAATTTTAACTAGTGGAACTGAGTTCCCCCGTGTTCCCCCTGCATGACATCACTGCTTGTGCCCCACACAGAATGCACTGTAAGTATCTTTTTAATCCACAGAGTCCTTTTCCCAAAAGGCTTCCTGCTCTCCACTTTCTCCACCGATCTCTATTTCATTCTCTTTTTTATTGGTTCCAGATGGGCTTGGCTTAGGCAATTGGCCAGTGAGCCTTTTTGCCTCTCCTCCAAAAGGTTTTACCCAGTGGAATCCAGCCAGCACCAGTGAATCTTTTCACACCTGGCTGGAACCAGGTCAGGCAGATAATACATTTCTCAAGCTCAGCGGCTACTCATTCACACACACACACACACACACACACACACACACACACACTATCAGATACTGCTCAGTGATTTAAGCCCTTCAGGCAGGACAGTGACATTCCAAGCCAAGGCATATGCAGAGCCCAGGATGCCAAAATCACCCCAAGGATGCAGAGAGAGTTTGGAAAGCTCCCAGGTGCAGCACTGACCAGCACCAAGGATGGGTCCACCAAGACACCCAGTGGACGTTCACCGTCTTCTCGGCATACAGTCACAGCCCCTTGCAGTGTAAACTGTCATTTAAGCAGAACAACATACCCAGGGCAAGGAATGCTGGACTGATAGCTGATAAAGAGGACTGGTCAATGCTACAGCAGGTTGAGAGGAGCTTCATCCTGCTTTCAAGAGTCTGCCAGAGCTCCAGGGTGAAGCAGATTCCCTGGAAAGGGCGCTCAATCAAGGGGCAACAGAATCCTCACCAGCTGCACACCTCATGATGTTAAGGAAGAGGGCAGAGCTCGGTCTGAGACACGCTCGACGGGGTGGACCTTACAGGACACCGTAGGAGCAAATGGGGGAACACAATTCAAGGGCAGGGAGAGATTTCTCCAAGGCTGCAGAGATGGACACAGAGGTGACCTTCCAGCCACCTCTCTCCCCTCCTTCCATCGCCACCGTCAGTTCTGCATTACCAGAGCTCTTACCCAGCTCTCACAAATGATGTAGCCGTCTCCACAGGGACCGGTGCGTTTCTACCAGCCGACAGCCAGTGTGGCAAGAGGCAGAACCCTATTGTAACAGCAGAGGAGAGACATGCCAATCTTGTTGGCATTAGGAGTGCCTACTCTTGAGCTAAATAATTGCACCGCATTATAGCTCTATCCATTTTGTTTCACTCCGTCTTTCCACGCGTGCAACAAACCAACAAACAAACCTGCCAAGGCCGATCACATCAACTCTTCAAAACAGACACGGAAGACAACGCCACAAGCAAAATACAGGACCAGCCAGAGGCTCAAAATGTTTAGTCGCCAGATCTGATGCTTTTCAGAAAGAGAAAAATCTCCAAGGGCACCAGAAGAACTTCCTGAGGCAGGGAGTTCCTCTGGCTAGATGTGAGCACGGAGAAAGCCTTTCTCCTGTGTATCTACTGTGACATGTAAGACATCCTTCCCAAAGGTTCTTCACAGGAGAGCAAGTTCACATGTGGGGAGAAATGTCTCTCTCCCCATACGTGGACGCGAAGCATTTAAGGACTTCAAGGCAACTATCAATGATTTTGAATTTGGTCTAGAAGTGGGACAACGAAACTGGAGCAAAACGGGCACTGTGTAGAAAAGCGGCTTGAGTTAGTCTGCAAGTACTGTTGGCCCAATTAGATGGGGAAACATTTTATCAGAAACAAAGTGGGGTTAATGGCAGGAGCTGGCCTCGGTCCTGAAGGTAACAAGATAGGAAAACTGTGCTCAGAAATTCCAAGGACAGACTAAGCCCCCACCTGTGGTCCCCTACCCCCCCTCCAAAAAGTGGACATCCTACAGGGGTAGTGCTCTACTATGGAGCATCGTATTCCATAATTATGCAGTAGTTTCCCTATGGCTCGATTGGTGCCTTGCTCAAAATGGGGTAGTGAAGATCTAGTGTGGCTCCCTCACCAGAACTGGGCCTGGAGGGTCCACATTGCTTTCCGGAACGTTCCCCACGAGCTAGCCAAGTGAACCCCCCTAGGCAGTGGTGTCATTTAAATGATTTAGGAACAGGAACTCACTTTTGATTGGCACTTGTCGGGAACCCAGAACCAGCCACGGAGCCCGTTAGGATCCGGAATGCCCGTTCTGGTCCGTTCCCCCTGAATGACATCACTGCCTTCGCCCCCCCCCAGGAATCCGGAGTCGCTCCCTTTAACCTTCTGAGTGCTGGCCAACCAAGAAGAAAAGCTCTTTGCAGAGGAATTGGGAGGGGGAGGGGGGAGAGTGAAGTGGGCGGAGTCAGCCCTAATTTTAACTAGTGGAACTGAGTTCCTCCATGTTCCCCCTGCATGACATCACTGCCCCTAGGCATAACATTCCACAGGGAGGTGACCCCTCCTCTGGAGAGAACACACAACACCTTGCGGTGGCAAGGCAGTCAACTCCAGATTCTCCCTGGAGGAGGGGGTGCCCACCATTTCCCGTAGAGGAAGGGGCACATGAGAGGGAATGGCGGGTGCAAGGGGGGTGCCCCCTTGTGGAGAGGCCAGGAACGGCCCAGAGTGTCGTAGATTGCGGTGCCACCACTACTACTCACCACCCAGTAAGTTTGTCCTCAGTGCCCTTCCCCTGTCTTGCCACACCCATACAAGACTGGGCACACCATCTGGACCCATGTAATTTTGAAGTGAGGAACCCTGATCTGCTTCTCGCACTTGGGTAAAGACTCGACACCTGGCCCCATTCTCTTCTGCAGAATGAAAGACACAGAAAATGGAACCGAACACCGGACTATTAACGTTCTCTTCCAAGTAATCTGTGGAAATGCTTTCCTTACGCCGAATTGTGCATTTAAATAAATGAAGCTAATTAAGTAATTGCCTACATTACTGGGACCATTTCGGTGCTCGCCAGTAAAGTTTGCATTGTTGCTAATTTCCCTGGTGTTGGGCGAAGAATTGGGAACCAAGCCGTGATTGTCAGAAAATGAGCATATCAAATTTGAAGTGGGGAAAAATGTCGAGGCGAGAAGTGTTTTGAGAGAGAGGCTTCAGTGAAGATTTTCTGTGCCTTTTTTTGCCGCAGGGAAAGCTGGAGATGCGGAATTTTAATTTCAGGTATGTTGCGGTCTTTGTCCAGGCACAAACACAAGACAGAGGAAAGGATGGCAGAATCAGACGAGCGGCAATACCTCTCATAATTACAGGACCTTGGATAGCTCCAAGAGAGTGATGGTAACAAGTACAAGGGTGGTCCTGATAGAATCTTTAGTTTGCTGGCTAGTTAGACAACTGTAAGAGTCCTCTCAGAGTACACAGTTTTCCTGGTCAGATCACCACATTGACACACACTTATACAGCAGATTCACACAACATATGCAAATATCTTATTTGAGGCATCTGGTGGGCTACTGTGAGACACAAGAAACTGGACTAGATGGGCCTTGGCCTGATCCAGTGGCCTGATCTTGGCCTTGGCCTATATTCCCAACTTCTAAGGGAATATCTGTATTAAGAAACCAATGGGGTGAAATTGGCATAAAAGAAATTAAGCCAGGCAGGCCCCATGGCAAAACTTATCAAGGTCTCCATAAGACATGCAATCTCACCAACCACATTCCAACCTTCAGTTAATCAATGGCTGTTTTAGTTGATTAATCCACATAGTATAGGCTGCAGCCCCTAATTAACCCCGCTTAGGATGTTATGGGACATCCCAAACCCGTCCAACATACTCAATTCCAAGTGCGACTGCAAATTCGCCTGAGGCTAGATTTTTCTGCAGAGAAAACCATGCATTTCGTTCCTGAAACCTCCCTTTCCTTTAATGCACCCTGCCTTGTGACTGCATTTTGAGAAGGGAAAATACACGGAGCGCGGCCAAATTTGAGGCGTCTGTGTCACCTCTAGGCTGGCCCTGTGTTCAGGCCCAGTAAACACCAATACAGACAAGCCCCTCCATACAAGACAATGCTTACTGTAGAACAGCCATCCTCAGCATTCAGAGATGCAACAGCCACCCTCCTTCAGCATTCAGAGGTACAACAGCCACCCTCCTGCATTCAGGCTGCCATGGGAGACCAGTAACCCTTTAATTAGTGGCTTTATGGCTGTACCTTTCCCTGCTGCAACCTCACAATAGAGCCCTACTACCAGGTTAAAAAAAAAAACAAGTAAGGTGGGTCTCCAAATCAATTTACCATGTGCCACTCTCCAGCACATTTGCAAGTCAGGTTCAATTTCCTGAGGCCACCTTCTTATATATTCCATCCGCATGTAGATTTGCATCGATTTAAATACAGGACGGCGCTCCTCTCTTTTTTCTCCTTGCACAAGCATTGCTCATGGAGCTATTTCAAAGCAGTGGCATTGCGAACGGCGGGGCCGAGGGGTCCAAGTGAGAAACAAGATGGTGGCAGGTCCAATCCTGCAGACTCCTGGCACCGGGGCCAACTAGGTGGACGATCAGCCACTTAGGGCCGGAACCTTCTACCATAGTCGGGCAGCTCTTAAATCAGGGACTTAAATCCTTGCAGAAGCTACCCCAGAAATTTGCAAATTAATCCCACTTTTCCCAATGTGCAGCTCACCACGAATCCTCCTTAACATAAGTAAAGAACATAAGAAGAGCCCTGCTGGATCAGGCCAAAGGCCCATCTAGTCCAGCTTCCTGTTTCTCACAGCGGCCCACCAGGTGCCCCAGGGAGGCACGAGACCACAAGATGCTTGCATCCTGTGGCCACTTCCTTGCACCTAGTACTCTGAAGTAGCTTACTACTAATGTAAGGAGGCTACAACCCATCATTGCCTATAGCCCACGATGGACTTTTCTTCCAGAAATCTGTCCAATCCCCTCTCAAAGGCATCAAGACCAGATGCCATCACCACCTCCTTTGGCAAAGAGTTCCACAGATTAACTACCCGCTGGGCAAAAAAGTACTTCCTTTTATCTGTTTTAACTCTCCCAACCCTCAGTTTGAGCGGATGCCCCCTGGTTCTGGGGTTTTGAGAGAGGG
This sequence comes from Lerista edwardsae, assembly GCA_029204185.1. NCBI lineage: Eukaryota > Metazoa > Chordata > Lepidosauria > Squamata > Scincidae > Lerista > Lerista edwardsae. The sequence goes on along the minus strand of JAJKFI010000103.1, from coordinate 2,279,371 downwards.
AAAAGAACATCCCTCTATCGACTCTGTCCCTTCCATGCATAATTTTGTATGTCTCAATCATACAACTAGAACCTCCCCCAGCTCCGTCCCTTGTTTCCAGCTCAGAGCAGCTATTCCCCCCCCTCCATCTGAGAACGTCATTCATCTGGGATTCATTCATGGACTAAAGGCGTCAGGGGCTCTTGCTTGCCAAATTCTCCCGGCCTCCATCCTGTTCCTCACACCATCATATTATTTGCATCGGGGAGTGGAAGGCGATTTCAGGCTGAGGCAGGACATTCGCACAAGCTGTTATTATTGCAATCAGGCTGGGTGTGAATTGGATCAGCGGGGGGGGGGGGGGGGGCTGCGGGCAGGGGGCAGCCCCCCTCGCGGGGGGGGGGGGGGGGCTCATCCAATCGCAGCGGGCCGCTGAGCGGGAACCAGCAGCATCCCGAGACATGTCTGAGGCTCCTTCTAGGAAGCGTAAATGGGCATGCCTGTGTGGTGCGCATTTTCTGCCTCGACAAGGGTGTTAAAGAAAGGAGCGTTTTTTCTGGCTTCTGCTTTGTGAATGGGCACATCAGTCCATTCAAAAATACAGCAGCAATACAGCTTTCCTTCCAGACGGCATCACAATCAGGGGTGTAACTAGGGCGAGTTTAAGAGGGTATATTGAACCCAGGTACGAACGCCTTGGAAGGATGGCTGTCCCCTGGTTCTGGTGTTATGAGAGAGGGAGAAGAACATCCCTCTATCCACTCTTCCCCACCCCACACACATAATTTTGTCCATCTCTAGATGCAGGCGTCTCGTTGTCTTGCGTGCTCCCTGAGGCACCTGGTGGGCCACTGTGAGATGCAGGAAGCCAGACTAGACGGGCCTTTGGCCTGCTCCAGCAGGGCTTCTATTCTTAAGGCCTAGATTGGGTTGCAAGTTATTATAGCTCCCTCCCCACAGACAGGATGGCAAATTCTATTTTATTTACTTCATATTTCCCTCAGAAGATTACCTCAGAAATGCCAGGTGCGAGGGAGTGGCAACAGGATGCAAACATCTTGTTTTCTCCTGCGCTCCTTGAGGTATCAGGTGGGCCACTATGAGATGGACTAGATGGGTCTTTGCCTCATCTAGCAGGGCTCTTCTTATGTTCTGAAGCACTTCCAAGTTTTGTATGGGTGTATTAAAAATTTGGGGAGGTGTTATGGGGGTGTTAACAATTTTTGGGCTCCCAGTTGCGATGACAAAGGCACGAAGTACTTTTTTACCCAGCGGGTAGTTAATCCGGGGAACTCTTTGCCACAGGAGGTGGGGACAGCATCTGGTCTTGATGCCTTTAAGAGGGGATCAGACGGATTTCTGGAGGAAAGGTCCATCGTGGGCTATAGGCCATGATGGATTGTGCAACCTCCTTACAAAGGTGGTGGGCTACTGGTACCGGGTGCAAGGGAGTGGCCACAGGATGCAAGCATCTTGTTGTCTCATGCCTCCCTGGGGCACCTGGTGGGCCGCTGTGAGAAACAGGAAGCTGGACTAGATGGGCCTTTGGCCTGATCCAGCAGGGCTCTTCTTATGTTCTTATGTACCATATGACTGTCCAACACTTTCTCCTGTGCCAATTCCTTAAATTAAGAAATTTAACAGCCATATATGTACATTATTTAAGAGGCCTACATTTATTTCAAATGCATCCATATCTTTGCATGTCCCCTGCTGAGTGGAAGACGCCCCTCAAGGTGCTTCACAAACCGCATTTAAAAAGCACAAACGAAGCGCCCGATCCATCGAAGGAAGACAAAAATCACAGCATCTGTAACCAGCAGAGCATTAAACCGAATGAGCAAAGCCGTCATGTGAAAAAACGAGAACAAACAGGCGGCCGATAACCTGGTCTGCCGAGCAAAAGGAAAGCAGCAAGTCTTCAGCTGCCATTCATGGAAGGGTAGACATGGAGCCAACTTGAGCGCTAATAGCAGGGAGTTGCACATTGAAGGGGCTACCACAGAAAAGACCGTCTCCCATCGCACTGCAAGCAAAGCTTCCATCCGTTACAGAACTCAATCCCCCAGCACACCAGGGCAAGAAAAGCTACGCCAGATCAGAGGAAAAGCTCACACAGCCAGTGGCATACCTAAGAGATCTGGCACCTGGGAGTACAAACATTTTTAACGTACACACCCAGCGTGCAATCCTAATCTCGAGTTTGGCCAGCACACTTAGGCCAGCGAAGTTTGGCCAGCACAAGGGACACTGTAAAGTGTGTTTGGATCACACTCGGAGTCAGAGAGGCCGGCACACAGACGTGCGCCATCCTCCCTGGCTCTGAGAGGGGTCTAAACGTGCTTTGTGGTGGCCCTTGTGCCGACCTTTGCTTTGCTGGCCTAACTCCAGGTTAGCACATCCAGCCAAAGGTCCACCTACCCGACGTCCTGTTCTGTGGCTAATCCAAGGGAGCGGCAACAGGATGCAGGCCTCTTGTGGCTTTCTGTGCTCCCTGAGGCATCTAGTGGGCCACTGTGAGATGCAGGAAGCTGCACTAGACGGGCCTTTGCCCTGGTCCAGCGGGGCTCTTCTGCTGTTTCTAAGACTGCTGCCTGCCCTGTCACAATATCTACCCACCCCAGAAGAAGCCCCCCCCAGCCCAAATGCCGCTGTAGCAACCAGATGGAGAAGATGTCTTGTTTATGCGACCTGTTGGACCTTCTTCCCCTGCAGAGAAGAAACCGACATTAACGCGGACGCATAAACTGTGCGCACAACACGAACATCAGCAGGCCTGTGACTCTCCCCAGATTCAGCCGCACCAATCTGTTGGCGCGCCTGCCTATGATTAAAAGAAACACTCTCTTTCAAACGGGCTTTGATTGCGGGCCGACGGCTTTATGAAGTCCGACACTCCGAAGCCTCTAATGATCCGCGCACGGTCCCCCGCCGCGCGCGCTCCGGCGACGCGGCAAATAATCGGCGACAGGGGAGAAGTGCACCACTGTCGCGGGTGGCATTGTGCCCACGCGCACCTACACACACACACACACACACAGAGAGAGAGAGAGAGAGAGAGAGAGAGAGCACGATTTTTTTAAGGCAATCCTACTGGGAACAAGGGGGTGGCTTGGGTAGGGAGGGGGTGTTGGCGGTTTGCTTTCTGCTAGCGTCGTCTGGGAGGATGAAAGGAGCCTTGCGGCCCCCCTCGGCTCGCCTGCTTTGCTGGAGGATCAAAAAGACTGCGCAGTGTCAGTCAAGCCGCCGCCAAGGGGAGCCCTGGCATATGGTGCGGCCAGATGGGCCCTCTGGAGGCTCCCAGCAAGCCCCTCCCCGAGGAGTTCCTGTTCATCTCGCTCCATAAGCACCGCTGGGCCAAGATGCCGAGCGCTGATCACAACGCGGCATCTCAGAGCAACCTCCACCGTGCTCGTGGCACAAAAGCATTTGGGCAACCGTTTCCACATGCATTACTGGCCATGCATTACTGGAACCAGAAAGCATCTCTTTTGTCCCCAAAGCAGCAGCGCTGGGGGATGGGGCCAGCTTGAGCAGGCCTCTGGCACATGATCGAGACGGGGTGTGTGTGTCCAACCCTCTCCCCTGGAGCTGTTCAGCCACTACAATACAATAAAAACCACCGTTTATGCCAATAAAGGTTTGAGTATGAGTATGAGTAATAAAAACCACCACCACACAACCCAAGCTGTTATTTGCCCCCACAGGCAAACAGTGTTTGGCCTGGATGCCTGGCGGCATTTCCCTTCCTGCGTGACCCAGCGTGGAATTAGCCAGTGGAACAGCTTGCCACAGGATGGGGTCACAGCGCCTGGCCTAGAGGCCTGTGAAAGGGGGCAGAGTGAGGGAGGAAACGCCCCTTGCAGGTTACAAGCCAGGTGTGTGCACCCTCCTGGTTTTAGAAGTAGGCTGCCTCTGAACGCCAGGCACAAGGGAGTGGCAACAGGATGCCAGTACTTTGTTGTCTTGTGTGGAGCTGGTTCTTCTGATGTTCTCGCGAATCTTTCCCAGGCACAGAGCAACCCACTCCCTTTACGAACGTCACGGCTCCTTTTCCCTTCACAGGTGGCAAAGTTTTGGCCAGAGGAGTGCAGGAAAAAATGCCCTTTAGTGTGACATTGCTGGCTCTTACTCCTTAAGCCGACTTGGGGAGGATTTCAGCAGATCCTGTTTAATCACTGCAGCCCTTTCATCCCGGCGCTGCCTGTGTCGTTGGGCCACGAGCATCCCTAAGCTGGCCTGCTGAACGTGTGTGGGTCCTGCAACTTTTTAGCACTGGAGTTCTTTCGGAGATGTGGTCACCAGAACTGTGTGCAGTGCTCCAGTAAGGCAGTCCTATTTGTTACACAGCGTTATCTAACCCACAGGAGCCTTCCTGAGTGGGCCGTTGTCTTTTACGATGGCCCATTTGTCACTTCTATGGCTCGGTAAACTAGCCTTCCCTGGTTCCATGCACAAAATGGAGCAGGGCTTCGTTGGGCGATCAATCGCGTTGCTACCCAACCGATGGCTCCCACGTCGGTCTTGTTCGCCGTCCAAGAACCCATTAAGGCATTTTTAGTGGGCAATGCTCTTCAGAAGTTGATTTGCGACCATCTCCCTTCAGGACGGCCTTGGGCAGGGAAGAAAAAGGCTGTACGATTCCTTGCTGCTAGGCATGGCCAACCCTGCTCCACTCTACACTGGTGCCATCATCCACGGTTGTTCCACTGGCGCTCTCCCGCTGCACCATCACCACAGCAGGGAGTAGGGGGCAGAGAAAATGGCAGGGTTGCTGAGCAAGAACTCCAGAACCAGGGGGCACCCACTAGAATTGAGTTTTGAGAGAGTTAGAACAGATAAAAGGAAATGCTATTGCACCCAGTGGGTCATTAAGCTGTGGAACTCCTTGCCACAGGAGGTGGTGATGGCATCTGGCCGAGGTGCCTTTCAAAGGGGATTGGACAGATTTCTGGAAGAAATGTCCATCGTGGGCTAGAGGCCATGATGGGTTGTGCAACCTTCTTACATTAGTAGTCAGCTACTTCAGAATGCCAGGTGCAGGGGAGTGGCAACAGGACTCAGGCATCTTGTTGTCTCATGTGCTCCCTGAGGCTTCTGGTGGGCCACTGTGAAATGCAGGAAGCTGGAAGCAGGAAGCCATTTAACTTTATTATTATTACTATTTGCCTGTAAACCGCTTTGTGAACTTCATGATGAAAAGCGGTATATAAGTATTGATTGATTGATTGATTTGATTGATTGATTAGATGGGCCTTTGGCCTGAGCCAGCAGGGCTCTTCTTATGTTCTTATGCAAAAACAGGATAGGTAAAAGGTAAAGAAAATATTTCTTTACTTGCGTGCAACTCGTCTGTGGAACTCCTTGCCACAGGATGTGGCGATGGTGCCTGAGAGGACTTTAAAAGGGGATTGGACAGATTGATAGAAGAAAAAGTCCAGATTGATAGAGGAAAGGTCCATCACAGGTGACAAGCCACGATGGCTCTACGCAACGTTTTAGAAGTAGGCTACCTCCAATGCCAGACGCAAGGGAGTGGCAACAGGATGCAGGCATCTTGTTGTCTTGTGTGCTCCTTGAGGCCACTGTGAGATACAGGAACCCCACATGCCCTAGATCCAAATATATGTGGTTTTCCTTCGCAAGCCTGAATCTGGAATCTTGGGGGGGGGGGGGTGGAAATAGGTGAAGGGAAATGCAGTGGGAAAGACGTGGGCACGCAAAGGGTTACACACACCTCCTCTTGTGGTCTCTTCCCCCAAAATTGTCTCCTTCCCAGGGCTGCTTTGCAGCAACGAACGCAGACATGTAGGTTGTTGTGCGCTCGATCGTGTGCCCTTGGCATGCATTCGGCCCTTGGCAGCACAACTGTCCCCCTCCCAACTCAAAAGAGCAGCGACAACAATTCACCAAAAAGCGACCCACAGAAAGCAACCGCAGGCGCTCGGCTCGGCCGTTTCCACCGCAGGGGTTTCCTTCCAGCTCTGCTGACTCACAACGTCCACCGAGCCCGCTCACCTCCGTGTCGCTCAAACATCATTTGCTTAATTTTCGTCCCGTGTAGCCACAAGAGAGCACCGTGTTCTCGTTAGCGCATGCACCAAAAAAAAACACCTGTGGGTACTGCAACCCGCAGGAGTGCACCGAACTCCTTGCCACTGGTTTTTTTTTTTTTCCACGGCACAGGGCATTAAATATTTAAGGAGCTCGTCAAAATGTCATAATGATTTTTTTGTCTTGTTCCATTAGCTCTATTTTTCCAAAGGCCACCAGTGATTCTTTGAAGCATTGGGTTCTAGCCTCAGAGGAAAGGCAAAGGAGAGAGAGAGAGAGAGAGAGAGAGAGAGAGAGAGAGAGAGAGAGAGAGAGAGAGAGAGAG
>JAJKFI010000103.1:2249427-2264323 GCA_029204185.1 Lerista edwardsae | reverse complement strand
CCCCCCCCCCAACACACACACTGCCCACACCGCGCAGAAGATCAAGACGGGATGCGTTAAGAAAACAATCTCCCAGCTCAAAGCAAAGTCGGAGGAATGCGAGATTCAGCTTAATTAAGGAAAGGCCAGTTTTATGAATCGCTGAAATGGTTCCTTGCTTTAGGAGAGCCTCCCAGATGGGCCCATCAAAGACTGTAGAGGCAGTAATTAATAAAAATGGGTAATGATTGACCATCTGGCCACTGTGTTTGTTCACGAGTGCAGGCACTGACTTCAGGCCCTTATTAGGTATTCACCCTCTGAGCCTCTGCAGATGTTGGCGGTGGGATGGCCCGTCGTTGGCTCCTGGAGGTGGCGACGAAATTGCTCAGCCACCAGAAGGTGGTTAATAGACCAAAGGGAGCAGGTGAGCTGACGCACCTTGCGCATGTCGTCTGCCTGACTGTGGGCCTTAATTGGAGTTTATGGAAATAAAATATGAACCAGATCAGTACAGGACGAGGTCAAGGGGAAGGGAGGAAAGCAGGAGGAAGGTATGAGACGGGGCCTTTGATCCAGCTGTGTTTCATTTGGCTAAGATCTCCAGACAGTGGCATAGCCAGGGCGTCTAGCGCGCGGGGTCCATTGGACGGCTTAGGGGACAGCCACTAAAACTGAGTGTTGGGAGAATCAGAATGGATAAAAGGAAATACTTTTCTACCCAGCGGGTATTTAATCTGTGGAACTCCTTGCCACAGGAGGTGGTGATGGCGTCTGGCCTGGGTGCCTTTATAAGGGGACTGGACAGATTTCTGGAGGAAAAGTCCATCGTGGGCTACAGGCTGTGATGGGTGGCGCAACCTCCTTATGTTAGATGTAGGCTACCTCAGAATGCCAGGTGCAGGAGAGTGACGACAGGATGCAGAGATCTTGTTGTCATATGTGCGCCCTGAGGCACCTGGTGGGCCACCGTGAGATGCAGGAAGCTGGGCTAGGTGGGCCCCTTTTGGCCTGATCCAGCACAAGGGCTCTTCTGATGCTCTTACGTTCTCACTGCGTGGGCTAAAATGGCTGTGGCATTACCTCCTTGGCAAAGCCGTTCTGCGCGTCTGATGTCAATACCGAGATGCGTAACGAGTGTCCAGATTGGGATGAGTTGGCAAGAGGATGGACAGCATCCAATTCATGTCAGCGAGAAGATCTCATCCACGGCTCCGGACCCCAGAGGCTGGTGCTTAAGAAACAGAGCCATCACGGAAGATTCTGGATCGTTTCCACCTGATTAAGCAGCGCGTGACTCATCCTAATGCTCCTTCCGCCACATACACGCAATATATATTTGGATCTTTTTGCCCTGCAGTAAAACGGTTTTCAAATACGTTTCCTGGCCCACTTCAGAGCACTGTGCAAAATCCTGTTGATCCATTTAGTGCTTGGGAGGACGGGCTAATTAAGCCCTGCACACAGGAAGTCAAATCATCATAAATCTGGACCCAATTCGAGTTCATCGGTATTTAATTCTCCAGTTCCGGTTCAAGCACATATTAAGAAGCCACTTAGTAATGGGTTGAGAGCTTTCAAAACGGTCTTGAACCAGTCTGAGACCGATTTTGTGCAGAATCATAACAAACCCTTGGGTTTTTCCTTGCAGTGCAACTCTATAAAAGAAAAACAATAACCATGTCACACGAGGGGGAAAAATATATGTGTGTTATTTTGTGAACCAGTCCTTTTTGAATTGTTATGGGGTTGTAACAAACAAAATCTATACGGCAGGGTGGAAAGTAGGAAAATAAATCACAGAGCACACAATTCAGAAGGCCTGACTGTCAAACCATTTGCTTCAAATTGGTTAGTGATTTTTTTGTGTGTTTAGGGATCTGGTTCCGGTTCACTTTCCAGAAGGAAAAACGCACAAAACATCTGAATTGTGTTTGGGGGATTGAGTTCAGGTTCAATTAAAATAAGACCATGAGCCTTGCTGGATCAAGCCAACAACCCACCTAGTCCAGCTTCCTGTCTCTCACAGTGGCCCACCAGATGCCTCAGGGAGCACACAGGACAACAAGATATTTTCTTCCTGTTGCCACTCCCTTGTGCCTGGCATTCTGAGATAGCCTACTCCTAGAACCAGGAGATTACAGATATCCATCATGGCTTCTAACCTGTGATGGACTTTTCTTCCAGAAATCCTTCCAATCTAGACCTGATGCCATCACCACATCTTGTGGGCAGGAGTTCCACAGATTAATTAAGCATATCCTGACTACAGTATATGTCGCATGCTGCTAGTTTGGTTTCACACCGATTCTTTGGCAGAATACGGACATACAGTCGAGCGGTTAAAATATGCTCAAATATTGTCGACTGACTTTTCCTCCGTCAAGCTATCCTGTCCCCCTTTTAAAGACTTCCAGGCCAGACATCATCACCACATCCTGTGGCAAGGAGTTCCACAGATTAATGACATGCTGGTTAAAGAAATATGTTCTCTTTCCTCTCCCAACTCTCAATTGGAGTGGACGTCCCCTAGTTCTGGTGTTGTGTGAGAGGGGAAAGAACATCCCTCTATACACTTTATTCCCCCCCCCCCCGCAGAATGTTGTAGGAATCATGCCCGCTATCCCTTGAAGCCCCCCATCCTAGAATTCAGAATAGAATTCTGAGAGAAATAGAAACCATATCTGGAGAAGGTGTGTCACATTTCCCCCACATTTTGTTTCTCTTCCCACCCACCCCCCAGAAACGACAGGCAAGCCTTTCCAACAAGAATCACACAGGCCCTCCTATGCCTCTGTTTAATGCTGTAAGAGGGAGCACTGCCCTCAAAGTGAAAAGGCGCTTGCTAGAGAGGCTGAGATCAGATGCAACCCGACAACCTGCCACCATCCCCAGAGGTGTGCGCAAGTGTGTCCTTGGCAAGGTGAGGCATCCCCAGGTATGCAGAATGACCTGCGGTGAAGTTCCGTACCTTTGAGCTTACAAATGCTTTTTTCCAAGTGTGTGAAGAGGGGCCGGCCCGATCGGCTCATAGACTCCCATTTGCACAGCGGGTTTTCATCGTAAGCAAACAGCCTCGCCGTCGTTTTGTTTCTATAGCATCTCTGGGGCAGGCCTGACGCCTTTCAAGGCAAAAGTCAGCCATAGCAACAACTACTGAAATTCCTGGCTGCTGCTTCCCTGCTTCTGTAGACTTTGTAGGGCTCTGGAAATCCTAGCCTGAGCACCCACAGCCTGCGGGCAAAGAAAGGTTTCCTTGCTAGGAAACTCGGCAGCAGTGGCATGCCAAGGTCATTTGGCACCCGGGCCCCATAAATTCTTGGCCCCTCCCATGATAAAATTGTTCTCAGCAATAATAATGACACATAAGAACTTTGCGAATGCCCCTTGTTATTAATTATTATTAATAATGTCCAGCAGTGCCCACATCCTAGGACAGTGATGGCTAACCTATGACACATGTGTCAAAGCTGACACACTACAACATTTGGGGTGAGACACCAACATTCACCAATACCTGTCAAAAACTGAGTTTGTTTTACTCATTTTTCATTTTTGTAATTATTTGATGCTTCTTTATATGTATAATGCATAGCACCATACATGATTAGACTGTATTTTTTTGTTTAAATAAATGAATATAAAGAATTGTTACTCTTTTGTTTGGGAGGGGGGTTGACACACCAGTGGAGTCAAGTTAACCATTTTCCTAAGTTTTGACACACTGAGCCCAAAAGGTTGTCCTAGGAGATCTTTGTCACACACACACACACCCCAAGATGTGGGCACTGTTGGAGATAATAATGTGGGCATTATTAAGCATTACAGTTCAGACTGACCCATTCCTACTGCAGAACATAAAACCACAACTAAATGCCCCTCCCCACCACCACTCGCGGGGGAAATCGCTGTGATGCTCCTGGAAATTGTTGTTTAGGGGGCTCAGGTGTCAGGCTGGTTTTCTGCTCCTTCTGACCAGAGGAGGAAAAAAAAAGAAAAAAGAAGCAGATTAATCCGAGAGAAAGATCTCTCTGTTTCCTGGGATGAAAAGCAGAGTCTCATTATAGAGTTTAGACACATGATTGATTGGCCTTTGCAGAGTGTAATTGACAACTGAAACGCCGGAGGGGATTTCTGAGGCAGCAAAGTGGGGGGAGGAACAAGGGTGGGTGTTGGGGGGCAGAGAGGCCGAAGGATTTGTGATGCAGGAGGAAGGAATGCAGCCGACGCCGGTGAGTGGAAGGGAGGAAGCGCAGTTTTCAACCAGATCTGATGTGGTTAAGGCAGTGGCATCACCAGAGTGTGCGGTGCCCCACTTGGGGGTGGGGGAAGGCACCACTACTGCCCAACAAATTGAAGACCTTGGCACCTTTGAACGATACCATCGTGTTATACATCAATCGATGCAGACTTTACGGCAGAATGCAATGGAAGAAACCGTTTTGGATTACCTGTGTCCTATCCCAAGTTATGGCCGAATAACCAGAAAAGCAAAACACAACTGCCTCCTGTAACAAAAAGTGGATTTCCTGAACTCAAAACTGACCAATGAGACTGAGGGTGCAATCCTAAACTGGAGTTAGGCAGGCCCAGTTAGGGCAGGAATGTTTGGCCGGCACAAGGGCCACTCTAAAGTGTGTTTGGAGCAGAGGCGGATCTAAGAGGGGGCAAATCTCTAAGTTTTGCAAGAAGCCTTACCTTGCAGTGGAAAACACTCCTCTCCTGCACTGTTCTAGCCAGTCCTCACAGGGAACAGCAACATCTTGGCGTTGCTTACTGGCTACAGCAGCAAGGGAGAGGAGGGATTTACATGACAGGGTAAGGCTTCTTGCAACACTTAGAGCTTTCCCCCCCCCTTACAGCCGCCTCTGGTTTGGAGTCAGAGAGGCCAGCACACAGACAGTGGCGTTTCTACAGGGAGGGAAAAGCTCTAAGTGTTGCAAGAAGCCTTACCCTGTCATGTAAATCCCTCCTCTCCCTTGCTGCTGTAGCAAGCAATGCCAAGATGCAACGCCAGTAAGCAACACGAAGATGTTGCTTTTCCCTGTGAGGATTGGCTAAAACGGTGCAGGAGAGGAGTGATTTCCACTGCAAGGTAAGGCTTCTTGCAAAACTTAGAGCTTTGCCTTCCCTGTAGAAATGCCTCTGCAAACAGACGTGCGCCACCCTCCCTGGCTCTGAGAGTGGTCCAAACACGCTTTACGGTGGCCCTGGTGCCAGCCAAACTTTGCTGGCCTAACTGTGCTGGCCTCACTCCAGGTTGGGATTGTGCCTTGATTGTTCCAAGAACTGAGAGGGGATGACACTGGAAAGCTGCTTGTTGGGCAGAGAAATGGCCCCTCAACCCGGATCCCACAGGAGGAGTCTTCCGGTGTTAGAGAGCAGATGACAAGAGCCATCGTGGCCTAACCCCTCCTGCGCGGTTGCAAAGGGGGAATCTTGATGAAATACAAGGCCTTCCATTTCTGTATATATTTGGCCACGCAATAATGATTAATTCCCCTTCATCTGCCTCCTATCTCACTCTCCCAAATTACTTCTGGCAAAGCCGAAGCCGAGCACTGCACAGGCTGAGGGGATGGGAGGCGGGCACGAGAGATGGAACGCAGACTGTGATGTTAATGTTCGCTTCGAGAGTCTCTTCTGTAATGAAAAAAGAAATAAGAGGATGGGGTGGGGGTGATTTTGCACAGAGATGGGTGGGTCTTCTCCGTGCAGGCAGAAATAAATAACAGCCCAGAGGCCCTGATCCATCTGTTTGAATCATGATGTTTGTGCATGCAGAAAATCTTGCAGTAGAGGGCAGACCATAGGGTGCAATCCTAACCTGTAGTTAGGCCAGTAAAGTTTGGCCGGCACAAGGGCCACCGTAGAGCATGTTTGGACCACTCTTAGAGTCAGAGAGTTCCAGCACACAGACGTGCGCCATCCTCCCTGACTCTCAGAGTGGTCCAATGAGCTTTACGGTGGCCCTTGTGCCGGCCAAACTTCGCCGGCTCAACTGTGCCGGCCTAACTCCAGGTTAGGATTGCGCTCCAAATTGTGGGAGCACCGATGGGTAGCAGTGCTCCTCTTCCAATTTAATCTCTAGCCAATGTCAGAGAGCCTCGAAACAAGGTTCCTTAACAAAACAAGGGCTTTGACATTTTGTGCCAAAGAAAACTAATAACAAACAATGGCTTTTATTTTTTTAAAAAAATAAAATCATAGGAGGATAACTTATTGCTGAAACATGTCCCAATGCCACGACGGCAACAAAAACCCAGAAATGCAATCAGGACGGGAATAAATATGGGGAGGCGACAATGTTTTTTCCCTTAAAGAACAACAGATATCAAATAAAGCAACGTACAAATATCCACCGTTAAGTCAATAACACCCAGGCGTCGGGACCGGTTTTTTGGTTTTCTGCTGTAATGAGAGAACGTTTGCATTCCATAAACTGGTACCTATTATGCCGGAATCAAAATGAAAATAGAAGAGCCAGATGACAAAGTGAAATATGATAATTTAAGAATGCGCACAGGGAACATTCGATCACTGTCAAAAGAGCGTTCTCGGGCACCGAAATGAAGTTTTTTTTTTCTTATCATGTGTCCCTCGTTGCTTAACGCTGTTATATCCACAAGGATCCTTCCACCTCCCTGGTCGGCCACTGTTTAATTCATTTATTCGTCGTCCTGTTCCCACCTGCTCTCAGTGAGGTGCCCAGAATCCCCCTACTGACAGAATAGGCAAACTGGCAAGGTTGGGGAGCTGTCCGTCAGCAAGCGGTGCTGATGGAGGAAGTAGCTGTCCAGCCAAGGAGAAATGTACACAGGCCAGGGCAGAAGAGGTTTTAAAGCTGGCTGTGTGGCCCTGTTGCTTCCTGGAGCAGCAGCAGAACCCTAGTCCAGAGCATGTGGTCCACAGTCATAAGAACATGTGAAGAGCCCCACTGGATCAGACCAAAGGCCCCTCCAGTCCAGCTTTCTGCATGTCACAGAGGCCCACCAGATGCCTCAGGGAGCACACGAGACCACAAGGTGCCTGCATCCTGTGGCCACTCCCTGGCACCTGGCAGGCTGAGGTAAATTTCTGAGGTAAACACAATCTGGGCCTTAAGAACATAAGAAGAGCTCTGCTGGATCAGACCAAAGGCCCCTCCAGTCCAGCTTCCTGCATGTCACAGAGGCCCACCAGATGCCTCGGGGAGCACACGAGACCACAAGGTGCCTGCATCCCTTTACCCCGAGGTAAACTCTAGTTCATTTGACACTATTTGGCTGATCCGTTGGCCAAATCCGAAGCCAATGGGAAAACCAGAGCAAGTGGTCCGACGTGTAAAAACAACACAGGAAGGAGAAAATGGGAAGTGGGGTTTACCAAACAGCTTCAGAGTTAGGCGTGTGGGAAATGAGAAAAACGAACAGACGGCAGGGACACAGATTTCTGCCGAGGGAGCAAAAAAGAAAGAGAAAGAAAGAAAGAAAAAGGAAATTCTTTTGAGACTTAAAAGCCAGCAAAAAAACAAAGGGAAAGATTTAGTTTGAATTTGCAGGCTCAGCGGCAAGCGGTGTAAATAGGAAGAGTGGATTAGTTCACAAAAGTCCCCGGCTTGCATCTGTCTCAGGAAGTATTATTCGGCGGGAGAAAACGCAGAGAAGCAAAATGAATGGCGGCTCCACTGATGTTGGGCAGCAGCCGGCAAGAAACAGAGCATTGGAGAATGGAGTAGGGCCAAGCTGCAGACAAGGGTAAGGTAGCCCACCAAGAGCAAGGTAGGCAGACAAGAGCAAGGTAGCCAACCAGTGTGAGCTCCCAAATCACCCTCTGATGGGCCAAGTGGGGCCTGGGAACCAGAGCTGGCCCTGTGGGAACCTCTGAATCAGTGGATCTCAAACACTTCAGATGGGGGGACCCCCTTTTTAAAATGGCACTCGTGTCAGGAGCCACCAGAAGCGATGTCATGGGAAGTGAAATTTCCCCAGTGTGTAGTTCCACGTCCGTCCGTCCCCCCGCAATTGCTACCACCAGCACCACCCCAGTCTAACACCCTTGATGAGACCAAGTCTTTGGTCTTGGAGGGTGTTCCCCATGGTGTTTCTATTCTAACAGCACCCTCTGGAGGCCGTTTGAGGGATTACGCTCTGAAAACCAGAGTGACACAATTCCGGATAATGACGCTCAATCCAAATATTAGGGACAACAGAAAGATTTTGGGCAGACACTGGTAGCAGAAGTCGTTCCACATTGTTTGAATCATTCCTTGATAGATGACAAACCAGCGTCTGGGCTGTATCACAGCAGGTGGAGGGGCGGAATCTATAATCCCCATCCCCACACAGAGAAAACTAGCCTCTCAAGGCTCAAACCCATTTCCCTGAGGCACTACGTTTCTGCACACAGACTTGTCATTTCTAGTCATGAAATGCTGTTTCATTTCAGGTTGCTATTTGTCTGATGTCATGGAAGTTTTTTAAAAAATGACAAAGAGGCTGGGAGAAAACCAGTCGCTCCCACATTGATCCTTAAATTCAAACTGTGCATTAAAACATTGCATTCCCCCCCCCAAAACATTACTTCTAAGAAAATCACACGATTGAGCTTGAAATATAGCCTACACACAGAAGTATCCAGCCAATGCTATAAATAGCAGCAAATTAAATAGAAGGGAGATTGAGTGAATGGACTGGGAAGTGGTCCAGGGAGAGGGAGAGAGAGAGAGAGAGAGAGAGAGAGAGAGAGAGAGAGAGAGAGAGATGGATAATGGAACAAGAAAAGGGATATAAAACGGGTGGCAAACGTAGAGTCATCATCCCTTTGGCAACCCTGGATAAAAGATACGATTGCAACTCACTGCATTTGAGGCTGGCCAGGAAAGCAAAACCCAGAGAGCAGAGCCCAAAATGCAAAGCCTTGCTTTTCTCAGAGCGATATAAATAGGGACAACTCAGGCTGCGCCAACAATTAAGTGCTTTGCAGCATCAAGACATCAGAAGAGCCCTGCCGGGTGAGATGGAAGGCCAGTAGGGTCCAGGCCTGTGTTCCTGCCAGCAATGGCGAGATGGAGGTTTCTGGGAAGTTCGCAGACAGGGACTCAGAGCGCAATCCTCAGCTGGAGTTAGGCTGGCACAGTTAGGCCAGCAAAGTTTGGCCGGCGCAAGGGCCATTATAAAGTGCATTTGGACCATTCTCGGAGTCAGGGGGGATGTCGCACGTCTGTGCACTGGCCTCTCTGCCTCCGAGAGTGCTGCAAACATATTTTACGGTGTCACTTTTCCCGGCCAAACTTTGCCAGCCTAACTGTGCCGGCCAAACTCCAGGTTAGGATCGCGCTATTACCACATGTGGTGGACTTGTCAGAAAGCTAAGAAATTTTGGCAGAGAATACAAGGAATGCTCCCTTTCATGGATCACTGCCTTGTCGTGGCGAAGGGGCTTGAGTAGCTCAATGAAGCTGTGAGCTATGCCATGTAGGGCTACCCAAGATGGACAGGTCACAGCAGAGAGTTCTGACTAAACGTGGTCCGCTGGAGAAGGAAGTGGCAACCCACTCCAGTACTCTTGCCAAGAAAACCCCATGGATTACAGAACAAAAAGGCTAAACGATATGACACTGGAAGATGAGACCCTCAGGTCGGAAGGTGTCCATTATGCTACTGGGGAAGAGCAGAACACGAGTACTAGTAGCTCCAGAAAGAGTGAAGTAGCTGGGCCAAAACTGAAAGGAAGCTCAGCTGTGGATGTGTCTGGAAGTGAAAGGAAAGTGCGATGCTGCAAAGAACAATACTACATAGGAACCTGGAACGTCAGATCTATGAATCAAGGCAAGCTAGATGTGGTCAAACGTGAGATGTCAAGGCTGAACATCGACATCCTGGGAGTTAGTGAACTAAAGTGGACAGGAATGGGAGAATTTAATTCAGATGACCATTATATTTGCTACTGTGGGCAGGAATCCCTTAGAAGAAATGGAGTAGCCTTCATCGTGAACAAGAGAGTGAGAACAGCAGTACTGGGGTATAACCTCAAAAATGATAGAATGATTTCCATTCGGATCCAAGGCAAACCTTTCAACATCACAGTAATCCAAGTCTACGCCCCAACCACTGGTGCTGATGAGGAAGAAGTTGACCGCTTCTATGAAGACCTAGAACAGCTTCTAGAATTAACACCCAAAAAAGATGTCCTTCTCATCATAGGGGATTGGAATGCTAAAGTAGGCAGTCAAGAGGTAAGAGGAATAACAGGCAAGTTTGGTCTTGGAGTACAAAATGAAGCAGGGCAAAGACTGATAGAGTTCTGTCAGGAGAACACATTAGTCATAGCAAACACCCTTTTCCAGCAACACAAACGGCGACTGTACACATGGACTTCACCAGATGGTCTACATCGAAATCAGATTGATTACATTCTTTGCAGCCAAAGATGGAAAAGTTCCATACAGGCAGTCAAAACAAGACCTGGAGCTGACTGTGGCTCAGATCATCAGCTTCTTCTTGCCAAATTCAGGCTTAAACTGAAAAAAGTAGGGAAAACCGCTAGGCCCTCCACGTATGACCTAAAGCAGATCCCCTACGAATATACAGTGGAGGTGACAAATAGATTTAGGGGCTTAGATTTGGTAGACAGAGTGCCTGAAGAACTTTGGACGGAGGTCTGTAACATTGTACAGGAGGCAGCAACTAAAACCATCCCAAAGAGGAAGAAATGCAAGAAGGCAAAGTGGCTGTCTGACGAGGCTTTACAAATAGCTGAGGAAAGGAGAGAAGCCAAAAGCAAGGGAGAAAGGAAAAGATATACCCAACTGAATGCAGATTTCCAGAGAACAGCAAGGAGAGATAGGAAGGCCTTTCTAAATGAGCAATGCAAAGAAATAGAGGAAAACAACAGAATGGGGAGGACTAGAGATCTTTTCAAGAAAATTGGAGATGTCAAAGGACAATTTCATGCTAAGGTAGGCACAATAAAGGACAAAAATGGCAAGGACCTAACAGAAGCAGATGAGATTCAGAAGAGGTGGCAAGAATACACAGAGGAACTCTATAAGGCCGATCTAAATGTTCCTGATAACCACAGTGGTACAGTCACTGAGCTCGAACCTGACATCCTGGAGAGTGAAGTCAAGTGGGCTTTAGAAAGCCTCGCTAACAACAAAGCTAGTGGAGGTGACAGCATTCCAGCGGAATTACTCAAAATCTTAAAAGATGATGCTGTCCAAGTGCTGCTCTCCATATGCCAGCAAATTTGGAAAACCCAACAGTGGCCACAAGACTGGAAAAGATCAGTTTACATTCCAATCCCAAAGAAGGGCAATGCCAAAGATTGCTCGAATTACCGCACCATTGCACTCATTTCACATGCTAGCAAGGTCATGCTCAAAATCCTACAAGCTCGGCTTCAGCAGTATGCGAATCGAGAACTACCAGATGTACAAGCTGGTTTCCGAAGAGGCAGAGGAACTAGAGATCAAATTGCCAACCTTCGCTGGATCATGGAGAAAGCAAGAGAGTTCCAGAAAAACATCTACCTCTGCTTCATTGATTATGCTAAAGCCTTTGATTGTGTGGATCACAACAAACTGTGGCAAGTTCTTGAAGAGATGGGAGTTCCAGACCACCTGATCTGCCTTCTGAGAAACCTTTATGCGGGTCAGGAAGCAACAGTTAGAACTGGACATGGAACAACCGACTGGTTTAAAATTGGGAAAGGAGTACGACAAGGCTGTATATTGTCACCCTGCTTATTTAACTTATACGCAGAGTACATCATGAGGAAGGCAGGGCTGGATGACTCACAAGCTGGAATCAAGATTGCTGGGAGAAACATCAACAACCTCAGATATGCAGACGATACCACTCTACTGGCAGAAAGTGAGGAAGACCTAAAGAACCTTTTGATGAGGGTGAAAGAGGAAAGTGCCAAAATTGGTTTGAAGCTCAACATTAAAAAGACTAAGATCATGGCAACCACTCCCATCACTTCCTGGCAAATAGGAGGGGAAGAAATGGAAGCAGTGACAGACTTTATTTTCCTGGGCTCCAAGATCACCGCAGATGATGACTGCAGCCATGAAATTAAAAGACGTTTACTTCTTGGGAAGAAAGCTATGGTGAACCTAGATAGCTTAATCAAAAGCCGAGACATCACCCTGCCAACAAAGGTTCGCATAGTCAAAGCGATGGTTTTCCCAGTAGCCATGTATGGCTGTGAGAGCTGGACCATAAGAAAGGCAGAGCGTCGAAGAATCGATGCTTTTGAATTATGGTGTTGGAGAAGACTCTTGAGGGTCCCCTGGACTGCAAGGAGAGCCAATCGGACAATCCTCCAGGAAGTCAAGCCTGATTGCTCCCTGGAAGGACAAATTCTGAAGCTGAAGCTCAAGTACTTTGGCCACCTCATGAGGAGAGAGGACTCTTTAGAAAAGACCCTCATGCTGGGAAAGATTGAAGGCAAAAGGAGAAGGGGGCGACAGAGGATGAGATGGTTAGATAGTGTCACCGAAGCAATGAATATGAAATTGGGCGAACTCAGGAAGCTAGTGGAGGACAGGGAGGCCTGGCGTGCTGTGGTCCATGGGGTCGCGAAGAGTCGGACACGACTTAGCGACTGAACAACAACAAAAACAACAACAAGGAATGCTGCAAGAAATATTAAATTTCAATATTCCACTCAAACCAGAAATATTTTTATTAAATATTTTAACAGCAATTCAAGATATAAATATGAAACATATTGTTATTCATGTAACAACGGCGGCTAGATTACTATTTGCACAGAAATGGAAAGACGACAAAACCCCGAACATGGAACAAATAATAGGGAAAATTTATGAAGTGGCAGAGATGGACATTTTAACAGAAAGATTAAGAGAGGGCAAGATTATTAAGATTAAACAATACTGGAAAATGTTTTATGATTGGATAGATATGCAATGTTGAATGGTAAAGTAATAAAAGATTAGTACTGATTACATAGTTCAACGTTGAATATTAAGATATTTTATAATTTATAAGTAAAGAAGATTTTGGATATATTGAGTATGAAATAGATAACCTTAGAAATGATATTTTTAATTGGATTGATGATATTTTTAAGACATTATGATGCATTGCAAGGTACTTACCTAATGTGTTTACCTTTGTTTAACCCATTCCTTTGTTTTCTGTAACCCTATCCCATCTCTTTTCTTAAAAATTAATAAAAATAATTAAAAAAAAAAAAAGGATCGCGCTCTAAGTCTTGTAAAGCCAAGTGGATCCCTACAGAGTGTCGTTTTAAAAAAAAGTGGGTCCCGGTGCTAAAGTATCTGAGAACCACTGGTCTGACTCATGAGAAGGCCCTTTCTGAGAGCTATGACAACAGAAAAGGCGAAGGAGGGTTATGCCTCGCTGGCATTGCTGCCGCCTCTCCTTCCCCCTTACAGGGCAGTGAGCGGCTTGGCACCCTCAGTGCAGGGAGGAGAGAGAGTGCAAGCTTCAGACCGCATCAGGTAGGGAGAGGCAGAGGCAGATCTACAGGGAGGGCAAAGCTCTAAGTGTTGCAGGAAGCCTTACGCTGTCATGTAAATCCCTCCTCTCCCTCGCTGCTGTAGCCAGTAAGCAACGCCAAGATGTTGCTGTTCCCTGTGAGGATTGGCTAGAACGGTGCAGGAGAGGAGTGATTTCCACTGCAAGGGAAGGCTTCTTGCAAAACTTAGAGCTTTGCCCTCCCTTAGATCTGCCTGTTGGGGGAGGCTACCCAGGCTGCATCCATTGCGCATGGGAGCGAGTGAGTAAAATCTACTGAAATCAGGGAAGCTTGCATCTGCGTAAACAGAAAGAGGCTTGTCGGGTGAGCATGGGGTCTGCACATCATTGGTCATGTTCCGACGCGGAATTGGCCCTCTGCCCACCTCACTTATTTCAACTGGCATAAGCACACTGCTGTTGGATGGGAGGGGCCATAATCTTGTTTCTCCCTCACACACACACACCCCAGGACATTTAAAGAAATATAGATTTCAAATGAATATTCATCACTTTTCTCAGCTTCCCATTATGCAAACGAGCCGTGATTTGGCTGGCATTATTCGCCAGCTTTTCGTGCGCTCTGTGATTTGATGAATTATTAACCCCTTGGTTCATTATCCCAAGTTTCTTCATGCGCTCGTCGCGCCCTGCCAGTGGCAGGCACCACGTTGGCACGCACCTCGGGAGAATGCGATTTGATTTTTAAAAAGCATTTTGTGAATTTACAAGTCCATCAATCCACAATAATTATGTACCGCTTTTCCACGCAAAGTTCACAAAGCGGTTTAAAGAGAATCACAAAGTGAAACGGTTCCCTGTCCCCAAAGGGCTCACAGTCTAAAAAATGCAGAACACCCCCAGCAACAGCCACTAGAAAAGACACTGCGCAGGGGTGAAGAGGGACAACTGCTCTCCCCCTACTAAATATAAGACTATATATAACACCACTTGGAAAAGTGCCTCTTGCCCAGTTGGCGGGGTAACTTTTGAAAGATGTAGCCTGTCCTGTCTTAGGGCTCAATCCAACCTGCGGCCTTGGTCCAACGCTAGCCGCATGCGTCAGCCCAACTTCACCAGCGGTGGCGCGGGAGTTAATAAGAATTTTAAAAAGAATTAATAATTAACACTTTTTATGTCCCAGACATTAATAAAAATAAATTAATTAAGGGGCACAAATGTCCAATATGGGGGGACACGTGACCCGGACACAGGGCGCAATCCTGACCTGGAGTTAGGCCGGCACAGTTTGGCCGGCACCAGGGCCACCGTAAAGCGCGTTTGGACCACTCTCGGAGCCAGGGAGGATGGCGCATGTCTGTGTGCTGGCCTCTCTGACTCCAAGAGTGGTCCAGACATACTTTATGGTGTCCCTTGTGCGACTTTGCTTTATCTACCTCATATTTACCTCAGAATTTTACCTCAGA
>JAJKFI010000103.1:2196654-2238605 GCA_029204185.1 Lerista edwardsae | reverse complement strand
AAAGAAAGAAAGAAAGAAAGAAAGAAAGAAAGAAAGAAAGAAAGAAACTCCAGGACAGTTTAAACACAGACATAAAATAAGCATCCATCAATGTTATCATCCAGATCACATCGGCATCTATGAATCAAATCCAAAAAAAACCCAAGAGAACTTCTATATGGATTTTTTTATTTCATTGCCATTTTTTAGAAACGCCTTCCCCGGTCCCTGGCTGTTCCCATCATTAAAATGCTCTTTTCTCTTATTCAAATTGATTTTTTCCCTCCGTTTCCTCTAAGCCCATTATCTCCAGCCTTATCAGTTGCTAATTAAGGAGAACAATTTATCCCACTCCTCATTTGCACACTCTTTTATGAGCTTTGCACACCCTTTTATGAGCTTTTATCTCAGGATCGTATCCCTCCTAGCCTGGACTGTTTTCCGCCTGACCAAGTATCTCAATTCTCTTAATCTTCCCTGTAGTCACTCTTCTTTGCTCCCAACTTCCTTTTCCCTTCTCAATTACCCCCCCCCCCAAACAAAACCCTGCTCTGAGCAATCAGCTTTGTAAAAGAGAGTGAAATAATCTCCTGCGTCTCAAACATGAGTCAAAACAGTTGTACATCTCCCAGATTGTAGTCTGGTTACACTCGCGTTCCTTTGCCAAACACATCCACTTATGTTGATGGGTTTTCTTTTCTGTTGGTTTCTTTTCCATTCGATGTACATGGTTCCTTTTGTCCTCACAACAACCCTGCAAGGTAGGTGAGGCTGAAAGACAGTGACTGGCCCAAGGTCACCTGGGAAACCTTGTGGCTCAGCAGAGTTTTGAACCTGGATGTTCCAGGGTCAAATCCAGTACATACACACACACACACACACACACACACACACACACACACCATGTCTTCCTCCACCACCACTGCCTATAGCATCCCACCATCACTGCCTCCTCCTCACTCCTGGCCGGCCAGCTGAAAAAAAGTGCACCACTCTTGTCTCCTCCACTCTACTGCTCCAGCTTCCTTTTCCAATCCAGGAAGTGGAAAGAAGAGGTGCTAGGTGGAAGCAAGCTGCCTTATGCTGGGACAGGCTCAAAAGAAAATTCACCTCCCTTGAGCTGGGCAGTCTGGCTCTAAAAGGATCAGGGAGGGTTGTTGACGAGATGACGGAGGTCACACTCCCCGCAAAATCTTTCCCCAAAATCCCTGGTCTGGCGGCTCTGTGCATGACATCAAGGATTCTATTATCATGGTGCACCAAGGACGGTTTATTGCTATTAATTAGGTTTGCTAAAGAAAAGATAGTTTCCGCCCAGGCCGGGTGGATATGGCTAAGCTGGCCTGCAAAAGCTGGATAAACCTCATTAGAGAGCGTCTGGCAGTGGGGTTGATAAGCGAGGCAGCGCTTTTCAGAACACGAGCAATTTCGGAAGGAAACTGACCCAAGAGAAAACCAGCTCTCAGAACTTTGCATTGGCCTAAAGTGGCCAGTTTCTACTAGTATACAGCTTCTGTATTAGAAGCTGGTTAAGAAAGGGCTGTTTGTGTTTGTTCTGAAGGCTGGTAAAGAGGTTTGTCAAGCTGGGTGCATCTAATAGCCTGAAAGGCATCTGGCCGTCACACGCTTCTTCTTCACACTTAACTCTTCGGATTTCCTCTCCTCCAGTTCTCCTCTTTTGCATCTGGTTTGGCCCATCTCCGAAGAATTAAACATGATTGACAGCCAAAGCCATGCGGTTTGCCAACTGGGAAATTGACGGGGGAAGAACAAGCCGGGGCCTCGGATTTTAAACTCATCAAGGAGGGATTTGTTCAAACTTCCCAAATCAATTTTCCCCCCCGCAATCCTAACCTGGAGTTAGGCCGGCACAGTTAGGCCAGCAAGTCTGGCTGGCACAAGGGCCACTGTAAAGTATGTTTGGACCACTCTCGGAGTCAGAGAGGCCAGCACAAGACATACTGTATGTGGAAATATTTCCAAAAACCTAAGAACACAAGAAGAGCCCCGCTGGATCAGGCCAAAGGCCCATCTAGTCCAGCTTCCTGCATCTCACAGCGGCCCACCAGGTGCCCCAGGGAGGCACGAGACAACAAGATGCTTGGATCCCATTGCCACTCCCTTACATCCGGTACTCTGAAGTAGCCCACCACCAACGTAAGGAGGTTGCATAATCCATCATTGCCCACGATGGACCTTTCCTCCAGAAATCCGTCCAATCCTCTCTTAAAGGCATCCAGACCAGATGCCATTACCACCTCCTGTGGCAAGGAATTCCACATATTCCTTCCAACATATTTCTCACATGTTTCTTCCAACATATTTCTCTATTTGGAGGTTCCCTGAAAATGTTGCAAGAATGCAACTTCTTTTAGTATTGGGCAAACAAGAATGCATCTTCTTTTAATATTGTGCAAACATTTACGGTAGTAAATGGGGTCTCCGTGTGACCCCCCAAAAATCAGCCCATGACCCCCCAGGGGAGGCATGACCCCCAGGTTGGGAACCACTGTGATAGAGTGTCATTTTAAAAAGTGGATCCGGGTGCTACAAAGTTTGGAAACCATTCCTTTGTAGTCTTCTCTCTCCCTCTCTTTTATTTTTGCAAGCTTCCCCCCCACACACACACACCCCTTGTGGATTTCCTTCCTCTGCAGATCACTGGTGAATTCAGCCTTTGGCTTGGGCGGAAAGCAGCTCTGACTCAATTAGCCAAGGTATATGAGTATTGATTCATGCCAGATGTAAATAGGTCCCCTTTCTTTGCAACAGGGCACAAGCTGGTACTTTACCACCCCCTCTGGATTGCTTGCAATTTCCAGCCAACATTACTTCAGTTGTTCCAAAATGCGGCCTGCAAATTAGAGTACGAAACATGGACCGTCCCTTGGCACCACCAGAGCCCCTCTTGGCCTTTCCAAGCCACTCTGCAAAAGTGGTGTTGCTTCTCAGTTTCGGAAGAAAGCCTTCCCTTTTCCCTGAGCACAGTTCTATAAGAACATAAGAACATAAGAAGAGCCCTGCTGGATCAGACCAAAGGCCCATCTAGTCCAGCTTCCTGTATCTCACAGCGGCCCACCAGGTGCCCCAGGGAGGCATGAGACAACAAGATGCTTGCATCCTGTTGCCACTCCCTTGCACCCGGTACTCCAAAGTAGCCCCCCACCAATGTAAGGAGGTTGCACAATCCATCATGGCCTATAGCCCACGATGGACCTTTCCTCCAGAAATCTGTCCAATCCCCTCTTAAAGGCAACTAGACCAGATGCCATCACCACCTCCTGTGGCAAAGAGTTCCATAGATTAACTACCCGCTGGGTAAAAAAGTACTTCCTTTTATCTGTTTTAACTCTCCCAACCCTCAGTTTTAGCGGATGCCCCCTGGTTCTGGTATTTTGAGAGAGGGAAAAGAACATCCCTTTATCGACTCTATCCCTTCCATGCATAATTTTGTATGTCTCAATCATGTCCCCCCTCAGGCGCCTTTTTTCTAGACTGAAGAGCCCCAAACGCTGCAGTCTTTCCTCATAAGGGAGGTGCCCCAGCCCCGTAATCATTTTTGTTGCTCTCTTCTGCACCTTCTCCAGCTCCACTATGTCCTTTTTGAGATGCGGCGACCAGAACTGTACACAATATTCCAGGTGCAGCCTTACCATCGATTTGTACAATGGCATGATAATATTGGCTGTTTTATTCTCAACCCCTTTTTTAATGACCCCAAGCATGGAATTGGTCTTCTTAATTGCTGCCGCACACTGGGTCGATACCTTCATTGAATTGTCCACCAGCACCCCAAGATCTCTCTCCTGAGCTGTCACAGACAGCTCAGAACCCATTAGCCTATAGGTGAAGTTTTGGTTTTTTGCCCCAATGTGCATCACTTTACATTTGTCTGTGTTGAATCAGATGTTCTGATCACCACATCTCAAAACGGATATAGTGGAACTGGAAAAGGGGCAGAAGAGAGCAACCAAAATGTTTCAGTGTCAGGCTGGGGCACCTCCCTGATGAGGAAAGACCCCCCCCCCCCACATTTGGGGCTCTTCAGTCTAAAAAGAAGGTGCCTTAGGGGGGACATGATTGAGTTGTACAAAATTATGCAATGGATAGATAGAGGAAGTTCTTTTCCCTCTCACAGAACACCAGAATCAGGGGAGCATCCACGAAAATTGAGGGGCAGGAGAGTTAGGATCGGCAAAACAAAACATTTATTTGCGCATTGTGTGATTAATCTGTGGAACTCCTTGCCACGGGATGTGGCGACGGCACCTGGCCTGGGTGCCTTTAAAAGGGGACGGGACAAATTTCTGGAGGAAAAGTCCATTGCAGGCGACAGGCCATGATGGGTGGTGCAACCTCCTTACATTAGAAATAGGCTACTTCAGATTGCCAGTTGCAAGGGAGTGGCAACAGGATGCAGGCAGGCTGTTGTCTCGTGTGCTCCCTGAGGCATCTGGTGGGCCACTGTGAGATGCAGGAAGCTGGACTAGGTGGGCAATTGGCCTGATCCAGTGGGGCTGTTCCTATGATACACACACAGAAGCTTCTGACACATCAGAGAATGTGTCACAAGCCTTGTGACTTGCAGAAGGAATCTATGCCTGCACAGAGGGGTCTATCAGAGAGGACTTCATCAACCTTAGGAGTTCTAGCTTTTGCTCCTGTTTCTCCCAGGACACTGAGGACTAGAATGCTGCTTGCTGTCAATCTTGTTCCCTCTCTTCTTTGGGAGTTTGGGTAGACAGATCCAGGGCTGCACGAGCTTGCAAATTTGCTTATCGCGAAGGATAAGATTTGGGACCTGCGGGTCCCTGTGGTATCACCAAAGAATATTAAAATTCTCCATCTTCCTTGGAGCAGATGGAGGAAGGACACAACATCAGCATCCGTGCAACATCGGGAAATGAAATGATTACAATTTAGGCAGATCTGGCGGGAGGAGAAGGGGGAGCAGGCACAAAACATATTTAATGGGGCTCTGAGCTCCCTTCTGCTCCGAGGGGACTATGAGAGAAACAAGCAAGAGGAGATATTTGCCCCCATATTTTTTCTTATTGGAAAAGAGTTTGCATTTCTCTCCTGTGGGCTGTTTGACTGATTTCCCTGAGATTGAGTTGGTCCTTTGTGCCCCTAGAAACTTCCTTTTTTCATTCCTTGATTCTCTTTTAATGAACCTTTCTGATTAAATAAAAATGACATAAACCTATGTTTAATATGGAAAAGATCTGGGGAGAGAAAGAAAGTGAGGGAAACAAAAAACACAACTGTGTAGGAAATGAATCATTGTATTGTGCATACTTAGTTGACACAGAGGAAACATCGATGCGAGGGAGGGGGAACAGGGAGACTGCTGTGGAAAGAGAAGGAATCTCCCAAGACTTTTAAGCAGAGAAGTTGTAGCTGTACCGGCCCTTAGGAAAGGTCAGCTGAGCTAGGTGGCCACTCTTCCTTATGGCTTGGCTGTGCTGCTGAACTTACAGCATTACACAGGCTTGAAGGCAGTGGCGTTTCTACAGGGAGGGCAAAGCTCTAAGTCTTGCAAGAAGCCTTACCTTGCAGTGGAAATCACTCCTTTCCTGCACCGTTTTAGCCCATCCTCACGGGGAAAAGCAACATCTTGGCGTTGCTTACTGGCTACAGCAGCAAAGGAGAGGAGGAATTTACATAACCAGGTAAGGCTTCTTGCAACACTTAGAGCTTTGCCCTCCCTGTAGAAACGCCTCTGCTTGAAGGGAGAGGTAGGAGAGCAGGTCAGCTTGGGAACACAGGCTGCGTGTCATTAGTTGGTGGAACTCCTTGCCACAGGATGTGGTGAGGGTCTCTGGCCTAGAGGCCAGAGACCTAAGGGAATAGAAGAGATATCTAGAAAAGAGGTCCATCACAAGTTGCAAGCCCTGATGGGTCCTTGTAACTTCCTGGTTTTAGAAGTAGGCTATTTCTGAATGGCAGATGCAAGGGAATGGCAACAGGATGCAGGTGTCTTGTGGTCTCGTGTGCTCCCTGAGGCATCTGGTGGGCCACTGTGATATGCAGGAAGCTGGACTAGATGGGCTTTTGGCCTGATCCAGTGGAGCTCTTCTAACGTTCTTATGTTCTTTGAATGATTTTGTTTTAAAACACTCTCTGTTCCGCCTTTCCTCCCCAAAGGCAATGTGTGGCAAAGCCTTCAAACGTAGTCAAACAGAAAAAGCAAAATCCACGATTGGGGGGGGGGGAAGCATCCGGCAGTAAACAGCGAGCAGTTTAACAATCAGGACAATTTTGGGAAAGATTAGGGTAAAAAGAGAACTACCCCTTATAAGAACTGCCTCTTACAAGTCTTATAATTTTCTGCAGGGAAAAATGGCATTTCTGATGATACGAGACAGCTCTGTGTCTGGGCTGAGCAACGAGGGTCAGTTTCACAAATGCAGGTTGTCGCTCAGCGCTGGGCAATCAAGGAGCTGTCGACCTGCATGTGTGGATGTTTAGAGAAGGACCCATTCTGGACATATTGTGTCCAGTTCTGGTCGCCACATCTCAAAAAGGACATAGTGGAGCTGGAAAAGGTGCAGAAGAGAAACGGGGATTACGGGGCTGAGGCACCTCCCTTATGAAGAAAGACTGCAGCGTTTGGGGCTCTTCAGCCTAGAAAAAAAGGCGCCTGAGAGGGGACATGATTGAGACATACAAAATTATGCATGGAAGGGATAGAGTCGATAGAGGGGTGTTCTTTTCCCTCTCTCAAAACGCCAGAACCAGGGGGCATCCGCTAAAACTGAGGGTTGGGAGAGTTAAAACAGATAAAAGGAAGTACTTTTTTTTACCCAGCGGGTAGTTAATCTGTGGAACTCTTTGCCACAGGAGGTGGTGATGGCATCTGGTCTTGATGCCTTCAAGAGGGGATTGGACAGATTTCTGGAGGAAAGGTCCATCGTGGGCTATAGGCCATGATGGATTGTGCAACCTCCTTACAAAGGTGATGGGCTACTGGTACCGGGTGCAAGGGAGTGGCAACAGGATGCAAGCATCTTGTTGTCTCATGCCTCCCTGGGGCACCTGGTGGGCTGCTGTGAGATACAGGAAGCTGGACTAGATGGGCCTTTGGCCTGATCCAGCAGGGCTCTTCTTATGTTCTTATGACATGCCTGCCTGTGTGCTGAGAAATCAGCATACTGCCTGCCAAAGCGCTGGCTCTCCGCTGATGCTGAGATGGAGAGCAAAAAAACCAGTCATTTGCAAGCGGGGGAAAAAAAAAAAGGCCACATCCTGCTGGGAGCCCCAGCAGCTTTCTAAAGCATTGTGCGGCGGGCCAAAAGCATATTTCACGGTGTGCAACCGTGACAGTGTTGTTCTGAAGGAGGCCCAAAGAGCAGGACCATTCCTCACGGCTTGAAAGTTAATGACTGATTCTTGGCGCAGGTTTGCAATTTAATTGAAAAATGGCAGGCGGGGACCAGGTACGCTGATTAATGCCGCCATCCATCATAGGGACGTCGCGGGGCCGCACCACCCAGGGTCTGTGATCATGCGCGGCAGTGCCACGGAGACCAGCCAATAATAGCAGGTGTTGGAGGATTGGGGGGAGAGAGAGACAGAGAGAGAGAGCAGAGAGCAATAAGCAGCCGTAAGGACAGGAACGAGAAACACAAAGGGAATTGATGGAAGGGAGAGAGGGCAGGATAGAGGAAACTGATCAGCCCTGACCAGCATCCCTAGTGGTGCAAGGAGCATGAACGGAATGGTGGCACCACTGCTTTACCCAGTGTGTAACTTGTGGAACTGCTTGCCACAGGATGTGGCAATGATGTCTGGCCCTAGATGCCTTGGATTGGGCAGATTGGTGGAGGAACGTCCATCATAGATAGGTATTCCCCTGATAGGGACCCCCCTTTCTGCTTTCCCCACCCACTCCACAGGCACCAAAGAAGAAATACAAAGAACAGCCTCACTGGGGTGGAGGGAAAGGTGGTGCACCAGGAAGCCAAACAAACCCGACGAAATCCGTATCAGGCTAATGAAACCATCTCCTGTAATTCTGACGGGGACCTCTTCATATCTGTGGTGACACTTAGCAAATCTGGGCATGAATAAAACAACCCATGCCCAATTGAATTAACCTCTGGCTAAGTAGCGCAACTCGAGACGTTATCGGAGACTCCGAACGAGATTTGAAGAGGGACTGGAGAGAGGTGGTGGGAAGAAAGAGGGTTTGTTCTGCAGATCGGCTGGGCACCGAAACCCTGAGATGCCACTGTATTGATTTATTGGTTTTGCAAAACTCCCGGAGATGGTGAGCCACAGGCCCACCTAGTCCAGCTTCCTGCCTCTCACAGTGGCCCACCAGCTGCCTCAGGGAGCACCCAAGACCACAAGACGCCTGCATCCTGTGGCCACTCCCTTGCACCTGGCATTCTGAAGTAGCCTACTACTAACGTAAGGAGGTTGCACCACCCATCATGGATTGCAGCCTGCGATGGCCTTTCCTCCAGAAATCTATCCAATCTACTAAGCCAGGTGCCAGGAGCATCTAAGCCAGTGTCATCACCACATTCTGTGGCAAGGAGTTCCGCAGATTGACATGTTGGGTAAATATTTTTCCAGGTTCAGTCCAGGGAGGGGTGGAAAAGATCTGTTATGGCAGATACTTTTTTTTCATAAAGGAATGGACCAAACAAAATCTACTCCCCTGAGTTCGGGACACATATAAGGAGAACACACTTGAACTGTCCATCGCTCTGTTTGCTCTTGGAGTGTTTGTCAGCTGAAATGAAACCTCTCTCCAGCTTCCCTAGGAAATGATGTCTTTGGCATCAGAAATCTGTCACCTTTATTCCGCAGCACAGATTGCCGCTGCCAGGCCGGAGCCTCTGGGGTAAGGCACATTATAAATCAAAATAAAAAATAACTCGATTTCTTCGGCGGACAAAACAAACATTGAAAACGATAAAGCACGCCACCTCGAAGTAATAACCTGTAAACTAATAAACTGACCAGACACTTTGATAGCACAATTTTCCCACTAGCATCAACGGCTAATGGCCATAGTGCACCTCAAAGCGAATAGTTTTCTACAGAAGGAGGAAATATTTCCACCCGGCAGAAGATCTCGGGGGTGTGCTCGAACAGCTCCGTTTGAAGACTTATCTCGCCAAGTTTGGGCAGTATCGATCACTGAAAACAAAAACCACCTCGCCCCCAAGCTCATCTACCTCCTGAAAAAAAAAAAAAGACTGAAATGTGAAAATGTTTTTTTGGGGGTGTGTGCAAACAAAAAAACACCACCACGGCATTGCTCCAAAGAGGGAGAGAGAGGAAATTGTATAGATCTCAATACTTAATGAAGAATCATTCTGTACAGCAGTATTTCTCAAACTGTGGGTCAGGACTCAATTTCAGGTGGGTTCTCCAGAGCCTCCAGTGAAAACACAGGTGAGGGAAAGATCAGAGAACTAATTGCCTCAAGCCCTGAGATATTCATATATAAGATAGCTGCTCATTGCCCTGCAAAGAGCTGAGCTCCTGCAGTTTGCAGGTTTGTGTATGTCTAGGGCGATAAATGTTTGAGTGTCTTTTTTCTGGTGTGTTCATCAGTCCATCCATGACAGGTAGTGGGGGCAGGTGAAGGTTAGGCCACATAACCAAGCCCCTCAAGCCATGAGGCTTAAGAATAAATCACCCTACAGTGCGATGCGATCACAGTTTCGTTCTTGAAGATCGCCAAGCAGTGTATTGATAGCTGCTACCATTATCTGTGCCAAGCAAATAACCTCTTTGGCTGGAAGCAGAGAAAGGTGGAGGTTGAATGTGGAACAAGGGACCTCTAGGAACTGCAGCCCTGGTGGAAGGGAAGATAAAGAAATCAGCCCTTACCTTTACTTCTACTTGGAGAACAGAACATTTGTGAACCATTTTCTGTGGAATTCTGCTGCCCTCTAGAGGAATTGTAGCATCAGTTCTGCTACTCCCAAAATCGTCCCTTCTCACACAATTACTACCGTCTTTAGAGCACAATCCTAATCTGGAATTAAACCGGCACAGTTAGGCCAGTTTGGCCGGCGCACAGACCACCGTAAAGCGCATTTGGACCACTCTTGGAGTCAGGGAGGATGGTGCACGTCTGTGTGCTGGCCTCCCTGGCTCCGAGAGGGGTCCAAACATACTTAACGGTGTCCCTGGTGCCAGCCAAACTTTGCTGGCCTAACTCCAGGTTAGGATTGCGCCCTAAACGTTAGGTGAGTTAGAAAAGGAAAAAGAAAGCGTTTCTTTAGCCAGCGGGCAATTAGGCTGTGGAACTCCTTGCCACAGGATGTGAGGAGGGCCTCTGGCCTGGATGCCTTTGAAAAGGGGATCGGACAGGTTGGTGGAGGGAAAGTCCATCACAGGTGACAAGCTATGATAGGTATGGTTCTAGAAGTGGGGCTGGCTCTGGACGCCAGGCGCGAGGGAGTGGCCACAGGAGGCAGGTCTCTTGTGGTCTCGGGTGCTCCCTGAGGCATCTGGTGGGCCACTGTGAGATGCAGGAAGCTGCACTAGGTGGGCCCTTGGCCTGATCCAGCGGGGTTCTGCTCTTAGGAGAGGAGAAAGGGCCCTCAGCTCCCCCCAAAAGGGCAGGATCTCCTAAAAATGACGATGACGGTGCATTTTTGCCCCTGTAAGAGATCGTGAGTCGGCGCTTCGCTCCTCGGCGCGTCCTGCGCGCTGGAGCTCCGCCCAGGCACCGGAATCCGGGCAGGGAGGCGAGGAGGCGGCGCCATCGGAGCCTTGCAAGCCGCGGCCGGGAGGCCGGCGCTTCTCCTCCGCCGCGCAACGAGGCCGCGGGGGTGGTGAGTGGCTCCAACCGGGGGCGGCGCAGCCGAGCGCGGCCTCCTTCCCGCAGATCCTTCCTCCCAAGCCCGGCCTCTGCTGCAGGGGACGCCTGATCGGCCGCTCCCGGGGCCGGCGGGAGAGGAAGGCCGCGCTCGGCTCCCGGAGGCGGCCGCTCCTTCTTTGCCCGCCCGCCGGGGCAGCCCTCGCGGGGTCCCCGGCGCCTGTTCCTTGCCCATCTCCGCTTCGGAGTTCCCGCCTTGGTGCATTTACAGTGCATGCATTTTTTTTTTTTTTTGGGCTCCGCTTTGGTGCGTTCACATTGCACGCCTATCCCCGCGCTTCCGTGTCCCGGCAATGCAAGCGGCCATGTCACCGAATCCGACCCTTCTCCAGCTCCGTCCCGGTCGGCCCTGGCCTGCAGCGACTCTTTTGGTGTTTGGACCCTTTCTCTACCCAAATCCCGGGGGGGGCCTCGGAGCGCGCCCCGCTGGTGTGCTCGTCCTGCCCCTTCTCGTTTGAGGGTTCCTGTGCCTTTAAGGGTGATCGGGAAGAAATCCCACCGGTGTATCTCCTCCTCTTGCCCCCCTTCGCCCGAGATGCACGTGATTGCAGTGAGACCTGGCCCAATATTGATGTTTTCTCTCTCTCTCTCTCTCTCTCTCACACACACACACACACACACACAGTTCCAGTGTATCTTGGCCTTATATTGATTGTCCCTCCCACGTGCTTCTTAATGGCTGGGCTGCAGGAAGAAATTCAATATGTGCAGTTGTCCTCCTCCCTCCATCCTTGCCTTTCCCCTCCCCTGAATTCTGGGGGTGTCCTGCACACCTGCACTTCAAACTGTGGCTGTGTGTGTGTGTGTGAGAGAGAGAGAGAGAGAGAGAGAGATCAATGGCTGCCACATTTATGGGTTTATGTGTCCTTAACAGCTGTGCATTGCCAGATGAATTATAGGAAGTGCTTTGACCCAATTGCAAGCTGTTGTGGCACTGAGCTCTGCCTGTGGGGTTGCTGGGAAGCTCTCTGCACATGCCCCAAGGGCATAGGATGCATATGAACAGCCCTGCCCCGAATTCTGAGACTAAGTAGCTTGTCAATTCGGTTTGCGGCGCAAGTCTGTGTGAATGCCACTGCACGGGTGTAACGTTTGCATATCAACCAAAAATTGCTACTTTTAAACTCATTTCAGTCTCTTCCCCCTGCCCCATCTTACCTTTTTTCCCCTAACAGAGTTCTGGACCTTTAAGAGCTGCATCACAGTGACATCAACAGGTTGATCTCCTCTGATTGCTGCAACCCCAGGTAAGGCTGTTGTGGCTCGGAGCGCCAGGTTTATGCTGGGCAGAACTGCCACTCAGAAAGGCCTTCTTGTGCCAGCCACCCTCCTACTGTACCTCAGTGCTTGAAAATGGTTTCTGTGTGGGCAAGGGTCCCTCACGTACCGCTGCCCGTGCCCGTCTAGTGCCACGAGCGTCCATGACTTTACATGGGGGTTAGACCAGTGGTGTCATTCAAATGATTTAGGAACAGGAACTCACTTTTGATTGGCACTTTGTCGGGAACCCGGAACCAGCCACGGAGCCCGTTAGGATCCGGAACGCCCGTTCTGGTCCATTCCCCCTGAATGACATCACTGCCTTCGCCCCCCTAGGAATCCGGAGTCGCTCCCTTTAACCCTCTGAGTGCCAGCCAACCAAGAAGAAAAGCTCTTTGCAGAGGAATTGGGAGGGGGGAGGAGGGAGAGTGAGGTGGGCCCTAATTTTAACTAGTGGAACTGAGTTCCCCCGCGTTCCCCCTGCATGACATCACTGGGTTGGACAAATTCATGGTCAAGGAGAGGCCTAGCAAGGACTGTTAATTGGACAGTGAAATGGGGCCTCCATGTATAGGGGCAGTCTACCACTGAATACTGGTTGTTGGAGGACAGTGACAAAAGAGGGCAGTTTCCTTTTCAAGCCCCATTTGTGGGCTTCCAGGGGGTGTGCGCGCTACAATAAATACTGCAACCACAGCCTCACGGCTGATTGATCTGGCTGGAATGATGGCGAGCTTTTTTTTTTTTCCGTTTCGCAGTCAAGGCCCACAGCCATGGCTGAAAAACCGATCCTGGCCTCCAAGCAGGTGGCAGAGGTCGTGCAGGGAGTGCCCACGGAGGTGGTGTGCACGGCCTTTGCCAACACCGTCCTGGTGGTGGTGACCCAGTACGGGAAGATGGGGACCCTCGTCTCGGTGGAGCCCAACGTGGTGGCCGACGGCCTGGGGACGCCTCTGCTCGCCACGAAAGTGTTGCTCGGGAAAGACGAAGTATGTGCCTCGTTACATAAGAACATAAGAAGAGCCCTGCTGGATCAGGCCAAAGGCCCATCTAGTCCAGCTTCCTGTATCTCACAGCGTCCCACCAGGTGCCCCAGGGAGGCATGAGACAACAAGATGCATCCTGTTGCCACTCCCTTGCACCCGGTACCAGTAGCCCAACACCTTTGTAAGGAGGTTGCACAATCCATCATTGCCTATAGCCCACGATGGACCTTTCCTCCAGAAATCCGTCCAATCCCCTCTTAAAGGCATCAAGACCAGATGCCATCACCACCTCCTGTGGCAAAGAGTTCCACAGATTAACTACCCGCTGGGTAAAAAGTACTTTCTTTTATCTGTTCTAACTCTCCCAACCCTCAGTTTTAGCGGATGCCCCCTGGTTCTGGTATTTTGAGAGAGTGAAAAGAACATCCCTCTATCGACTTTGTCCCTTCTGTGCATAATTTTGTATGTCTCAATCATGTTCCCCCTCAGGCGCCTTTTTTCTAGACTGAAGAGCCCCAAACGCTGCAGTCTTTCTTCATAAGGGAGGTGCCCCAGCCCTGTAATCATTTTCATCGCTCTCTTCTGCACCTTTTCCAGCTCCACTCTGTCCTTTTTGAGATGCGGCTTTTTGAGATGCTCGTTGGTTTCTTGCTGCTGTAATCCTGCCTTTCCGGAGTCCAAGACTAGTCTGGACGGCCTTTGGCCTGACCCTGCAAGCCTCTTCTTCTAGTCTTGGGTTTAAAAGGAGGGGAGAAAAATCAAATAAGTTGCTGATTCCAATTTGTAGAAATTCTGTAGGTGGGGCATAAAAGACACAGACTCTGAAGGGGGTGAGGAATGTACTTCTTTTGACTCGGACCTTTGGTTAATCTGGGTCAGCGACAGCAACAGTAACTGATAGTTGCTCTCCTGGGTTTTGTAGACAGGAGTTTTGGGATAGGCCTCCTCTAACAGAGAGGCTCTGTTTGCTTGCAGCCTTTTGTCCACATCTGTGCCAAGCGTCTCGTGGCGTCCGTGTCTCGGGAAGCTGGGAATAAGCCTGTTCTCCTGGCGATGGCCTTGAAGGACCAAAGCATCGAGGGCGTCCGGACTTTGCAGGAGGTGATCGGTCGGTGCAGAGTGTGGTGAGATCACCCCGCCGTCGCAGAAGGAATTGATCCCGGATTAGTCATCTCCCTACAGCCGAGGTAGACTTTGGTCTTCTCCGGTGGGGTCTGTTTGAGACGTGGATCGTTTATTTGCCCATGCAGAGACCAAAAAAACGTATCACTTTGAACTAAAGAATGGGGAAACCGAGGCCAAAAAGTAATCGGATGGGCAGAATTTGCACACGTGGGTGTGTGTCTGTCGTGCGGACCAGCAGTAGCCAAGCTGGTTGTCGACACAGCTGGTTGTTCTGGTCACACCAGAACATTTGGACGTCCTCCCGACTGATCCATTCTAAACCTTCACTGTCGGCACGGTGGTCAAGCAGCGCTTTTCAAGATGCCTGAGACGTCAACTCTGCACATATCGCAGGTGCCTGCTTTTCCCTTCAGCACCAAGCTGATCGGCAAACATTTTTTTAAGCAAGGGGAAACAAAGGGGAAAACCAGCCAAATATTTCCATGCGTATTTAGCAAGATACAAGGTTGGTTTGTGCTCTTTTTGTAAAACGGACCAAGGGTCCAGGTTCATCCCAGTCCTCCATCCTGCGGAACCAGCCTGCCTGCTATCAAAATATTCCCTGGAAAAAAATCTGATGGGAAAACACCACCAGTTAGACTCTGTCAGGAAATCCCTTTGCCAACAAGTCAGGTTTTTCGTATAATTAGACGTTTGCCGTTGGAAATCCATCACGGTGACACTGTTAAAAGATGGGGCGGTTTCATCATGAAAATGGATTGTTTAAAACGTCTTGGTCCATTATTAAGAAGGAAGCATTTCTTGACGTGTCGGAGAATCTCGTCGGTTGAGATTTGTATGCCTGCTGGGTACCATCCTCTACATCCCAAGGAGACTGTCAAATTTAAAATAAACGTTTTCCCAGTGTTCCCGACATGGGGTTTTTTGTACACTACTTTCCACGTAGTATGTTTCATTGAATGTTCGATGCACTAAATTGTCCTTGGCAGTTTTCCTCTTATGTGCAACCCTGTTAAATTGGCTCCTCTGCAGAGATCGCGATTGCACTTCACAGTGATTTTAACCCCTTTCTCTGTAGCCAAATAAGCTCTTTTTTAAAAACAAAACTGTACAAAAAAAATCTCTGCACTTCTGTTTTATTTTTGTTACGCAACTTGGTATCTGCTTATTCGACACAAGGCTCAAGGTTTGGGCCCTTGCTCTCTGGATTTCAAGTTCCTAGTCTAATGTGGCTAATGTCTAATGTGGGGTGGCATAATGTGGCTTGCAGTGCCTGTGTCTAAAATGGGAATTGTGGCTTACAATGCAGGGTTGTTGTGAGAGAATCAAACAGTATTTATATACCATTTTGCAACACAAAATTCACAAAGTGGTCCACAGGCAAACAATAACAACAAGATAAATGGCTCCCTGTCCCATAAATGGCTCACAATCTTAAAAAAAATACAGAACACCAACAGCAACTAGAAAAGACACTGCGCTGGGATGAAGAGGGATAATTACATTCCCCCTGCTAAATATAAAAGGAACAGCTTGAAAAAGTGGCTCTCGCCCAGGTAGCAGGGGAGAAGGAACACCATGAAGATGTAAAAGTGTTAGGCAAATAAAAAATGGTGGGGGGGTCCCTGTGGCAGGGTGCTGGGGAGGGGACTGTGCAAGTATTTCCTTGGTGGGCTGTACTAGAGTCCACCCACCCAACCCCAAGTGGTGGCCAACTCTACTGAAGATGATTAAGAACATAAGAAGAGCCCCATTGCTGGATCAGGCCAAAGGCCCATCTAGTCCAGCTTCCTGTATCTCACAGCGGCCCACCAGGTGCCCCAGGGAGGCATGAGACAACAAGATGCTTGCATCCTGTTGCCACTCCCTTGCACCCGGTACTCTGAAGTAAGGACCACCTTTGTAAGGAGGTTGCACAATCCATCATTGCCTATAGCCCACGATGGACCTTTCCTCCAGAAATCCGTCCAATCCCCTCTTAAAGGCATCCAGACCAGATGCCATCACCACCTCCTGTGGCAAAGAGTTCCACAGATTAACTACCCGCTGGGTAAAAAAATACTTCCTTTTATCGGTTTCAACTCTCCCAACCCTCAGTTTTAGCGGATGCCCCCTGGTTCTGGTGTTTTGAGAGAGGGAAAAGAACATCCCTCTATAGACTCTATCCCTTCCATGCATAATTTTGTATGTCTCACTCATGTCCCCCCTCAGGCGCCTTTTTTCTAGATAAGACTGAAGAGCCCCAAACGCTGCAGTCTTTCTTCCTAAGGGAGGTGCCCCAGCCCCGTAGTCATTTTTGTCGCTCTCTTCTGCACCTTTTCCAGCTCCACTATGTCCTTTTTGAGATGCGGCGACCAGAACTAGACACAATATTCCAGGTGCAACCTTACCATCAATTTGTACAATGGCATGATAATATTGGCTGTTCTGGAGTTTATTTTTTTCCACCCTGATGTCATCGAGGAGGTTCCCAGCGGGCCTGTTCAAAATCTCCAGGCTCGGTCGTCGCCTGGAGATCTGATCTCCCTGAGAAGCACCAGGCCAAGTCTTGAAGGGTTGGCAACCCTCGAGCAGCCCTAGTGCAGACTAGACACCTTCCAAGCCCCCTGGCTTTGCTTCCAACCCTGCCCTAAGCACATTCAAAGCGTTGTTCTTCAACTTGTGGGAAATCTCAGTTTGCGGGGTTGTGGCAACAACCTTTCCAAGCCTATGAAAGAGAAGGATTGGATCCCATCCTGCCTTCTCAAAAACAGTCCTGGGGATGATCCTGCACGGCTTTTTCTTGCTGTCTTGCCCTGCAGGACCTCAGCAACTGCTTAGGTGGCTACCTCACAGGGTTGTTGTGAAGCCACAAGAGGTAGGGGAAATGGGTGGGTGGGTGCCTCATGGGGTGGGCGGATCAGGTCCCCAGAGGGGGGCAGGGTTGGTGGTGGGTCCCCAGTCTTATACTTCGATTGATTGGCATCCAGGCATGGAAAAGGTGAAAAGTTTTACCCAGCGGGTGATTAACCTGTGGAACGCCTTGCCACAGGAGGTGGTGATGACATCTGGCCTAGGTGCCTTGAAAAGGGGCTTGGACAGATTTCTGGAGGAAAAGTTCATCGTGGGCTACAGGCCATGGTGGGTGGTGCAACCTCCTTATTTTAGAAGTGGGCTGTCTCTGAATGCCAGGTGCAAGGGAGTGGCAACAAGATGCAGGCCTCTTGTGGTCTTGTGTGCTTCCTGAGGCATCTGGTGAGCCACTGTGAGATGCAGGAAGCTGGACTAGAACGCCCCGTTTGGCCTGATCCAGTGGGGCTCTGCTGATGTTCTTATGGGGCTTTCCTCCCCGATCAGTGTTCCCTGGATTGCAACCTCTGCAAACAGGACCGGGAAGGAGGGGTCCCCCCCGGTTCGACCAGACCTGCTTCCAAGCCAGCGCGCCGGGGGATGGCACACCTGCGACCGCAGAAACAGGTGCGGGGCCCTATTCCTGGGCCGTCTCCAGGGAGACGCTCAAGCCGGCGAGGGGAAAATAAAACCTGGCCGGCGGGCTGGAGGGAGGAGTCGTCTCCGGGGAGAGGACGCCAGGTGGAGGCGCTGCCGCCGAGGGAGGGCTCTGCTCCCGGGGCGGCTGGGAAGAAGAGGCGGCTCGGCCTGGAGGACGCGTCGCGCTTCCTGGAATTGCGCTCTCGTCGGCGCGCCTCCCCCGCCCGTGCGCTCCGGAGCGCGGTGAGTTTGGCAAGGGAGGCTGGCCGGGGGGGGGACCCCTGTTGGCCCTGCCGGGGATGGGATCGGGTCGCCACTCCTGTTCTGCTGCCTTCCAAACTTTTGCCCGGGGCAGCGAGCCCCTTTGGAGCGCCTGCGTCGCTCTCCAAAGTTTGCGTTCTTGGGGACGCGGCGCTCTTTCGGAGAGAACCTGGGGGCGCGCCTCCCCGGCGCCTTGCAGACCCCTGACTGATCTCTCTCCTCCCCCCTTTGCATTTCTTTTCCTTCTCGCCCCTCTCTCGTGATTCCAGGAAAGATCTGGGACCTCGCTCCCAAGCAGCGCTTCCTGTATGTATGTATGTATGTATGTGTGTGTGTGTGTGTGTGCGTGAACACGCGTGACGATCAATCTCATGCACGGGCCGAACCCCCTCTCAAAAGGGATTTTTATTTCAAATCCTTGCTAATGCTTACCCCCCCCCAATAATAATGTTCTCCCTACTGGGCCTCTGAAAAGAATATCAGGGGGCACATAGTTTATTTGGGGCAATTTTGGGGGTACAAAGTTTCTTTGAGGCCCCTTTTCCATGGGGTAATAATTTAATTGGATCATAATTTCTAGAAATTACAATACATAAAATGATGCAGGTTTATATCAAATATTGTGACCCACGCCCTAGTGACATCTAGATTAGATTATTGCAATGCGCTCTACATGGGGCTGCCTTTGAAGACGGTCCGGAAATTACAACTAGTACAGAATGTGGCGGCTCGGGTGGTTGCTGGGGCACGTCGGTTTGACTCTGTCGAGCCGTTGCTTCGGCGACTACACTGGCTGCCAGTTCTGTTCCGGGCCCAATTCAAAGTGCTAGTTTTGACTTTTAAAGCCCTTTACGGCTCGGGTCCGGGGTATTTGAGGGACCGCCTCCTTCCATATAATCCAACCCGTACTCTTAGATCATCTGGGGGGGCCCTTTTGACTGTGCCGCCACCAGGAGAAGTGAGAGGGGTGGCGGTCAGGAAGAGGGCCTTCTCGGTGGTGGCCCCCCAACTCTGGAACACCTTTCCCCTAGATTTGAGAACTGCTCCCTCTTTGTTTACATTTCGGCGGGGGGGCTGAAGACCTTTTTATTCCAAAAAGCTTTTAACTGTTGACAGGCTGGCTGGCTGGTTATTATGATCCATGGGGTTTGTTTTTTAAATTTGTTTTTTAAATTGTTTGTGTTTTTAATCTTGATTGTTATTGTTGTTTAATACTGTTTTTAACTGTTTTTAATGTTAATTGTTATACTGTATTTTTAATATATATATTGTAATGCCGCCTTGGGTGCCTCCAGGCACAAAAGGCGGGGTAAAAATCTAATAATAAATAAATAAATAAATAAATATTAATTCTTGTCTTCACACAATATGCAATTTTCTAAGGTCCCAAGAAATTTGGGGGTCCCCTCCCTTTTGACCCCAAGCCCATGGACAATTTACCTCCTGCCATCCTCTCATGGGCTCTGCCGATATAGGATGTGTCTTTATCGAAGGTGTGCTTTATATATATGAGTGGTGATTTTTTTAAAAAGTCTCCTAAAATATTTCTTCTTTTTTTAAGGTTATGTAAGTACCTTCAAGACCAGATGTTGAATCTACTTTTCACCTGAGGCCTCGGATAGATACAGCGGTAACATCCTATTTAATAATTTTTAAGCTGTATTTTTATTTTCAAAGTGTAATGCCTTTACTCAAACGTTATTACCAAAAAAACCGGAAAATGGAAATGCAATTCTGATGCCACTTCCTGTTTGGGATGTCACTTCTGGGCAGTGGTGTCATTCAAATGATTTAGGAACAGGAACTCCCTTTTGATTGGCACTTGTCGGGAACCCGGAACCAGCCACGGAGCCCGTTAGGATCCGGAACACCCGTTCTGGTCCGTTCCCCCTGAATGATACC
Source organism: Lerista edwardsae (assembly GCA_029204185.1). Classification (NCBI taxonomy): domain Eukaryota; kingdom Metazoa; phylum Chordata; class Lepidosauria; order Squamata; family Scincidae; genus Lerista; species Lerista edwardsae. The sequence continues at coordinate 2,218,775 of JAJKFI010000103.1, read as the reverse complement.
ACTGCTTCTGGGGCAACATGTTGCCCTCTGCATGGGGCTACACTTTCATGAGCTGTGCCCCTGAAATGGAGCCTACCTCTGGCCTCTCTGAATTCCATTGCTGTGTCTTGGGCTATCTGGTTGAATTCTCTGAACGCATTTTGAAGGCAGGGATGGCTGCCTTATGCATGAACCATGCGAGCGCAGGACTGGTTAGGTGTGCAAAGAGGTGATTAATCTGTCAAGGCTGTGGTTGAGGCCCCAGTTGCCTGCCCTAATCACACCCAATAAATTCCACCGAAGGAGGAAGGCTGGCCGATTAATATTCCTCTAATTTAACTCGCCCGCTTGTTGCTGATTAATTCGCCGACGCTCTCAAATGAAGAATACATTATCTTGATGCCGCTGCTATTTTTAGGAGGCGCCTTTTAATAAAGAGACACTTCTCTTGAACTCACTAAAGCAGGTGAACCAATTATTCCTTGGGAACGTGGTTTTTAACATTGTCCCGATTGCGAGGGGAATGCAAGATGTTTTGTGTGGCAGTTGAAATTTGGCGTGTGTGTGTGTGCGAACCCAGAGGAAATAGGCTGTGATCCTCGATTTAGTTAAATGACAGGCAGCCGTATGGAAGCTGGAGCTTAATTCGGACTCTATTCTGATATTGAGACATGAAATGATGCATAGGGTGGTGGATAGAGGGATGTTCTCTTCCCTCTCGTCTCGCACATCTCTAGAACCAGGGAACATCCAGTAGAATTGAGTGGCAGGAAAATAAGAACAGACCAAAGAACGTATTTCTTTATCCAGCGTGTCAATAAGCTGTGGAACTCCTTGCCACGGGATGTGTGCCTCGAAAAGGGGATTGGATAGATTTCTGGAAGAAATGTCGATTACAGGCTGTGATCAGATGGGTATGCGCCATTTCCTGGTTCTAGAAGGAGCCTGTATCTGAAGGGAGTGGCAACAGGATGCAGGGATCTTGTCTTGTGTGCTCCTTGGGGCATCTGATGGACCACTGCGAGATGCAGGAAGCTGGACTGGATGGGCCTTATGGCTTGATCCAGCAGTGTTTTTCTCTTCTTATGGGGCACCCTGTGCCCCTTGATTTCAACGGAAGGGGTAGCAGGTAGTGTTTTTGAACCCTGGGTAGTCACTGCCAGTTAGTATCAACACTGTTGGCCTAGGATGAAGCAAGCGACTGACTCAGTCCAGCAATTTCCTGTGTTTCTGGGCTGCAGGTCCTATTAGGAAATGATTCTGCCAACTGCAGCCCTGAACTCGATTTACTTAGAAGGAAGAAACCTCTTTGGCTGCTTAGATTTAATAAGAAGAGTCCTGCTGGATCAGGCCAAAGATCCATCTCACAGGATCCGGCCCACAGGCTGGACTTTGGAGCCCCCTCTTCTAGAAGCCTGTCCAATCCCCTTTGCAAAGCCAGATGCCATCACCACGTCCTGTGGCAAGGAGCTCCAATGAACTCTTAGAAAACGTGACATCAGGAATGGGGATTCCCAGGAATGGGGCATGTCACGGCTTTTCATAGCAAAGAGCTGCTATGCTTGTTGAGGGAGGACAAAGAAAGAAAAAGTGGAGCAAACACTTGATGCAGTACAGTTTTTAAAAATCCAGAGGTATAAAAATGGGGGGATGGGTGACGGGACGTGGGGCTCACTGTTCAGAACTGGGATCTGGAGTGTGCTGGGAGCTGGGTGCAAGCAAACCAGTCTGACTGGTGATAAGGTGTGTGTGTTGTGCACAGCACTGCCTCTGAGCTCACGGCAAACAGAGATTTAGGGTGTGGCAAAGGAGCATGTGCTTCCCTTGTTTGTGAGCGTTCAGAGCCCCAGCAGCTCAAAGGCCACAACTCCCTTATGATCTAGCTGTGGTGCTGAGAGTGCAATCCTAACCTGGAGTTTGGCCGGCACAAAGGACACCGTAAAGCACGTTTGGACCACTCTCGGAGTCAGGTGATGTGCCACTCTGCACATCAGTGTGCTTCCTTCTCCGACTCCCAAGAGTGGTCCAAACATACTTTACGGTATCCCTTGTGCTGGCCTAACTGTGCTGGTTAGGATTATGCACTGAGACATGTAAAATGAGGCATGGAATGGATAGAGGGATGTTCTTTTTTCCCACTCACACAACACCAGAACTAGGGGATACTCGCTAAAATTGAGTATCGGGAGAGTTGGAACAGACACACGAAAACATTTCCTCATCTGGCATGTCATTAATTGGTGGAACTCCTCGCCACAAGATGTGGTGATGGCACCTGGTCTTTAAAAGCGGACTGGACAGATTGATGGAGGAAATGTCCGCTACAGGCCATAATGGGTGGTGCAGCCTCCTGGTTTTAGAAGTAGGCTGTCTTTGAATGCTAGGTGCAAGGGAGGTCTTCCAAAGTGTGGAAAAATCCAAAGCACTTCTGGTCCCAAGCGCTTCTGATAAGGAATGTCCAAGCTGTACTTTGGACCACTCCGAGTCAGTTCTGTCTTCCTGCAATATATTTACCTCCCTCAAGAACCATCTCCCTTTGCACTCTTAAACTGACCAAGGACAGATTATTTCGGAGAAAAGAACTTGCACATGGGCAATGAGGAGCCTTTAATTGTGGTGTGAGGGTGGTGGAACTGGTGCTGGTCAATCAGGCCCGGCTCTGAGAGATCTGCAAACGTTTCCTTGTTTTCATTTGTGTGATGCTGGAGAGTGCTATTGCTGTTTGCGTATTCCTTGGCATCCACCTTTAATTGGTACTTGCAGTAAACTTCCTTGTACCTATTTATGAGTACAGTACTTACCATCTTACAATGAGTACTCAATCATGTGTAGCAAATTGGTATTGGCACTTTTAAAATTATAATCCATATCCAAAATGGGCTTTCCTTAAGGACATTGTGAGCCCAATGCTATCTCTGCCTACTCAGATGCAAGTCCCACTATAGTCAATGGAGCTTACTCCCAGGAAAGAGCGGATAGGAGTACAGCCTTCGTCAGGATTCAGGAAGTTTCAGTCCGAACTGGGCATTATAGAGGCTGGTTCTCCGGTTTATGGGTCGTGCAAAAGCCTTCTGGGTAGGTTACAGCATCACAACAGCAGGTAAAAGTCTTGGATCAGATTCCAGCACCTTCAGTCCCTGGATTGCTCTGGAGGAATTCCCTTCTCGGCTCTCGAGTTCGACTGTTGCAAACCCTTCCTGTGAGGTAGGCCGCAGTAATCAGGGCGATTGCATATTGTGCTTAAAAATTAATATCTTTTGCTAAAATCATCTTCAAAAAAATATCTTTTGCCAGAGCGACACAAAGTGATATTTTTAGGAGAACCTCTAGGTTGAATGCAAATTAGTGGATGTAAACCTCTTTTGTTAACCAAGAGAATGGGTTGTGTTTGACATCTTGGTGTGCACAAAGGACTAGCAAGTATTTTCTTTGTAGAGTTCCATCTTGCAGCTCAAAAAGACATAAACATCGTCAAGTCAGAGAATTGCAAGTCAATTTCAGTGTTTCTCGAACTGTGGGTTGGGGCCCACTAGGTGGGTCGCAAGCCAGTTTCAGGTGGGTCACCTAGCACCTAGTACAGCCATCATTGAAAATAGGAAAGGGGGACCCTGGAAAAGGGGAGAGCTGTGAGGTTATTTTGCTTTTGCCAAGGTTGGCACAAGCGATGTGCTGGTAAAGTATATTTGGGCCACTCTCGGAGTCAGAGAGGCCAACACACAGGCGTGCGCTATCCCCCCCGACTCTGAGAGTGGTCCAAACGCTTGATACGGTGTCCCTTGTGCTGGCCAAACTTTGCTGGTCTCACTGTGCTGGCCCAACTCCAGGTTAGGATTGTGCCTCCAAAAAGTCTGATGTTTCTCCTCTCTGGCTGTACCACAAGACATGGTGATGGTCTGATTTATTTATTTTTTAATGGCGCTCCAAAGCTCTCGCCATCTTTCCAGTCCAAGGAACCGCCTGGCTTTGTTTCAAAACCAACCAGGAAGAAGGTGGCCACGTAAAACTCGGTTCTGGGCCACTTCCCTTCCTTTGCTACCAACCCAGCAGCGCTGTGTTTGCAGTCCGGTTAATGTTTACGCGGTGGACTGCTGTGCTATCGCACACCAGGCTGTCCCCAAGGGCTACTTCCTCTGCGCACTCCCTGATGGCTACAGATGAGCGCTAGTGTTGAAAACCAGCAATAAAATCCTTGCGGGAAGCTGGTGGTCAAGCTGGCGCCTTCGTAATTCTGGCCTCAGGATGCTGCTGAACATGGATCTTTCTCAGTGGGACCACCCAGCCTTGTAACAGCTGGGGCCGCTCATCATAGCTCTGCATTTTTCCAGCCAGTGCTTCGCCCCCTTCTATCAAAAGGCCAGGAGAGGAGTATTTTTAGACCCTGGTTTTATTGGCCCACAATTCTCTCTTGCTTTGCAAAGTGAAGCTCTGGGGTGAGTACCTAAGCCTGGTTGTTGTGTTGTTGTGTTTCAACTAGTCTGAAAATATTGATAAATCGCTTGTGCCTGATCTCTGACCTTGCCAACAAAATCTTACACGCAGGGAAACAAACGAGAATGGCAATAGGTAACTATTCCTCCGGAGACAACCGATTTTTACAAGTCTTGTTACTGCGGTAGTAGTCGAAGAACTAAAATACTTTGACTGATAAGCGAGAGCAAATATTTGTCGATGGGGCAGAATGCGGAGAGCAGGCTTGTTTTAAGATTTCTCTGAGCTTCTTTCGGTGGTGTTCTGGGAACCGTAACGGAAGAAGGCAAAAATATCAGACTGTCTTTCCTTCTGAACCTAAGCGGTGTCTGTGTTGGATGATCTTGCAAATCGTTTTTTAGTGTATATGGAAAGAAACGTGGCTAAATGAATCTAAATTAACTGATGGCTGCAATTTTTTAAAAAAATCCTGCGTCGATTTGTTTCATTGGTTGTCCACCGTTAACAGAACCGCAGTCGTTACTTAATTTGATAGGTCAGATGAATGGATGCAAATGGTTTTTTAAGAGGGTTTGCAAAAAGAAACTGCCAAAGTGGCTTAAAAAAAGTACATAAACCAAGGTGTTGTTGTTGTTGTTAATAATAATACTTGAATTAAAAGTGTTAAAACTATTTATGAAACGACACAGTTGCAGCGTATCAATTTGAAACAAGGCTGTCTTAATTTTCTGTTAGAAGTTGGTGGTAGTTGCCTTGGTGTGCATGTGTTAAAAGTCTTGGAGTAAAATATCTGACAAATCCCAAGACTGAACATTTAAAAATGGGACCTTGTTTGTCTGCAAGCCTCTGGCCGTGAGATCATCCTAAAAATACAAGCATCTTCTTGGGCTGATGCTGGGAGCAAGCTGTCCAAGAATCTGCTGGCCATTTTGGTCTGTCTGCTGCTTTTAATAGCAAAATGATCTTCATTTCAACGTCTGCTGGTCAATTTGGGGCTGGTTGAATGCAAGGGGATGGGGAGAGGCCCTCACAGGGAAGCATAAGACTGATGGTGTTCAGTTGCTTAATGGGACATTTTGGGTGGTTTTGCTTTCATTGGGGGAACTCTGAAATCGGCTGAGCCAATCCTGAAAGATTGGCTCATTCAGAAGTATCTTCTGGTTGCAGATAACATTATTTAGAGCGCAATCCTAACCTGCAGTTAGGCCAGCAAAGTTTGGCCGGCACAAGGGATACCGTAAAGCACGTTTGGACCACTCTCGTGGTCAGGGAGGATGGTGCACGCCTGTGTCCTGGCCTTTCTGACTCTGAGAGGGGTCCAAAATACTTTACGGTGTCCCTTGTGCTGGCCAAACTTTGCTGGTCTAACTGTGCCGGCCTAACTGCGGGTTAGGATTGTGCTCTCAACTGCATTTATATGTATGGAGCTTTTCAACAAATGTTCACAGAGCAATAATTTCTTTCTCTGAGATTTGGCAGACTTTGGTTGTGAACCTGGGGCAAAAACGGTTTGCAAAAGAGGTTTCCAGTTGGGCTCCATAGCTCCTAAAGCCAGCCGTGGAGAGAAGCCTGCTCAAATACCCGTTTTCGTTGCTTGCCTCTGGGCATGTCTCCCTTCCTGCTACAGAGGTCATTCTACCTGTTCTTGAGTCTGTTTGTGCCTGCTGATCTCCTCCCTCTAACTTCACCTTTGCTCTCTCCACCCCGATAGATGAACAACAACACCACGACGTTCGCCGCAGAATCCTCTCCAACAGAGAGAGCGATCTTGGCGGCTGCCAGCATGACCGCAACCACGTTGCGGTTCCACCACGTCCCGCCGGTGGATTCCAGCCACTTCATTGTGAGTGACGGGGCCCAGCCACGAGCCAGCCAGAACATCTCTCAGGATAATCAGCACCTTTTCCTAACCACTCCAGCGGCAAAAGTGATCTCTGGTCTCTTTGTTTGGACTGCTCTGCTCATCACTTTCCACCAGGTAAGAGAAAGATGGCTGGGAGAGGGAGGCGTTTGACGGTTGTAAGTGGGTTCAGTCAATGTCAGGGAGGATGAGGCCAGTGATGTCATGCAGGGGGAATGCGGGGGAACTCAGTTCCACTAGTTAAAATTAGGGCTGACTCCGCCCACTTCACTCTCCCTCCTCCCCCCTCCCAATTCCTCTGCAAAGAGCTTTTCTTCTTGGTTGGCCGGCACTCAGAGGGTTAAAGGGAGCGACTCCGGATTCCTAGGGGAGCGAAGGCCCCTGGAGCCCTGCATGTTTGGCCTCAAGTTCTGTGATGGAAGGTAGGCAGGATACAAAATGAGTTTCATTTGGCCATGAATCACCAACCAGCGATACAAAATACCCCAGAAACAATATTTGTAGATAAGAGATATAGAAGGTTCTTAGAGCACAATCCTAACCTAGAGTTAAGCCGGCACAGTTAGGCCAGCAAAGTTGACCGGCACAAGGGACACCGTAATGTAGGTTAGGACCACTCTTGGAGTCAGACAGACATGCGCCATTTTCCCTGATTCTGAGAGTGGTCCAAATGCGCTTGACGGTGGCCCTTGTGCCAGCCAAACTTTGCTGGCCTAACTGTGCCGGCTTAACTCTAGGTTAGGATTGCACTCTCAGGCAGCCCCAAGCTTTGTAGCCTTCCTTCATAAGGGAGGTGCCCCAGCTCAGAAATGATTTTTGTTGCTTTCTTCTGCGCCTGCATTTTATTGCTATTATTGGGATGTGTGGTGTGTGTTTTTTTCCCCTTCCAGATCTTTCTGTACCTGAAAAACTACACTATCCCCAACGAGCAGCGCTACATCATCCGCATCCTCTTCATCGTGCCCATCTACACCTTCGACTCCTGGCTCAGCCTTTTGCTGATCGGCAGCCACCAATATTACGTTTACTTCGACTCCGTGCGGGACTGTTATGAAGGTGAGAGAATTCAGCACACAAAGGGATAGTTTCTGCTGTGCAGAGATTCACACTTGCCCGAGGTCAAATGGCCACACACACACACACACACACACACACACACACACACACACACACACGGCAGCTTGAGCGCCTCTGGGCGAAAAGGCGGGATAAAAATCAAATAAATAATAATAATAAAATAAAATAAATAATAAATGGCCCCTTTGTGATAACCAGCTTTCCCATGAACGCAGAAAGGAGAAGGGAGTTTTTTCTATTTTTATTTTTTTTTGTGCATGGCACATGGCTTGACGTTGCTTAAGCTGAAGAAGACCCCACTGGCATGACCCCACATGGTGGCATGACCCCACATGGTGGGGCCAGCTTGGAAAGACCCTCAGGGCACAATCCTAACCTGGAGTTAGGCCGGCACAGTTAGGCCAGCACAGTTTGGCCAGCACACTGTAAAGTATGTTTGCACCACTCTCAGAGTCAGACGGTTCTCCCTGACTCCGAGAATGCCTCTTCCTTCCTCTCTCTGCTACAGCATTCGTGATCTACAGCTTCCTGAGCCTGTGCTTTGAGTATCTTGGGGGAGAAAGTACCATCATGGCGGAGATTCGCGGGAAACCCGTTGTGTAAGTTCATCCCTCCCCCTGTTCTGGAACTTCCAGACCGCTGGCTTTTGTAACCTGTCCAGATAATGTTGGGGTTCCCCCCAGAAGAGCACTGGGGGATTCCTTTATGAGAAGTTTGGTCAGGAGGGTCTGCCCCTTCAGTTCCTCCCTGCAGTGCGCTCACCATCAATGAACATAGGAAAAGCCCTGCTGAATCAGGTCAGGCGGGAGCCTTCTACTCCTGCATCCATTTGCCCTCGGTGGGCTTCCCACTGGAGCAGCTGGTTGGCCCCAAGCGGGGGGGGGGGAAGAGGGAGACATTCTCCTCTCCCTGCCATTGTTTCCTTGCAACTGGCATTCCGCAAGGCAGACTGAACCTGGAGGCAGCGCATGGCGAGCATGACTCATAGCCAGTGGCAGGCCTGTCCTCCATGGATTTGTTCGACTCCTTTTTTTTTTTAAAAGTCATCCTGATCTTGTGGCAGGGAGTTCCACAGGCTAATTATGCGCCGCGTGAAGAGCGGCCTCTTTTTTTTGTGGGTCTTAAACCTCTTCATCAGTTTTGCTGGATGACAACTCCTGACTCGAGCATTATTAGCTCTGCGCACTATACGTCGCTGTAAAGTGTCGATCGTGCCCTTCTGCACTTCCTTTTTTTTCCCCCGCACGCTGCAAAGCCCCAAATGTTCCAGCCTTGCCGCATAAAGACAGCGCCGTTGCCCTCTCTTGCACCTTTCCCAGCTCCATAATATGGTGTATAACTGTCCTGCCTCGTTAACAGATCCAGTTGTCTTTATGGAACATGCTGCCTGCAGGGGCTGTCCTACTCCATTGGGTTCCTCAGATTTTGCAAGCAGGTGAGTCACGCTGGAGCAAACTGTCTAGAGTCCGGCTGTGCCTATAGTCATCCTTCCCCCTTCTTCACTGTCCTCAGGGCTACCTTTCTTCTGCGATCCATTGTGCTGTGCATGCTGGGAATCTGGTACGGAGAGGTCCAACGTGTTGAGAGTAGCAACTTTCAATCTGCTTTTTGAAAGACAGGCAAGAGATGCTGGTCCATTGATGTGGTGCTGGGGCACTCCAATATGCAAGGGGCCGGCCCAGGGGTTCTCAAATCGTGTGCTGCGGGATGCCCCCCCCCCCCGTGGCCTGTCCTTGCTGGCTCCCCTGGGCGCTGCCATCTTGAGCAGCGTGACGTCTTGTGCGATTCAAGAGGGCGGCACCTGGAAGGGCTGGGCGACGATGCTCCTGTGGCAGGGCACTGTTCCTGCAAGAGGATGTGACTGCGGTTTGGGAACTGCTGGGCTACCCTTGGCATCCGCAGGGGTTCCGTTCCAGGCCCCCCACCCCCCATGGTTGCCTGCTGCAGCAATGCATGGCAGTTTCTGGCGTTCCTGGGGGGCCGCTTCCAGGAGTGCGCTGAGACCTGCTCCCACCCCTCCATTCTGGAACCGGCCCCCAGGTTCCACTAGAAACTGCTCTTAGGCTATCCGTGGATGGCTGAATCCGTGAATGCCCGAACAGCGGATAGAGAGGGCCCACGTTACTAGGGTCATCCCTTGGCAGCAGCTGCAGGTGGGACTCAGACAGACAGACACATATATACACACACACACACCCTATAGAGAGAGAGCTGTGGTTGGCCACTGTCATTGGCACAGAGCTAAACTGACCACCTTGCAGGAGAGCCTAGCTGGACACCAGATGCAGCCCACCCTACAGCTGGCAGGTTGTCTGTCTGTCTAGTCCCCCGCATGTGTTTGGGCATAAGCTGAGATGCTCAAGATGTTGAGAATCGGCAAAGGGGGGAAAGGGCCTCTCCTGCGAGAGGGCCTCCCACCTGCAGTTGTGAAGAAGCACTTCCAGCGATACTCACAGCCCCAAGTTGTAAACAGGAGACGGAAGGCGATTGCAATTTGCATGGATTAATCATCAGCGGCGCCTTTTGAAAGCTGATTAAAAGGTCTTTAATCAAATTTTGCTGCGCTAAAAAAAAAAATCAGAAAGGTACCTAGGAGGCACGGGGGGGCCGCCCCCCCCCCCGCCCGGAGTTGTTCTATTGCACTTTCACGACCGTAAAAAACGTGTTCCTCTCGCTTTTGTCCAATCCCGTTCAGGCTACCCTGCAGTTCTGCATTGTGAAGCCTCTCATGGCCATCATCACCATCATCCTACAAGCGTTCGGGAAATACAACGATGGAGATTTCAAGTGAGGACGTGACCCCGACAGGGAGGAGGCAGCGGTGGAGTGGGGTGCCTGGGCGGGGGGGGGGGCAAGGGTGGAAACTGACACATGGCCGGTATTGAACGAGCTTTCGTGGCCTTGGTGTGGGATGGGGCAACCACTCTGCTCTGCCAGAAGCAAAGGGTGAATCTGTGAAACCAGTGGCTCCCAAACGTTTTAGCACTAGGACCCACTTTTTAAAATGATACTCTTTGTAAAATTACCCACCATATTTATAAGTAGTAATAACCAGAAAAAAAAGACCCTCTCAAAACATTTATCTTCCTATAGTTACACATACTTGCAAACTGCAGGAGCTCAGCTCTTTACAGGGCAATTGGAAGCTACGGTTATGGTTTTTGACTAGCCTAAGGCTTGAGGCAATTCCTTATTTCAGTCTTTCTATCACCCTTCGGCAACCCACCCAAAATTAAATCACGACCCACAGTTTGGGAACCACTAGATTAAACAGTGGAATGTGGACAAGTAAGGAGTGATTGGACGTTACCTAGCAGCAGCGTGGCTGTGACTTTTGTTTTTCAGTGATGCCAGTTGCATCACTTGGGCTCTCCAAGGAAAGCGATGACCAGCTTTTCCTCATCGACGAGAGACGAGGACCAGTAGGCTTGGGTTTTCAATGAATGATACCTTTGTGTGTGTCTCTCTCTCTCTTGCTCCCCAGCGTCCACAGTGGCTACCTCTACATCACCATCATTTACAACTTCTCCGTCAGTCTGGCCCTCTACGCCCTTTTTCTCTTCTACTTTGCCACCACGGAGCTCTTGCGCCCATTTGAGCCGGTCCTCAAGTTCCTGACCATCAAGGCAGTCATTTTCCTCTCCTTTTGGCAAGGTGAGCGTCTCTATTTTCCTCTGCCTAGAGTAGGCAGCCAGCTGAGCTTCTCTATTTTCCTCTGCCTAGAGTGGACAGCCAGCTATCTCCTCTCCCCTGTCCTCCATCCAAGCGAGTAGATGTGATGTGTCTTGAGGCCTAGTAGCAAAGACCGCTGGGCACAACTCTCTCTTGGCTTAACTCGGTGGCCTCTCCTCCACAGGGATGCTGCTGGCTATCCTAGAGAAATGTGGGGTGATCCCAGAGGTTCAGATCATCGACGGGAAAGCAGTGGGAGCCGGAACCGTCGCTGCTGGCTATCAGCACTTCATCATCTGCATTGAGATGCTGTTTGCTGCCATTGCCCTTCGATATGCTTTTCCCTGCCAGGTGTACAGGGAGAAGAAGGAAAATGCAACAGGTAACCGCCACTTCTAAAATGAAGGCGCTTGCAACTGTTTCTCATGCAGCAAGAAAATGACCTTGCAATAGGTGCTCAGATTGTGCGTTTCTTAAAAACGTACAGAGAGGGACAGGCAAGGATGGCCCAACTGAGCACAGGGAAATTTCAGGTTTGATTTCCTCCCCCTTATTTCTGGCCCCATCATACCTGCATGCTACTAACTTGAGGTAAGGAGCTGTGAAGCAGGAACCACCTTAGAGTTGCTGCTGCCTATCCAGCCCCAGTGTGTAGGGGGTGCCCCCCCCTCCCAAGGTTTTGCATTTCCCAAGGCTGCCCCTGCTCTTTAAAGAAGTCTTATCTGCAGCAAGATTGCATGACGGACTCTCTTCCCTCCTCTTTCTCTCCCCCTACCCCAAATCTTCTACTTCCAGCAAACCTTGCCCCCATGCAAAGCATCTCTAGTGGGCTGAAGGAGACGATGAGCCCTCAAGATATCGTCCAGGATGCCATTCACAACTTTTCCCCAGCGTACCAACATTATACCCAGCAGTCGATGCGAGAGGCAGAGGCTGGACAGAATGGGCACCCGGGGCCCAGCACAGACGGCCCACTAGGGAAGAAGAGGAAAAACATTGAGAAAAGGGTGCTGATTACCTCGGACGATGAATTATAGGGTTGCTTTGTGAGGGAAGAGTACTGTGTCAAGGAAGAAACCTCTTTGCCTCTCTCTCTCTTTAGCTCAGCTGCTGCTGCCAGGATTGGGCCACGATAAACGGATTTATGGGTGGCAGAATTGAGATGCGGTTGTTGCAGCTGCCAGCCAGCTATCGCCTCAGGGAGAATCCAACACTTGAAGGCTGGTTCTGTGTAGGCCTCCAAACTGTGTCGGTCTTGCTCGTTCTCTGGTTCTCATCTACATGTTCCGTGGGCTGTCCTTTCCCTTGTGGGACACGTAGCCCACGCTCCACTGCTGTGGAAGGGGAGTAGCCTCATGTTCCGCAAGGTGGGCCGTAGAAGGTCCCCAGCCTCTTAACTTCAGGGGTCGGCGATGTTGGAGAAAAGCAGCTCTCTTAATGGAGGAAGAAAGCTGTCTTAGTGGCTTTCTTAGTGGAGCTTTTTCTTGGCTCCACTAGGCCCGAACAGTCTCGTGCGAGCAAGGAATGAAGGAATCATTGGGGCGGACCAAGTTTAACCTCTTTCTAAAACTCTCGATAACCAAAGACCCCAACCCAACACCAGTTACGAGTCCAGGTCTTGGCTGAAAGCAGTGGAAACAAGTTTAAAAGGAGGCAAAGTCCCATTGCTGTTAGGAGGTGACTTGGTAGCCCTATTACGTGAACATGTGAAGGAGAAACAAGGTTGTACCCATTGCACATTGGTGCCAGAAAGCACTGCTTTTTTAAAAAAAAGTTTTATTTCTAATTCCAATAGAAAGGAAATGAAGGAATAAGAATAGTCAGAGCCCCGTCGCCTTGTAAAATGCACATAACATGGGAACTTCGGCATTCTGCAGGAAGTTAGTAAAGAACCTGTGAAAAAGAGAGGCTACCTGTTTGGGCGGTTTTCTTCTTAATTGAAGGGTAGGATTTTAGAGCCTCTGTTTAGAACAGGACTAAACTGTGGTTTGATAACTGCATGCGATACTTCTAGGCTGCGATATTCTCTCTTTTACAGAGCTGTGACTACTCCTGCAAGTCTAAGAAGTGTAAATTTTTACAAATATTTATATTTAATAAACCCTTTTTTCTAATTAAAAGCCATTATTGCCACTGCTGTCTGGCGATGATTGACCATACAAGCTAGTCAACCATGGGATCTCAGTATCCACAACTGACCCGTCCACAGTAAGCTCATAAGAAAAGTTCCGCTGGATCAGGCTGAAGGCCCATCTAGTCCAGCTTCCTGCACCTCACAGTGGCCCACCAGCTGCCTCAGGGACCACCCAAGACAACAAGATGACTGCAACCTGTGGCAACTCACTTGCATCTGGCATTCTTATCAAGATGGGTGTTGAGGACATTAGAAAAAACAATAGGTGGCTGTCCTTATTCTAACACCTAATTGACTGTGGCTACATCTGCTGACATGTTATATTGCCAACCTAATATATCAGTGGTTTCCAAACAGAGTTGGGACCCACCAGTGGGTCGCAAGCCAATTTCAGGTGGGTCCCAAAGCACCTAGAGCAGCTATCCTTGGAAAATATGGGAAGATGGGATGCTGGAAAGGGGGAGGGCTGTGTGGTGGTTCTGCTTGTGTCAAGGTTGTGAGTAGACTTTTTTTTTCCTTGCTGATTCACATTGCTATTGAGAAATAATGCAGCAATAAGTTGGGTTATCAGGAAAACAGCAGGCTCTGATGTCACAATGATGGCACTTCTGGTGGGTACTGGACAGACTTTCGTTCTAAAAAGCACTGGCTTTATCGTTCCCTCTAAATCCCTTGCTATGCCTGTGTTCATGACAGGAGGGGGTCATACCTGCCCCCCCCCCATTTTCTGTAATGATGCAAACAGAAGCTCTCAACATGGATGACAGAACAGGGCAAATCTGAGACCAGAAAAATGCTTTATTTGGAAAGGTACAAAAAAAACCCAGTCATTGCAGCATTAACATGTACAGCAATAAATTAACATTGTTTGTCTGTCAAAGAGAGATAAAGAGATGGGACACACAGAGTGTATAACGCCTACAAAACAGGCACCCACAGTACTTGGCATATCAATAATTTATTTCATAATAAGAAAGCAGCACAAAAAAAATAAATATCAAAATGAAACTACTGAGGAAGTCACGGAAGGTAGAATGAAGAGGCGATAAAGAAAAATAACAGGATTTCTCTCGTTTGGTTTTGGCAAGGCGGCAGCATGGAGAGGGGAGAGAAAAGCGATCGGGACTTCCGTCAAGTAAAGCATACTTCAGCAGACTGATGTGAGCATAAGGTAGCAGTGGTGGCGGAAATACAGGTCTCTGAATAAAACCAAAGCCCAGCCAAGCTTAAAGCATGGGAAGGGGAGACTTTCTCTTGCTGGGCTTTAGGCATGCCAGTAGCCTGAATTCCCTCCTTATTCTCTTAAGACCCCTCTGGCCATCGCTTTTTCAAGGTCCTCCCCCCCAAACCCACGCGCACAGTCGTTCAGATGACACGCTAGTTGACACAACAGATGACAACACTAGAAACTTCCAGAAAGAAACTGCCGTGTCAAAGTGCCCCTACAGAAAGATGTGTCGGCACATGAGAGGAAGGCTGCCCAGCTCCTATGGCAACATATGGCACAAACAGTCTCAGCAATTCAGGGATGTCCATTCTTCAAAGCAGGGGGTGGAGGGGGAGAGGATTTTGAAGGAGGACCCCCTACCCTTTGTGCCACTGGCAGAGGGGCAATGGGGGGCCTCAGGCTTGTCCAAGGACTATAGGTGGCGGTTGGGGGGGGGAAGAGGAAGCTTTCAAATTCCTCCTCCAACCATTTGCATTTAATTCTATTCCGACTCCTCTGGAGTTGTCAGAGAAAACTATCAGCTCATCTCTCCGCCAACTCTGAAAACAGGCAGAATCCTTTTCCCCCCTCCTTTTTTAAAAAAAAAAATAAGAAAACTGACAATATCAAACTAAAATAGACACACCAATATCTTTTACAAAAAATATGTACGATAAAATGTATATAATTACGGATTTATTTTTGTATTTATATATATTATATATCTCTATCTCTATATGTGTGACTCTCAAATATTTCCACGTGGTCCTTAAAATTGTTATCCAATATGGATTACCTACCATGGCTATGGTATCAACAGCTTGGATTATGCCTTAGGCCTCTCGTTTATTAACGTATCGCAAAGGCAGATATTCCTGGGTTTGGGGGCAGTTCACCCTATAGAAGCCACCCTTGGTTCTGAAGTGCACTACACAAATAGGCTGCTATTGCCCCTCAGAGATTACTTGCTTCTCTAAGAGGAACTCCACCTAGCACAGTGTTGGTTTCCTTAGCCCAGGGGTTCCCAAAGCGTGCTGCAACATGGGACACTCAAAGGGGCACTGCGGGATGTCCCCAGTCTGTTCAACCTTTTCAAGTCTGTTCAACCTGGCCTTCAACCTGTTCCCCCAGGGTACCGCCATCTTGGATCTTGCAACATTTCACAAGAATATCACAAAATCTTGTGAGATTGGGTGCCGCCATCTTGGACCTTGCCAGATTCTTAAGATATAAGAAAGTGGCGGCTAGCCAGAAAAGATGCCAGGGCATCAAGACCCAGGTAAGTTTGGGAACCACTGCTTTAGGAGGAAGACAATTACCTCCTAAAGCAGTGGTTCTCACTAGCAAGTAAGTTAAAGACATGGGGGTGAGGGGAGACATATGGGGACAAACCGCTTATGTGTGAGAAAGGCTCTAACCACAACTTAGAGGTTGGCTTCCAAAAACTATCCAATTGAGAAGTTTGCAGCTACTACCTGGTGGTAAAATATACCACGACACTGCTACCAGGGGGTAAAACACACTGTGTATACAGGCCCTAAGAGCGACACCCAAGTCCCAGTGGTCACACACAACATTTCAATAGAACCACAGACCGTCTCCTAGTGTGTAATGATCAACAACTACTTGGCCATGTAATGCCTCTGGCCCACTTTCTAGAAATGGACAAAAAATATATATATATAGTCGCCAGGAAGCACCACTCAAGCATGATATGTTTGTTTCTCGTTCCGGTAGAAAGGAAACACGGAAATGAGGAAAGACAGAGCCCCACAATAATGGAAACTGAGCACTGGAGGCCAATCAAATTGCAGAGCAACCAAGACCAGGCACATGGGGTGGAATGGGCAACTCCTCCCATCAGCAATGTGCCCCTGCTCTGTGTGCGAATCTAGCCTTTCCTGATCTCGACAATGATTATTATAATGTCAAGACCTCCACCCTCTATCGCTTGGAAGGTTGCAAGCGATGAGAAGGTCCTGGAGCGCAATAGAGAGCTGCAGTTTTCTGCTTGGCAAGGGTCTTGGGGAGGGGGAATGTGGGAAGTATTCAAACACCCTGAAGTCCACACTGGCCAGTCTAATTCATTTATCAAAGTTCGAACAGTGCAAGGAATCTAAACCCTCCCTCTGCATTAAGAGCTATGGACATTTGCAGAGGTTAGGTGGGATTTTTCCAAAGTACAGTTAAGAGGAAAAATAATAGCAATATTTAAGTTTCATTTCTTCTTCCTCAGCTTTTGCTGAGGGAGTCAAAAGCTGAACAGGTGACTCAGGAAATCAAAGTCAACCTAAAAAAAACTCATCTTTGACAATATGACACCAAGATGGTTCTGCTGGGATGAACTTAAAAAAGTCTCATGGGGATAACTGTCAGCTTTCTTTACAATTGCAATGAGATTGGACCAATCTTGTTAACTCTTGTTAGGAACTCACACACACACACACGATCGGAGCTGACAATATCAGGGTGCATGGGCTAGTACACTTAACTCTAATGCTGGTGAAGGGACCACACTAGAGACACACTCAACTGCCACTGGTGTTAAGCCATCAGTGCTACTAATTCCACTAAAAGAGCATGGCTTCCTCACCGACCACCAAGCTAGATCATCTTAGAATGGTGTGTCAGGCAGAGATTTGCTTCTGGAGAAATGTATACACCAGGAGAACAGTGCTGGAATCCCCCTTTAGCCTGTGAGCTTCAAGGAGTACCCACTGGGAGATGCCGCAATCAAGAAGAAAAACACAGAATTGACGGCATGTTTTTCCTTACAACACAAAGCAAGTCAACTTGCTGGACATTCTTCCCATCAATTTCATCATCAACCCTTTGCCTGCTCCATTCGCCTTCCTGGCAATGCTGGCATGAACACTCCTTTACAAACTAACTTTGAGCATCAGCCACATCTCCACCTCCTCAATAACGTCACAAAACTCGACTTTCTCAACTCCATTAGGACAACGTCTTTAGCTACTTAACCCAGGCCAACTCACAACACATGGCAAAAGCCTCCTTTTCCTGTATCATTTGTTTTCATCGCTCTCCAGCTCCGAACTGATCCTGTTTCCTTCTACCAAGCTGATCAACCTCAATTCTTCCAGGCTGGCTCTCGAAATGCATTTCCCACTCAGCTTTTTAGACCAATACCCAGAAGCACCTCTTGCGTTTTTTGGATAATTTACATGCCCCGGTTTAAGAGTACCTTCAGCAACCCATATCTTCATCCCCTTACCTGTGAATACAGCAGCTCAACAACTACAGCCCAACCTGTCGGAAGAACGCTGCTGTCTGCATTCACTGCTCATCCAACTCTGCTCTTGGCTTGAAAGAGCACCAAAATGTGATCTTGTGCTATTACAGGGTAAAGATTTGCGCTGGATTCAGACGTGTGTTTGTGGCACTGTTGCAACTTCCCGTTTCCCTACATTTTGGTGCACTGCACATGCCTTCTAGGACGCTGTGTTAGAAAATGCTTTCTGAGACCGCTGGATGATCTCTAACATTTCTCTTTTTCACCAACCAACCACCTTTCGCCATCTACATTCCACTGATCTTCACTGTTTCCCATTGCCTCTGCTCTGAAGCACTGCGAAACCTGGACTTTAAACGCCGTGTGTACCGGGAAGGGGGGAATTCATTTGGAAGACACCTGAACTCACAGGGCCATCGTAGGGAAGCAACGAATCAGGAGATTTTTTTGGGCATGGTAGACACTGACAGTGTTCCAATTTGCCAGGCCACAAGGCAAAGGGGGACACGAGAATAAGAACAGAAGAATAGATCACGTCAACGGGTGGCCATTCACCCTGGAAGGGTTTTCCATGATCAGAGAGGCAAGACACGATGCCACGACATTCTCACCAACGGTCAGCCTCGAGCTGCTCCAAGGCCAAGGTCTTTATTGCCCTCCTGGTGGTGGAAAGAGAGGCAGCTGCGAGGGAACCCACACGGTAACCTGTTTCACCGCGTATCGTGTTTTCCCTTTTACTGCTGTTATCATCCGAAGACTCTTTTTGGCGAGGTTCCCTTTTTCTCCCAAAGAAAGGAAGGCGCCAATCTTCTTCCTTACCTTACCTTCCTTCTTCCGTCCTGCCTGATTTTACCACACCCGTCCATCTCCAGGGGGTTCCCAAACGATGGTCTGGTGTCTTCTCCATGGTGGGGAGCCGCGTAAGAGGCTGTACAGAGACATTACGCAGGGCCTTTTGGTGCGCGACGGACAGCGCGTGCAATTTCAGCCTCCGCCACAAGAGGCTCGCAGAATGTCCACAGTCGGTTCGTTTACCCTTCGTAGTGCCCACTTTCCGGTTTCAGAAAAGAGGGACGGTGGACCTTTGAGGGGGGAAAGGGGGCCGGGATCACCTCCCCCCTCTGCAAAAGACTGCTAGTTCTCCTGCCTTGGACACTAGGAGGCCGCTGAAAACGGCACTGAGCCGGATGAGATCTCCGCGGATTTCACGATGGTGATGACGCTGGTGGTGGCAACCTTGGTGGGGGTGATGGGCCCGCGGGCCACGGTGCGGGCGAAGGTCTGCAGCGCCTCGTACTTGGAGCGCAGGGCATCCAGCTCCAGCTTCATGCTGCTGTTCTCCCGGGCCAGCTTCTCCACCTCCTGCTGCAACTCGACCCGCTGCCTCTCCAGCTCCTCCTTCTGCGTCACGCGCTTGATGCGGCAGCTGGCGGCGTAGCCCCGGTTCTTGAGCGTGCGCCGCCGCTGCTTCAGGCGGATGACCTCCTCCTTGGTGAGACCCCGCAAGTGCTGGTTCAGCTCCCGCACCGACATCGACACGAGTTCATCGTCGCTCAGCACTGGGGCGTTCTCTCCCGACTCCTCCTTGACCTGCAGGCACGAAGGACAGGAATGTCACGGGGTGGAAGCAAACAACCTTGCTAGCCCACTGCCACGGTCACTTATGCCCTGGCAACTTCCAAAGTAGACGGCTGTGGTGTCCCCTCGGTAAAGCAGGTGTACCTTGAAGCTAATCACGAGACTGCAAGTAGTTCGAAATACGACTTGCGTCTTAACTGGGGAAAGCAATAAACACGTATTACACCTGTTCTCCAACAACTGCGCCGGCTTTCAGTAGGTTTCTGGTTAGATGCTCTTTTATCTATAAAGCCCTAAAGCAGTGGCCTTCTACCTTTTTGTGCCATGACCTCAATAAAAAAATAAAGCACGAGACCAAGGATCCCACCCTTGCTGCCACCGACCCCCAACCGTGCCATTTCCCCCCAGTCTTCACAACCCTGCGAGGCAGCAGTCTGAGAAGGGACGGCCTTAGAAGCTACGGGGCAAGACAGCGAGAAGAGGCTGTGCAGGGTTATCTACACCAAGAACTCAGTTTTGATCAGGCGGTACCATTATCGGATTGGATCCAAGCCCTCTTTTGCGCAGGCTTTGAAAGGTTGCTGTGACCACTCCCCATGAGGATTTGTGCCCCATTGGGGCGGTGATCCACAGATTGAAGAACACTGCCCTACAGAGTCTCCGGCCCCCTTGACTTTTGAGGTTTGCCAGAGAAGAAGCCCTGTTTGAAATTCCTTCTTTTACAAACACCAGAACAGCTTCCAGTAGGAGCATGGCCCTCTGAACAATCGCCTCCCCACCCAAACTGTGGAATAGGTTTTTCTTTAATTAAAGATGCCAGGCTTGTTTCTGAAGACACAGCTGTGCAACACTGCACAGCTTCAGAATCTCCATGAAGGAGAGGGTGAGGGCGGGAGAAGGGCAGGGAAGGGGAAAACCGAGATGAAAATCCTCCAGGGTGAAGACCATCGAGAGCACAAGGAGGATTTGCCAGATGGGCCCCAGCTCCATCCAGTCCAGCGCTGTACCTAACAAGAGATAGCCAGATGCTGCTGGGAAGTTCAGAAGCAAAGCATTAAGGGAACGGCTTAGGCACTGCCCATCTCTCTCTAGCATGGCATACTCAGTGGTATACTGACCCCGAGTTTGCAGGTTCTCCTTACTGGCCTCTGTTAATTTGCCCAATCCTTTCGTAAAGCCATCTAAGCGGTGCCCATCTCACCTTTAATGCTTTGTTCGGTTTTGGATTAGTCGTCATAACCTGGGCACAGTCTTCTGGACAGAACTGCTCAGAAATGGCAACTGCAAAGGAAGGGGAGAAAAAAAATGAGAGATGTACACCCATAGAGAAGCAGAAGTTAAAATGCCCCGCAGGCTTACAGCAAGAAAACAGATATTTTCCTTGTCCTATATTGTACAGTTTTGAAATCACACCAGAAAGGCACAGAAGTGCACCCGCAACCCTCAGTAACACGCTCAACCATGACAGGCCTGCAGGTTTTGGAACATGGCTTTTGGAACTGGCTTTTCAAACTAGTTTCAGAAAAGAACCGTGCGTGCGTGCGGTCTAAGAATACTTACGGCTAAGAGCGTATGGGCGGCAGCAGCCCTCCAGGGTTTCAGGCAGAGATGGGTCTTTCCCAACCCTTTCTGGAGATGCTGGGGGTGGACCCTAGGGCCTTCTGCCTGCAGAGCAGGGACTCTACCTCTCAGGGATGGCTCTTTCCCCAAAGCAGCATCGGTTCAACCAATATTGGGGAGAAAGGCAAGTGAGAGAGGAAGAATGGCGGTCTCGTTTCTGCTTGGCTTTCAATACAAACCACCAAGTTGTTTGGTTTGGGCAGTGCCATTGCACCACAGGCCCCGAAAGACTGGAGACCCCCAAGGTAAATGCCTACACCATTTTGCTCTGCCGGACTCCTACAGTTTCTTGATAGCATCCCAAATTCCCCAGGGACCCCCACCCCGGACTGCCAGTTCAGCATGTGGCATTTTGGAATTCGGGACAGCCCCTTGCCTGCCTGGAACATTCCACCAAACCCAAACTTTCTTCCCCTTCTCTCAGAGGTGTGTACTCAGAACTAGCTCGTTTGTTCTCCTTTTCAAATTGTCTGCATTTTCCAAAAGCATGACATTTTGGATCTCGGGCATTTGCACCATTTGTCCTAATAGCTGGAGGACTTTAGAACCCAGGAGTGAGGTGGTTTGTGTCTTTTCATTTGAACTAACTTTTAATTCTACACACCTCCTTCCCCCCCTACAAAAGGTCATTACAAAGCCAATGGCTACCAACTCCCTAAGCCTCCAATGCTGGTCCTGCCAAACAATTTGGGCTGTCCGTCTAGAAGTAACCCCCTCCAACATTCCCCACCACCCCCTCTGAGCGCACCCACGCCCCAAAAGCAACAATTACTTTTAAAAGGAGGCAAACACACACACGCACAAAGCACAAGACAGCAAAAACAACAATGAACAGGTTGCGGAGGAGAGGGGGAAAAAATCAATGCTTTCTCACTTGGCGGGATTCTCTTGCCCTAAGGCTGTGAGGAGGGGGACCCTTCTGGTCTTCCCAGCGATGTGCAGATGTGGCCACTGATACAAAAATGCCTTTTTTTTCCCCTCCCCCACCCTTCTCTTCTGAGGACAGCTGCCCTTCACTCTCAACCTCAGGTACACTTAAAAAAACCGTCACCCCCCAAAAAACTACGGCCCTTCGTTCAGTGCTGGAGGAGACACGGCTGCCTGTCTAGACTCCAGCGCCACAGCCTTCACCTGCATCACACAGCGCAGATGACACACTTGGAGTGACTGCCGAGCCAGCCGTGTACCTATCACCGAAGGAGAGGGCAATGCAGCTGTGACATCACGGCGGCTCCTTTTTCCCCGCCAGCCTGGGCCATGCGAGAGAGAGAGAGAGAGAGAGAGAGAGAGAGAGAGAGAGAGAGAGAGAGAG
>JAJKFI010000103.1:2157832-2196644 GCA_029204185.1 Lerista edwardsae | reverse complement strand
GAGAGAGAGAGAGAGAGAGAGAGAGAGAGAGAGAGAGAGAGAGAGAGCCGCGGCTGGAGCACTAAAAGGCTATCGGAAGGGAGCGCTAGGGAGGACGCAGCACCACATGGAATGGACCGTCTGGCCAGCATGCCTCATTCTCGCCACCCATCAAGCCCCCCCCCCCCCGGGGAAAAACAAAACAAAAACAACTTGTCTCCACATCTACATCACGTCACACATTCTAATCATTAAAAAAAAATAATAAAATAAAGATAAGCAGCCAAAGCATCCCAAGCACGATTCCCTTCCCGATAGTTGCCATGGTGACCTTGGGAAAGTAGCCAACCCCAAGACGGTAACCATGGAAACAAGAGAAGCCCCCAAAGCAAATCATGACTTCGGGTCATATCTGTGCACAGGCATCAAAGGGAGAGGGGGAGAGTAAACAAACTCATTCATTTTGGGACGCTCCTGGGGGAAAAAGAGCATTGTGGGGAGGGGGGGAGAGAGAAGAGGCAGCGTCTGATGTGGTGAAAGGGGGAGGCCGGCTCAGACCGAGCTGCTTCGCGCTTGACTTGTGGCGATCAACACAGTTCTGGCATCATGTGACAGGCAAGAAAGTGAGAGGGGAAACTGCAGCTGTGAAAGTGGAAAAATGCACTTGAGGGCACACGGCTGAGCTGGTGGCCCTGCTCCTCTTCCTGAATTCACAGCCACTGAGCAACAATTCCCACCTGTGGCCAGGCCCCTCCTTTCACAAAACAAACAGAGAATGCTGCAATGACAAAGAGTAACTCTGAGTACATACAGAGTGCCTTTCTCTCACCACTGAGCAACCGCAGCCTGGATAACAATGGAAACAGAACTCTCTCTCTCTCTCGCTTGTTGCAACCTGCAAGGTTGGCTGGGACTAGTCTCTCCATACTGCAGGTGGAAAGGTTGAGGCTGAGAGGTGGTAGCTTTTTAAAACCACCTGGTGAGTTCGGGAGTAGGGGAGAGGTAAGATTTGGACCAGGGACTCCATCACAGACTCACCTCTTTTTGAAAACGTATGCCCTAATGTTCTTAGACAACCCTGTCAAAATGCGGCTTGTTTTAAAGTGCCGGATTACAGAGCTATTTCTGCATCGCTCCCTGACTACAGGCCGGCACTTGACTGCCTCCCCTCTTTTCTAAACAAGTCTGGAGCAGACGGACGGAAGAAAGTAGTTGGAGCAGATCTGGGACCCCAAAGGCAGCACCCAAAGGTATACTTGCAAGTGCAGGGAAGGCAAAGGCAAGGAACCAAAGCAGAACGCGTAGAAAACGCAAACGCCGCTGAAGGGCTGAGGCAGGACAAGGGGCAGAACCTGCCCATTTGGGGCGGTGGGCAAACGCAATTATTTCTACGGTGCCAACAGAGCAGGGCAGAGCAAGGATGACAAGACTCAGTCCCAAGTTGCTCGGGCGGGGAAGAGGGCCAAGAGGCCAAGGATCGTCGAGCACACATGCAGCCCTGCATACTTAGAATGTGTTTCCTCGCAGAGGAATGAGGACTAAGAGCTGAAGAGCCAAAGGGGGCTCTTGAAGGACCAGAAAGACACAGGGGGGTGGGGGAGCAGGCCTCAGAGCAACAGGATGGAGGAGAAAGCAGGAGGGTTAGGGGTAGCCGAGAGTGGCAGAGATGGGGCAGGGAGGAAGCCACAGGCAGCTGATACCAGGGGAACGGAGGTAAGAAGTGGCAAGGGGGAAACTTTGCAGGCGGCCCAGCAAAGCTGGAGAGGAAGCCAGAAGAATTACCTTGTACTTGTAGAGCCCTCCCCTGGCTCTCTCTCACGCCATGGCCGCTCTCCTCTCCTGCCCTCATGTTTGCAGTGCGCCCCAGATGTGCCGCTCCGGCCAGCTCCTCTGGGGAAGGCAAAGCGGGCAGGCCACAGGGGCATGAAGGCCAGGCCCCGGGGGTCTCTCCTCGGGAAGGAACTCAGGGAAGCCGAGAGGAATGTGGCATGAAGGCAGGCAGGCTGCCCTTCCCCTCCCCTGTCCCTGTGCTATGTACAAACACACACACACAGAGCATGCCTTAAGCCATGCATCCCTTTGCTGCCATAGCTATGCTATGAGTCACCGGCTGTTTACAGAGTGGGAGAGAGCTCACATTCCCACAGAACCAGAAACACTTCCTTCTCCTCCCAGTCTCTCCCCCCCCACCCCGCTCTGCACCGTCCCTCCACCCAATCCCTACAAGGAAAGGGACACACTGAACTTGGCAAGGTTGTACCAGAAAAGGGAAGTCAAGGGGGGAGGGAGGAGGGGGGGAGACGAAGGCTGGCCACACCCCAGTGGCGGACACAAAAAGGCTTTTGATCCAGACCAGGAAATCTTCAAAGCCCCCCACCCTGCCCAGCTGATGGAAAGACCAACCAGGCACGCTCGGAGAGGGAAGAAATGTGTGGCCTCGGGAAGTGCCCAGAGCCCCCCGCTCTCTCCCTTCCGCCCTCAAGTGCCTATTTTTGAAAACTTCCTGTAAGCTTCCTTCTGGTCACCTGCCGCACTTCATGCCTCCGGTTTTGGGGCTGCTGCACCACATTTGCACTTCCCAACGGCTCTCTTCCCTGACCCCCACTTCCCAGAACAGTGAGACGTTCCAGGGATTGGATGGGGACAGGGCTTGGCTGCCTTTAGGAAGAGGAAGCACAGAGCCAGGTTGAGTTCAGGGAAGCACCCAAACAGCATCCTGCAAAGTATATAAAGATGGGCACAATTGCTATTTTATGATACATGATTATTAATAATACATGATTATTAACTTGTTGGCAATTCTTCACACAAACAACAATTAACAATAATTCTCTACACTCTTTCTTTAATCCTCAGAAGATCCCGTGTGAGGTTAGCTAGCTTGAGTTGAGCAACTTCACACAGGCCTACGGTACGGTCAGTGTCGTGGCTGAGCAGAATCTGAACCCAGCTCTTCCCTATCTCATCTCTGCCACCTGTACCATGGTCAGGGGAGCTGTTGCAAATGGCTGCAGCAGTCCACAATTATGGTGGCAGCGTGGCCTTCGTTGTACAGCCACCCCTAAAAGCAGCGGCCAAGAAACAGTCATGCCAAGCCTGCAGGAACACTGGGGTATTTTCCCAGCCCCACTCCTCAGCAAGGTTGATTACAAGGAACTTTCAAGGATGCTCAAAGAGCATCTCGGGACATTTTCCTGGGCCACTCATGGCCACAAGCTTAAATGACTTTAAAATCAGAGAAGTTCATCAGGTTCACCACTGAGAAAGAGACCACGCCTGTGGCTATCAGCCTGGAGGACCTCAAGAGATAGCTTAGCAGTGGTCTGTGTGCCTCTGAACACCGGCTGCTGGGAGCTGCAGCAGGAGAGAACCACTTGCCTACGCGTCCCACCCCTGGAATCAGGATGTGGGACCCACCTTGGTCTGGTCCAGCAGGGATGGTTGGCCGCTGCAGGGTAGCTGGGCAGGAAAGGGCCTGCCCTGCCCCAAAAGAAGCCACTGCAACATGCACCATTGCTTGTGAAGTTCACTCCACAGCATGACAATCGGTGCTGGTAGAAGCACCTATAAATCAGCTTGGCCATCCAGATCCTCTCTCCCCCCACCCAGCTCAAGAACACAACGCCAGCTTTTTGTCCAACCAGCCAGCCCACATGTGTGGTCTCAGTGCAGCCCTCAGAGGGAAAACCATCAAACAGTTCTGATCTCCACTGCAATGATTGCCTCAGCCGCCTCGGTCCGCCAAGGCACATTCCCCAGCCTGTGAGTAAGGACAGAAACTGCTCCCGGCTGCCCACTTGCCGGCCCACACAGAGCAAAGTGCCTCCGTTGTGGAGTTTCCTCTATTTCAAAACAAAAACCTTTCCTTGGCCTGTCCAGCCAAGCGGCCTGTCTACCCAGCGGGTAGTTAAGCTGTGGAACTCTTTGCCACAGGAGGTGGTGATGGCATCTGGTTTTGATGCCTTTAAAAGGGGATTGGATGGATTTCTGGAGAAAAGGTCCATCGTGGGCTATAGGCAACGATGGATTGTGCAACCTCCTTACAAAGGTGGTGGGCTACTGGTACCGGGTGCAAGGGAGTGGCAACAGGATGCAAGCATCTTGTTGTCTCATGCCTCCCTGGGGCACCTGGTGGGCCACTGTGAGATACAGGAAGCTGGACTAGATGGGCCTTTGGCCTGATCCAGCAGGGCTCTTCTTATGTTCTTATATTCAGCCAGATCTAAAGGGCAGCTCCTGAGATCCTGCCACAGGTGACCAGCTTCCGATCTAAGTAACTACTGCCATCCTGGAAGAGGAGGAAAGACAAGTCAGAAGCCAGAGGGCTCCAAAGGGAGCATAGGAACCATGGTTGAGGCTCACACTTCCATTCCCATGAAACAAGGTGAGCTGTCTGCTTGCCCCATGAGTGTTGCGGACAAGAAGAACCTCTCTCTCCATCCCTCACAAATATTTCTCCTGCTGCTCTGTCAGTCACCCCTTGTATCACATACAAGCCTCACGCCAGTCACTGGTTGTCCATCAGCCATTAGGAAGCCAAGGTGAAGGCTGGCGATGAGGATCACAGACACAGCGAGGAGATGGACACGCAGATGCGGCCGCTAGAGAACAGCT
This sequence comes from Lerista edwardsae, assembly GCA_029204185.1. NCBI lineage: Eukaryota > Metazoa > Chordata > Lepidosauria > Squamata > Scincidae > Lerista > Lerista edwardsae. The sequence continues at coordinate 2,192,051 of JAJKFI010000103.1, read as the reverse complement.
GGGAGAATTCGCCCAACTGGCGACGTTCCTGCTTCTCCTTGAATCGGAACCAACGGCGAAACCGACAAAGTCAGAAGCCACCAGACTGAAAACAGGCTTCTGCCACGACACAGGCTGGACGGAGATCAGAGAGTCTTCCGTGGTCTGGTGAGCAGCCTAGACAGATGCTGCAGATAGCTTGCGGAAGCCAATCCAGCAAATGAGGGGGCCGGGGGGGGGGGAGGAAGAGGCATGCCTGTGCACTGTTTGGTGGAGATGGAGTTGCATCTAGAGAAGGATTGGCAATGATCCACAGATGTACTTGAACACACAAACCCAAGTTTACTGCTTCGTTATACCTGTCTTATTAGGCCAGGCCAGACCACTGGTCCATCCAGCCCAGCGATGTCAGCCGGGGTGCCCCGGCGGCATCTCACATGGCGAGCAGCTGCGCCAGAACAGGAGAGTGAGTGCGGATGACAATGCGAGACCATGTTAATGGGGTTGCTTCATCTCATAACTGTGAAACACAACGCATCAAAAGCTTGTTTGCAGATTCCTGCAAGCAACCCTGCTCTATATCTTCAATAGGAGACTCTGCATGAATTAATAATGCCGCTTTCCGGACCTAAATTGAACAGAATGTACATAAAGATGGGGAGGAGGGAACTGGTGTTGCTTCCAGTGTCCACCTGAAAGCCACGACGCGGGCAGGATATCAATTAATAACACAATTAATAATTCTCAACAATTCTCCACACTATGAAAATGAAAATTAAAAAGAAGGCACTGAACACCATCGCGGCAACTGTTGGCCGTAGATCAGAGGCGGCAGGCACCAGTTGCACATAGAAGGTGACAGGTTTGATCCCTGAACCTTTTGGTAGGGCACAGGAAAGTCCTCTCTGAAGTTCTGGAGAGCTACTGCCAGGCAATACAGAAAATACTAAGCTAGAAGGACCAAGGGACTCACTCGGTATAAAGAAGCTTCCTTAACTTACTGCTGCATCTGAGAAGTTAGTAAATTTGATTATTTTAAGCAGCTCTAAACAGTGCTACAAGGTTTGGCTTGGCTCAGCAAATTTGTTTTGGCTGATGCAACCTGTCCAAAAGTTTCTATCTATGACAAAGTCCAAATTTTTTAAAACAGTCTTTCCACTCTCTCTCTCTCTCTCTCTCTCTCTCTCTCTCTCTTCCTTGGTGCAAGAAGAGTTAATGATTCCTTGCTTGCAGCCCTGCTGATACTGCTGTGCTGCTATTGGGCCACGCGGGTGCCCATCATGTTTAGGAAGTGACTGCAAGAAGGAGGCTTCCCTGCATTACAGCTGAACACGGCAGGAAGAAAACGCAGCAAGCAGGCCAGCACGCTGCGGGCTTTTCACAGGGCTCGGAAGCAGCAAGGTAAATGAATTAAATACTAAAACCACAGCAGGGGCCTCGGTGGCTGGCTGGGCTAGTGGTTTGAGCACGGATGCAGAAATGCAGAGTCAAGCAGAGAGGGCCTCGAAATTGCACAACTTTCCAGCCGGAGGGGCTGGAAGACTCTATTTTCTGCTTCGTGGTCTTCCTCCAAGCCCCATTTTTAATGATCAGGCCCCAAAGCTACGGGCTGAAGAGGGGCAGGCAAAGGAAGTTCTCCAGGATCTGCTGCCTGCCCTTGGCCTAAGGGGTTTGGGTTCGATCATGTCAGATTTTCAAAGGCCTCTTTTCTGAACAGACTGTTCAAACACGGTGTGGAAAGGAACTACTATACTTGGGAAAGAGTGCATGAAATAAAAGCAGAAGTGATTTAGTGTTGGGCAGCATTTCTGCAAACAGGATGAAAAATATTTGCGTGTCCCATAACAAGACTTAGCACTTATTCTGTGTCCTTTTTATTTTAAAAAAAAACTGCTCTCAACAGAGCATTCTATTAATGGTCATGACGGCTAAGAGAATCTCCATGTTTCAAAGCAGTGTAACTTTGAATACCAGGTGGACAAACAACAGGAGGTGGGCCTTTTTCCTTCTCACCCGCCTTGTGTTCCTCCCAGAGACAAGTAGTGGGAAAAGGATGCTGGATTAGAGGAATCTTTGTTCTGATCCAGCAGGGCTGCTTTTATGCTCAGCAGTGCTTTTCCCATGTTGACCCTTCTGGCTGTAGTTTCTCTCAGCATGCTGTTTGGGAATTGCCTAATTAGTCTGTCCCTCCTGAGGCTCTTGCAGGCTCACCCCTGTGATAGGATAGGTGTCTGAACGGGGCTGCGCATTTTTTTTTCAAAGCACAGAACAAAACTTAATTTCAATCCTTTAACATTTAAATCAAGTGGTTTGCAAACTTTTTAGAGACCCTTAAGACTGCTCCCTGGTTGACAAATGCCAAGGGATGGGGCTATAATAGCAATTGGGCAGCAGAGCTCCCCCACCCCCAAGCAGCAGCTTGTTTAACCCTTTTTGTTAGGATTTAATTGCTCCCTCAGGCTCCTCCTGGGAACCTAAACTGTGGAGCCTACTAGTTAGTTGCTGCTCATCACCTCTACTGCAGGCAAAAGAAGCATCAGGACTTTTCACTGGAAATGCAATATTTCCAAGATGGCCAAACTGTTAACAATGGAAGTCATAATTTGGGGCAATAGACTATGAAATCTTTATTTTTAAAAAATAAAATAAAATAAAGCTTCTGCACTGACTATGAAATCATTGAAAACTGGAAAAAGCCTTATTGGCCGGACGTGCAAGAGCTGATGATTAAGTAACATTATGATTTCTACTGAGCTGCCATATGGAAGTATGGCCAATTACCAAAGTTAACTGTAGCTTATTAAAGTACAGAGATTAGATGGTTTGGGGGAAAAGAGGAAACGCCCTCTCGTTTTGCAATACTGCAAATCCAGCTCAAGCTACCGCCCTCCACAGGTGCCTGCTGCATGCCTCCAACAAACAACCAAAGCCTGCTATGCATGCCATGTGGATGCATGGAGATTGGGTTGCGCTGAACTGATTTTTTAAGGCCAGCCAGCTGGCATGCGTGAAGGTGCGCGTGCATGTTTCCACTGAAAGGGCAAAGACGCACACGATGACTCAGAGACACCTCAAACCCAGAATACCTAAAAGGTGTGACTGCTGACTCAGTCGCTACTCACTCAGCATAGTGTAAAATACCCACAGGACTACAATTCCTCGAACCCACGGCCCAACTTTCCCAACCACTACCGCCCTACGCAACTCTAGCTCAGACTAAACCTGCAAGCGCAGTTGCTGTATTACACACAAAGGCCCACAACACACATTTTAGCCAACCCGAGCGAGTCCGGGACAGATTGAATACTGACATCCCGAGAGGGCTGTTCGCCTATGCACAGCCTTTGCATTGAGTTGTCAATGTCAGAGCTCAATTCCTAGAACCAACAAACTGTGATGAACAATGTTTACTATCACTGATCGACAAAACGTTCAGTTTTTCAAAACAGAAAAAAAAATCAAATAGCTAATATAAATGGCTCCCTGTCCCAAAAGGGCTCACAATCTAAAAAGATGCAGACAGCAATCAGACCCTAGGAAAAACCTTGGGCTGGGGTAAAAAGGGACAGTTAAATATAAGAATATGATTTGAAAAAGTGACTCTTTAATTGCAAGTTACATACCCACATATTTCCGATATTGTTCCCAATGAGGCTAACAACAGCTTCTCTGAGGTGACCTATTCAGCAATGAGCTCATTTCATGACTGAGGTTAGAACTGGGGTTTTCCCAGCTCAGGGTCTTAACCACCACATTAGACGTGAATTTGTGAAAGGGGGGGAATCCCAGCAATAGCTGTCATTGAACCACAGAATAATTAGCCTAAGTATACGTGTGGCTATACTGGCTAGTAAAAAAAGGTTTGTGGGTATGTTATTTTGTGGCTTTATTCACCTATAAAAATCTAGAGAGCATGTCTGTATAAGTATACAGCATAGTAGCCATATCCTCTAAAGATACAAATAGACACTTCTATAGCCACATACTCATTTTATTAGTTTTTTATAGTAGTTCTTCTATACTGCTATAGTAGCTCTTCTACACTGCTAGAGTTTTATTAAAAGGATGCCAATTTCAAGAAACGTGTCAAATTTAGCTTTCAAATAATCTGTCTCTCAGTACGGTCTCTCAGGTAGCCATTGGGAAAGACGATGGCCTACCCCAAGGGTTCCCAAATTTTCAGCTGCCACAGCCATGGGCTTGCTATCAAAGTGGCAAGTTAATTACAGAAAAAATATACACATTTGGTAGATAACCAATGGTTATTTTCACAATGGGTGAAGAATACTTGCAACTGCCAGCTTGCTTGCTGTCTTTTTCTTTCAACTCTTGGGGATAATGTCCCTGCTCCAATAGTTGCTTCATTCAGCAGGTGTGTTTGGGGGGTGGGGGAGAGATGTACAGGCGGGAAGTGCCAGTATATAATTATAATGCCCCTGGACCCAACAGGCCAGTCAAAATGAAGGCCGGACGTGGCCCATAGACCCTAGGTTGTGGTTGCCCTCACCGAAACACTAACTCAGGCCCTTAAGGGAAATGTCTAAAACTGCCCCTTGCCAGGCCTGATGCTTCTTCCAAAAAAAGATCCAAACCACTGCGCATGCGTGCTCCTGCCAAAGCTGTCACAGCTGCTTCTATAGGAGAGGTCCCACAACACACGCACACACACCCATTACACTCCTGGTTACAAGTGTGTGTTATACCGCCTAGGATAAAGAGTGCAATTAATTTAAATCGATTGTCAATCAATCAACTTGATTTATATCAAACGATTGATTGACTGTTAATTGATTTAAATTAATTACACTCTTATACACCAAGACAAGAGGCCTTTGATGGGCGGTGGGGCGCAGGGCGGACCAGAAAGCAACCTGTGCGCATTACATCCCTGCATAACGAAGCCAGCCCTTCCCTTTGCCCACCACGTGCCTGGCAGGGACAATGACTCAGCAAATTCCTTTCCCTCTCATCCTTCCTCTCCCCTCCCGACGACGGGGTGCGGGTGGGCGTCCTCAGAGGCGCGCGCATGCGCTCGAAGGCCCAGCGAGGCCCAATCACAGACCTTCCCCCAACTTGAAGCCCCGCCTCTCGTCTTCGCCTCGCGTGTCGCCTCACAAACCGGCGGCCGCCTTACCTGGGTCAGGCGGGAGCGCGCAGGCGCGCCCCACCAACGCCTCAGAAGGAGCGGCGGTTCTTCTGGGACTTGGGGGGTGTCGGTGGACCGGGCCCCAACGGTCGAGGCGGCGCGCGCCTCCTTTTTTTATCCCCCCCCTCAGGAGCCTCGTTGTCGCCTCCGCCCCGCCGCGCGTGCCGCCTGTGAGTGAACTGAGTGAGCGGCTGACTGAAACTCAAGTTCCAGGCCACGCCCCCTTCCCCTCCGGCGGGAACTGAAAACAACAAGCGCGCGAGGCAAGCGCTCGCTCCGCCCACGCCCCCTCCTTCGGCTCAGACCAGCCGGCCAATCAGGGCTTTTCTAGCCGCTTCCGGCCTAGGCTGCGTCCGCCCCCAAAAGCCACGCCCCCAATCTCTCTTCTCCCCCTTCCCGCACTCGTACTCACGGCCTCGCCCACTCCCAGGAACGTTTCATTCATGCGGAAAGCAAGGGCGGGAAATGAGAGAGGGGAAGGAAAAGGGGCGGAGCGAGGGAAGGAAGGGGGGTTGGATGATCTCCATTCATACTTATTTTCATTCATTTGGGAAGGGGAGAGAGAGAGGCGTGTGTTGTTTTCTGACAGTTTCATCTGCCTGGAAGCGAAAGGAGAAATTGTCGCCCCCAATAACAGTAAAGGGGCGTAAATGGAATTAATTACTTTACATCAATCCATTTGCTTTATTATTTTTCATCAAATCTGTTGTTCTCTCACCCCTCTTTTCAGCCACCTTCGGCTCCCAGCTTACAGTTGAAACTCAGAAATCAATAGAAAGATATTTCGTATATATAAGCAAGTTGATTGGCTGTGTTAGGGTTAGGGTTAGGCCTTCTGGCGGTTTATTGCTTTTCCATGCAATTTGCAATTCCATGTTAGGGCAATAGGATTTTGTTTTCCCCAGTTTAGATCGGAGTGGTATAAAGTGCAGTCAATTATCATTATCTGCTAGGGTTAAGTTCCTGGAAATTCTTGCAGGGAGAGAATTTGCAGATAATGAACCATTGATCCTATGGGATCAGTGGGGTTAGGTGCAAGGGGTACCTTATCTGCCATCAGAAGAATCCAGCAGAGACCCTCAGGAAGCCAGCAGAGTGCAGCAGGAAGTCCCCAAAGATCTCTGAATGCTGCAGAGCCCTTCCAGAGGCTGCAGGGACCTCCAGAACGGCACCTGCGACCAGCATGGACCCCTTAAACATGGCCAGAGGATACTTCTGCCAGCCATTGTAAAGGGGTCAGTGCTGGTCGCAGGTGCCTTTCGGAATGTCACCTTCAGAAGGTCTCTGCATAGTGGATAACAAGGTGCAGATAAGGAGGAAAGGAGAATTCTGCCCCTCTCAGATAAGCGAATTCACAAATAGCGAGTTTGCATGTAATCAGGACTGACTGTATCTGCTGCATCTATTTTTGTGTTTGGAACTCTTCCCCACACCCCTCCCACACCCAAAAGTATTACAGGAATAACCTTGCACATCTGGTTTATTGGATAGCCTGGATTCTTGCCAAGCTGGGCAGGCGCTGAAGGAGTTTCATTTTCCATTTCTCCACATCAAGGGACTTTGTGGGCATTTAGTGCAAAAAGAAGAGCGAAACCCGTCACGAACCCTGCTTGGAAACAAAAGGGCAGCTCTAGTCTTAACCCGGCTGGCACATGGCACTGTCTGATGTTTCTTTCTTGCGGGCAGCCACCCTGTGCCTGCTTGCTGGGGCATAAGCCTCATTGAACTCGGTGGAACCCCAGTTCGGAAGAAATACACGCACCCAGGAAAGGAGACCTTTCTGGGCCCTTCCCTGGGAGTCAATACCATTGAACCCTGTGGTTTGGGTTTCTCAGGAAATATGCGTGGGCTGTGGCTGCAACTGCAGGTAGCAATTTAGCATATTCAAAACCATGTCACAATGCTGTCTGCTTTATGTGGGAACTGCCTCTGGGAATTTTGCTAGCATATGCTCTGTTTGAAAGAAAAAAAAGATCTAAGGCAAAGTTTCCCAAACCTTTTAACACCAGGACCCACTTTTTCCAATGACTATCTGTCCAAGACCCCCCGGAGGTGATGTCATGGCCAGAAGTGCCATCATTGTGACGCCAGAGCCTGCTGCTTTCCTGAGAATGGAGCAATAAGTTGCCTCACTTCCCAACCGTTTTCCAATAGCAAAGTGATTCAAAAATGGGGGGAAAGCCCAATTACAACTTAGACACAAGCAAAACAACCCCACAGCCCTCCCGCTTTCCTGCATCCCATCTTCCCATATTTTCAATTTTTTCCCGATTCACTTTGCGATTGGAAAACGGCTGAGAAATAACCCAACTTCTTGCTGCGGTCTCGAAAAGCTGCAGGCTCTGGCGTCATGACGACGGCACTTCCGCCCATGACATCACTTCCGGTGGGTCCCGGGCAGATTGTCATTCTAAAAATTGGTCCTGGTTCTAAAAAGTTTGAGAACCACTACCTTATAAGGCAGGAAAAACATCACGTCTGGTTTCCCCTGGGAAAGCAGAAGGTGGTATTATTATTATTATTATTATTATTATTATTATTATTATTATTATTATTATTATTATTATTATTATTTGGCTGGAAATAATATTATTATTTGCCTGGAAACCCCTGCTAACTGCTAACTTTAATGTTATTATTTGCCTGGAAACCACTTGTGAACTTTGTGTTGAAAAGCGGTATATAAATACTAGTGATTGAAATAGGCATTCTGAGGCCTGCAGAGGTGTTGGTAGTTTGTGGCACTCCCCAGTGTTTCCGGCTCAGAGGGTGGGGTGGCCCAAATCCACAGATGTGAAAATCTGCAGGTTTCCACAGGCATGGGGTTCTGGGAACTGAACCCCTGTGGGCAGTGGTGTCATCTAAATGATTTAAGAACAGGTACTCACTTTTGATTGGCACGTGTCGGGACCCGCCCACCGGAAGTGACGTCATAAGCCAGAAGCGAGGTCGTGGCAGGAAGTGACATGAAAAAAGCCCTTTTTGAGGCTCCAGATGATTTTAAACTGACCCAACAGTTGCAACAGTATTCCACAGCACCCCCAGAACATGTGAAGGAGGCCTGGCATCATGTTAAAACCCCAGAGCAACTCGTTTTTCAGTGGCAAGGCAAGGAAAGGCTCCGCTCGCTGCCTGCCTGCCTGCCTGGCTCTGAGAATGTGCAGGCAACTCAAACGTGCAGGAAATTCAAAGAGATACGGGAAGCTGGACTAGATGGGCCTTTGGCCTGGTCCAGCGGGGCTGGTCAGTGCCGCAGAGGGCGGAGTCGACGAGTGGGCGGGTGAATGGGCGGGGCCAGCTGTAATCCTAGGAACCGGTACTCGCGTACCCCCGCGTACCCCCTGCATGACATCACTGCCTGTGGGTAGTGTGGGCCACTTGTATTTTCTTTTGTCTGTTCTAACTCGGCAATGGAATTTCTTTTTTCCTTTTTCCCCAGCACAGAGACCATGAAGTCGTACCAGAAGCTGTCCGCGCACGTCCCCCAGATCACCGAGGCCGGGGAAGAGGCCACAGATGGGAAGCCCCTCTGCCATCAGAAGTTGTCCGCCTGGTGGCTGGGCGGGGGTCTCCTCATGGTCGCCGCCCTGCTCAGTGGGGTGACCGTCTGGGTCCTGGGGCAGATTTGGCGGGGCCAGCACGAGGCGCTGCCCCTGGCCAAGTGCGTCTCCATCCCGGAAGACCTTCGCTTTGACTGCTACCCGGAGAGGAGCACGGTGGTGACTCGAGAGCTGTGCGAAGGGCGAGGGTGCTGCTTCGTCGAGAGCGACCGGCCCTCGGGCAGCACGGCGGGGGTCCCGTGGTGCTTTTACCCTCCTGACTTCCCCAGCTACGCCTTGGGGGGTGTCAATGAGACCGAGGTGGGAGTGGTGGGTTCATTGAACAGGGGGACAAAGACCTATTACCCCGGAGACATCGAGAAGCTGCGGCTCGTCGTGGAGTATGAAACGGACACTCGGTTGCATGTCAAGGCAAGTCGTTTTCTGTAGTTTCCGTCCCGGAAGTCCTTCTTGCCGTCATTCCGAATCCCTTTCCTCTGCAGCTGACCCGCGGGTGTTTTCCTCCTGCTCTCCGCAGATAGTTGACGATGCAAATCCTCGGTACGAAGTCCCCCTGGAGGTTCCTCGGGTGACCAAGAGAGCAGAGAACCCCATCTATGCTGTCGAGTTCTCCAAGGAGCCCTTTGGGCTGATCGTGAAACGCAGAGCGTCGGGGACTGTGCTGTAAGAATCTGTCCTCCTGTCTGTCCTCATTCGTCCTTGTCCTACCAGACAGGAGAGCCGTTGGGATCGGAGAGTTTTGCCCTCACGGTCCGAAGGCAGGGCCACAACCCACCTCTCATGTTCACTTCCTTCCAGGGAAGGTTTAGCGGTAGGCCCATTTCGTACAGGACTGCCGTGGTACGGGCGGTGATTTATTTTGGCATGTGGGACCCACAATACCTCCTAAATCAGGGGTGTCCAACTCATTTCATACCGCAGGCCTGCTGAGGGCAGGAAGTGATGTCATAAAGCAGGAAGTGATATCATTGTTCCGGTCATGACCAGAAATAAGCATTTTTGCCCCCAATTGGGCTGCAAATAGAAAACACCCAAATCCAAGAATGGTCTAAATACAGTCAGAGAGTGGGCCAAACATGCTTTATGGTGGCCCTTGTGCCGGCCAAACTTTGCTGGCCTCACTGTGCAGGCCAAATTCCAGGTTAGGATTGCGCCCTGATTGGCAAGTCGGGGGAGGGGCGTGGAGGAGGCCAGATCTATGGATAATTGAAACCGCGGGTAACAGTATCTGCTGATACGTGGGTCTTCGCAGTCCTCCATCTGGGAACTTGTCCTCCTTTTGTGGAGCGGTCGTTCGAGGCCAGTGGTTCTCGAGCTGTGCTGGAGGAAAAGCTGCGGCCTCTTTCTGTGCGGTGTTCCTTGAAAGCCATCCGGAAGAGCGATGTGGAAACGCAATTCGAAGAGGTGTCGCAACATGTCCCTCAATTACAAGGCCGGCATCGTGGCCCGTGCATTTTTCTCCATCTCAGATGCCAATTCAAAATTTAAAAATAGGGAAGCAGGCCTTTTTTTTCAGCGAAGCCCCATAGTCTGCCCAGGAGCATCTTGGGGGGCTGGGCTGGCTGCAGGTGTGTTCTTTGGGTGCCTCTCCGTCTCCAGCTTTTCTCCCCCTCTCTAGGCTGAACACGACCGTTGCCCCCTTGTTCTTCGCGGATCAGTTTCTCCAGATTTCGACCCTCCTTCCTTCCCACTTCCTGTACGGACTTGGGGAGCATCGGAGCAGTTTCCTAAAGAACCTGCAGTGGAACACTCTGACTTTCTGGGCCCGGGACGTCCCCCCTACGGTACCTTTCCTCCTTAATTTGTGAGCCTGTCTCTTTCCAGCTGAGGAAGTTGGGGTTGAGGCCGCAGCGCCTCGTGGCTGGATGCAAGGCTGCCTTTCACTTTCAGGAGTCCTACAATCTGTACGGCGTGCACCCGTTCTACCTGGTCATGGAGAGGGACGGCTCTTCCCACGGGGTTTTCCTCTTGAACAGCAACGCAATGGGTGCGTATCTCTCTCGCAGCTTTGCACGCGCGAGTGTGAATGTGGGGGGTGTTCGTGCACCGGAGTGCTGGGTGGAAGAACTGAGGTATGCACCAGCCTCTTCTTTACAGGATCAAGCTCCAGAGGAACTGGTTTGACCAGCTGGCAGCCATAACCAGATTTACACAGCGTCTACTGGCTATACTAGTGCCTTGCAGCTGATGGGGGCACCACCTGAGCCCCTGCCAAGCCTAGGCCCATGTCGTACTTGGCAGCAGATAGACCTTCCTGCCCCCCCCCCCCGCGGTGGTGGGAATGGGTGGCCCAGAAGCAGATCAGTGGTGCGTGCGAGGACGTCGTCCTCATGTCACTTCCAAACCACTTCTGGGTGTTCCGTGTCACTTCCAATAAGAACGTAAGAAGAGCCCCTAAGCGGGATCAGGCCAAAGGCCCATCTAGTCCAGCTTCCCGTATCTCACAGTGGCCCACCAGGTGCCTCAGGGAGCACACGAGACAGCAAAACACCTGCATCCTGTTGCCACTCCCTTGCACCCGGCACTCTGAAGCAGCCTACTTCTAACGTAAGGAGGTTGCACCACCCATCATGGCCTGTAGCCCACGATGGACTTTTCCTCCAGAAATCTGTCCAATCCCCTTTGAAAGGCACCTAGGCCAGATGCCATCACCACCTCCTGTGGCAAGGAGTTCCCCAGATGAATGGCCTGCTGGGTAAAAAAGCATTTCCTTTTATCTGTTTCCTTTTATCTATGATTACAGGGGGGGGGTGTTGCGTGGGGTGTGTGAGGTGACACTGGCCCCGTCTCTCCCAGTGGTGTCATCCAAATGATTTAGGAACAGGTATTCACTTTTGATTGGCACTTGTCGGGGTCCGCCCGCCAGAAGTGACGTCATAAGCCGGAAGTGATGTCATGTCAGGAAATGAGGTCATAGCTGGAAGTGATGTCATGATGTCGCCGCCACCATGCTGCCTGCCTGCCTGCCTGCCTCCTCACAGAAAGTGCAGGCAACGGCTGCGGGCATGCAGTACGCATGCGCAGCTGCTGAGCCAACCAGCCGACGGGGCCAGCTTCGAGTGGGCGGGGCCAGCTCAACTTCTAGGAACCGGTACTCGCGTAGTGGTGCGTAGTGGGTGCATGACATCACTGGTCTCTCCTGACTTTTCGGGTAATCACCCAAAGGCCCGACCCTACCCAACCGTCCAGTGCCAATACAGCCGTGTCATTGGATTGCACACTGCATTCTGCGGTTGGGGTGGGTGGGAGGCCATCCTGGAGGCCTCCTCAAGAGAAGGGAATGTTTGCACCCTTACCCCGGGGCTGCATTGTGGCTGCGTCAATGCTGGAAACGTGGGATCGGGCCCTGCGGGTGTTTGATCCAAGCCAGTCCCTGGAGAACTTGGACTCGAGAAGTCACCGGGGGAAATGTGGTCGTCGGGGGTGGGTGGGGAGATCCTTGGCAGAGCCAAGACATCTGTTTCCTGGCTCGAGTCGGGCTCTTTAGCAACCTCCGAGCGGTTTAACCGCATCGTGCAGCTGCCGGCTTGCTCTTCCCAGAGGCAGCTGCGCAGCACTTCCACGGGCGCCTGTTGCTCTGACCTTTCTCTCTCCGGGGCCCTTGGCCTTTGGACTACCCAGGGATGGCGTAACAATGGCTGTTAGGGAGAGAGAGAGAGACGGGTGACGGAAACCGGCCAGATCAACGGGCGCGTTGGCTGTGGACATTTCCTTCCCGCACAGTCAGGGGGAAGAGGCGGAATGAGGCCAGCCGGCCAAATGAGGTCAGGCAAGCCGAAAGCTTGGCCTGCCTTTGGGGGCTCTTCAGAGTGGCAAGTGCTTCCTCGAAGTGAGGGCCAACTGAGACAGGGAGCCTGGGCCGTCTCCTTGCATCGGCACCTTGCATGCTTTCCTAACTTGGATTTAGGCCGGTACAGTTAAGCCAGTAAAGTTTGGCTGGCATGAGATCTTCAGCCAATCTCATTAGCTCTAAGACCTCCTCCCTCGTCCGGGGAAATGTGATCCCCTGGTAAAGTTTGGCTGGCACAAGGGACACCCTAAAGCGCGTTTGGACCACTCTCTGAGTCAGGGATGATGATGCACGTCTGTGTGGTGGCCTCTCTGACTCCCAGAGTGGTCCAAACATACTTTACAGTGTCCTTTGCGCCGGCCAAACTTTGCTGGTCTAACTTGAGCTAGCCTAAATCCAGGTTAGGACTGCGGTCTAAGGCCTTCTGGGGGCCTCAGATCATGTCCCACACGCAGATGCCGCTCTCTCCCCAATAATCTATGGTTCCGAGGGGGGGGGCGGAACCCCCACGGATGCCGAGGTCGGTCTGTATGAAGAGAGCATGAATATCCAGCACACACACTCCTCTTTTCTCCACTGCCCAGAGGTGGCTCTACAGCCAACACCGGCCCTCACCTGGAGGACCATCGGAGGAATTCTGGATTTTTACATCTTTTTGGGCCCTGATCCCAACTTGGTGGTCCAGCAGTACCAGCAGGTCATTGGTGAGTATCTGAAGGTCATGGGTCCATGTGTGCCAACCCCCTACAGGCAGTTGCCATTCTCCCCTTCCCCACGATGCCCAGCTACGACACAGGGAAGTCGAAACCAGCAGCCAAATTTTGGGCAGGCCCCAAGTGCAGCATTGGGGTCTATTGGGTGTCGAATGCCCTCTTAAGAACATAAGAAGAGCCCTGCTGGATCAGGCCCAAGGCCCATCCACTCCAGCTTCCTGTATCTCACAGTGGCCCACCATATGCCTCATGGAGCACACAGCACAACAAGATGCCTGCACTCCCCTGCATCTGGCATCCTGAGGTAAAATTCTGAGGTAAATATGAGGTAAATAAATAAAAGAGAATTTGCTATCCTGACTAAGCCCTGCTAACTGGGCAAGAGGCACTTTTTCAAGTGGTGTCCTCTTATATTTAGCAGGGGGAGAGCAATTGTCCCTCTTCACCCCAGCACAGTGTGTTTCTCGTGGCTGTTGCTGGTTGTGTTCTCCATTTTTTTAGATTGTGAGCCCTTTTGGGACAGGGAGCCATTTAACTTTAATGTTATTATTTGCCTGTAAACCGCTTTGTGAACTTTGTGTTGAAAAGCGGTATATAAATACTAGAGATTGATTGACTGTGGGGAGGGAGCGATAAGAACATAAGAAAAGCTGCACTGGATCAGGCCAGAGGCCCCTCCATCCCAGCTTCCTGTATCTCACAGTGGCCCACCAGATGCCTCAGGCTGCCCGCAAGACACCTGTTGCCACTTCCTGGTGTGTGGGCATCCTGAAGTAGCCTACTTCCAAAACCTGGAGGTTACCCATCACAGCTTTGTCGCCTGTGATGGACTTTTCATCCAGAAATCTGTCCAATCCCCTTTCCAAGGCATCTGGGCCAGACGCCATCACCACATCCTGTGGCAAGGCGTTCCACAGATTAATGAAACACTGGGTAAAAAAAGTGTTGGCTCTTGTCTGTTCTCACTCTCCTGGCACTCAGTTTGAGTGGATGTCTCCTGATTCTGGAGAAAATCCCTCCACCCACTCTCTCCATCCCTGGCATAATTCTCAATCTCGTCCCCCACAGGTGCCTTTTTTCCAGCCCCAAACGCTGTAGCCTTCCCTCATAACGGAGGTGTTTTGTTTTGCCTCAGGTTTTCCGGCCATGCCGCCTTTCTGGGGTTTGGGCTTCCATCTCTGCCGCTGGGGCTACGGAACAAGCCAGGAGACTTGGGAGACTGTCAAGGCCATGAGGAATTTTCAAACTCCCCAGGTAGGGGAAAGAGAAAAAATATGGAGATCAAACCCTCTCCAGAGCCCAAGAGGTTTCAGGTTGGGAGACCATGACGTAAAAAAAGAGTCCTGCAAGACCAGACCAGATCCGGCTCAATCGTGGGGCCAGTTGAGACTATTTCCTCAGGCAGGGGCAATCTGTCTCTTACTTGCTCCCCTTCACTCCTCTTCCCTGGATTGGAAAATGAAGTGTGGAAGAGAGGAGACACTCTAGCCCACTACTCTCCTCCGCCCCCCACTTCCTGTTCCGCGTGGTCCACCTTTCTCAGGAGTAGCGCAGCACCAGGTACTCAATTTTGCCGTCACAGCAACTTGTGATAAAGGGCTGGGAGCAACTGGCCCAACATTGCCCAGGGAGTTTCATGGGTGACTGGGTCTTCCCAATGCAATGCGCTCTAACCCCTACACCGCATTACCTCTCTCTCTCTCTGTTTCGTTTGTTTTGGCAGGATGCCCAGTGGAACGACATCGACTACATGGACGGCTACCGGGACTTCACAATGGACCCGGAGAACTTTGGCTCTCTCCCCCAGCTGGTGGAAGACCTGCACAAACACAGACAGTACTATGTGATGATTCTGGTAGTCTGGTTTTTCTTCCTGTTTTAATTCCAGTAAATATAACATCAAAAAATCAACTTATATTTAGCAAGGGGAAATAAGACACCCAGCATCATTTCACTCCAGAAGGTTTTTTTCTTCCCCCCACACTAGAGCCGTTTCAGACTGCATTGTTCTCTCAGAATGATTGCTGATTAATTAATTCAGTGTTCTTCAAACTGTGGGTCGCAACCTGAGGTCAGGTGGGTCAGAGAAAGCTGGGACCCCCATGGTGGAAGCTGCAGAGCTTACTCTTGCTATATTCCTTTTGGGAGTATTAACAATTCCACGCTCCGATTTCCCCAGGACCCTGGAATCAGCAGCACGCACCCACCGGGTTCGTACTGGCCCTACGACGAAGGATTGAAGCGTGGGGTGTTCATCAATGACACGCAGGGGAAAACTCTGATTGGGAAGGTGAGAGCAAAACAGGGGAGCCTTTTTGTTCCTTACATTGTAATAGATTACCCATGTAAACAGTGGTGTCATTCAAATGATTTAGGAACAGGAACTCACTTTTGATTGGCACTTGTCGGGAACCCGGAACCAGCCACGGAGCCCGTTAGGATCCGGAACGCCCATTCTGGTCCGTTCCCCCTGAATGACATCACTGCCTTCGCCCCCCTAGGAATCCGGAGTCGCTCCCTTTAACCCTCTTGAGTGCCGGCCAACCAAGAAGAAAAGCTCTTTGCAGAGGAATTGGGAGGGGGGAGGAGGGAGAGTGAAGTGGGCGGAGCCAGCCCTAATTTTAACTAGTGGAACTGAGTTCCCCCGCGTTCCCCCTGCATGACATCACTGCATGTAAAAGACTGAGGGACTGCAATTCCGTCCGCATTTAACCCATCACATGTGTGTGCATGTCCTGATTTTTTTCTTCCAGGTCTGGCCTGGCCTCACGGCTTTTCCTGACTTCTCTAACCCGGACACGCATCAGTGGTGGCTGGACAATCTAAACCGTTTCCACTCTCTTGTCCCCTTTGATGGCCTTTGGATCGTAAGTTCCTTCTCACCTGTCTGGGGATGCAATCCTAACATGCCAGTAGGCCAGCACGAGTCCATTGGGCTGGCGTACGAGTGTTGCAAACGCACCGTTTTACCTGTTCGTGCTACATCATTCCGCACTAGCTGATGTTTCCAAGCAGTCTTCAGGGGGCAGCCCCATGTAGACCGCATTGCAGTAGTCAAGACAAGAGGCAACCAGTGCCTGGACAATGATAGTCCTGTCTGACCGAGCCAAGAAAGGGCACATCTGGTGCACCAGCATACGCTGAGCAAAAGCGTACCCTGCTCAGGAGTCTGGATAAGTGGAACGATAAACACGTCGCATGCACTTGCTTGAACCGGGTCTTTCTGTTTCTCTCGTCGCCCAGGACATGAACGAACCATCCAGCTTCGTGGATGGCTCTGTGGAAGGCTGTTCGCCAGGGAAACTGGACAACCCGCCCTACTCGCCTGGTGAGGAAGGGGGCGCTACTTGCCTTCCAGCAGGCGGGACTTCAACAGGTTGCGCCCCAGTTGCTGGGAGCGTTGCTGTGAATGTCATTTCCCCTGGCAATTTTGAAGTCTCTGCCCGTCTAGGGTGAGGTGGGGCTCCCCCTCCAAGGCGGTCTTGTCCGGTTCTGGGCTGGTTCTTGCGGGAAAGTTGTAGGCGTGTCCTTGCAGGTCTACTACCGCAGCGGAGAGCTTGCTCCTTTGCTGGCTTCCAACGAGTCTTCCTTCTCTCCGTTAGCCGTGCTTGGGGGCTCCCTCTCCGCCAAGACCGTCTGTGCTTCGGCCAAGCACAGCAGGTCTACTCACTACAACCTCCACAACCTCTACGGGCTGATGGAAGCCCAGGCCACTGCCAGGTAAGCCCCCCCGCCCAGTGGTGTAATCTAAATGATTTAAGAAGAGGGACTCACTTTTGATTGGCACGTGTCAGGACCCGCCCACCGGAAGTGACGTCATAAGCCGGAGGCTGGCGGAGCGCAGGTCTACCCGTGGCTGGTTCCTAGCCAGCGACGACGTCAGCGATGAGTGGGCGGAGCCAGCCAGTTCTGTACAGCGCCTGGCGCCTACAGAACAGAAAGCGAAGAATTCCCCCCTCCCCAGTTGCAGCTCCAGTAGCGATGGGGACAGTCTCCCAAAGAAGCCTCACACCCAGAGCGCCAGTGAAACGCTCTGGACTGGAGAGACAGCGGCAAAAGCCTTTCCTTGGTCTTCGCGGCTAGGCGAGGTGGAGTTATTCAAAATTGCCAAGGAAGTTGACAAGTCACCCCCCCTAGGAATCCGGAGTCGCTCCCTTTAACCCTCTGAGTGCCGGCCAACCAAGAAGAAAAGCTCTTTGCAGAGGAATCGGGAGGGGGGAGGAGGGAGAGTGAAGTGGGCAGAGTCAGCCCTAATTTTAACTAGTGGAACTGAGTTCCCCCGCGTTCCCCCTGCATGACATCACTGCCCCCGCCCCAATCCAGTGTCTCAGGGAGTGGGGAGCCCCAGTGACTGAGGAAAGCAGCTTCCAAGCCCAAATCCAATCACAGCGCAATCCTGTACCCCCCCCTTAGCGCCAGCGTTGCGCTCTTGCACCGGCCAGACGCTGTCACGAGCGTGCCGTAAAGCGCATCCGCGTCGGCACTAAGGCGCTTGGCCGGCGCTCACAGCAGCGCTGCCCCATTATGTCGTTAAAACAACCCTGCGAGGTTGGGCTGAAGCGACTGGTCCGGGGGCACCCAGTGAAGCCACGAGCCAAGCCTGCGCTCTGACCGCTGCACCACACAGCCGCTCCCATTATCCGCACCCACCTCCTCCCCCAGGGCAGGGGCCTGTCGTTCTGGGGCTCTCCGCCACACCCCCCTTTTTGTGCCTTCCAGTGCGCTGATCCACATCCGGGGGAAGCGGCCCTTCGTCATCTCCCGCTCCACCTTCCCGAGCCAAGGCAGGTACTCGGGGCACTGGCTGGGGGACAACAGAAGCGAGTGGAGCGACATGATCTGGTCCATTCCAGGCAAGTTGGGGGGGGGGATGTGACTAGTGGTGTCATCTAAATGGTTTAAGAACAGGTACTCACTTTTGATTGGCACGTGTCGGGACCCGCCCACCGGAAGTGACGTCATAAGCCAGAAGTGATGTCGTGGCAGGGAGTGACATGAAAAAAGCCCTTTTTGAGGCCTCAGACAATTTTAAACTGACCCAACAGTTGGAACAGTATTCCATAGCACCCCCAGAACACGTTAAGGAGGCCTGGCATCATGTTAAAGTGACCCAACTGTTCCAAAACCCCAGAGCAGCTCATTTTTCAGTGGCAAGGCAAGGCAAGGCTCCGCTCGCTGCCTGCCTGCCTGCCTGCCTGGCTCTGAGAATGTGCAGGCCACTCAAACGTGCAGGAAATTCAAACGTTGCAGGGGGCGGAGTCTGCGAGTGGGCGGGGCCAGCCGTAATCCTAGGAACCGGTACCCGCATACCCCCGCGTACCCCCTGCATGACATCACTGGTCATGTGACCTCATCACCCAAAGCAGGGCTCTCCAAGCCCCAGCCTGGGGGCCAGACGCGGCCCTCGGAGAGCGGCTTTAGAATTGGCGTGATGCTCCCCCAGCCTGCGCTTGTCGGAAGTGCTGCTCCGATCCAGCAGAAGCTTCTAGCGCTTCTAGAGACCTGCAGGGCCAAGTGGCGGCAGGTGAGCCTTTAACTCTCTTCCCCTCTGCCTCGACCCTCCAGGCATTCTGAGCTTCAGCCTCTTCGGGATCCCGCTGGTCGGGGCGGACATCTGCGGGTTCTCGGGCTCCTCCTCCGAGGAGCTGTGCACCCGCTGGACGCAGCTGGGGGCCTTCTACCCGTTCGCTCGGAACCACAACACCCAGAAGGAGAAGGTGAGGTCCCGCGTGGGGGCGCGCAAGGCCATTTCGATCTCTCTTGCTGGAGTCAGGACCAGAGGCGCGGCAAGAACGCCGGGGGCTGGCTCCCTTCTGTGCACGCCCCTCTACAAAGGATGGAAGGGCAGGTCTCTGCCCCAACGGGCTTGCAGTCTCAGCGTCAGCAGGAGGGGGACGGGAGGAAGCGGAGCTCAGGGTCGCGAGGAGCGGTCTGGCTGAAACGGTGCCCTCTACCCAGGCGCAGGATCCGACCGCCTTCAGCCCCGCGGCCCGGACCGCCATGAAGGAGGCCCTGCTGGCCCGCTACGCCCTGCTCCCGTTCCTGTACTCCCTCTTCCATCGGGCGCACCTGCAAGGCGACACCGTCGTCCGGCCGCTGTTTTTCGAGTGAGTGGCTCTCGTTTGCGGAAGGGGTTTGGGGCGGGGGGCTGAGCTCCGGCAGGCCTGGCAAGACGTTCCCCAGAGAGGAAGATGAGGGCGTCCCGGAGTGGGGGGTTTGGCTGGCTCTGAGGCTCACGGCCTGCTGTGGGGCGGGGGCTCCCCTTTCCCCATCCCAGGTTCCCCAAGGACGCGGCCACCTATTCCGCGGACAGGCAGTTCCTGTGGGGGCGGGGCCTGCTCGTGACTCCCGTGCTCAAGCCCGGCGCGGACTCGGTGACCGGCTACTTCCCAAGAGGCATGTGGTACGACTACTACACGGTAAGGGGGCGGGCGGCCCGCGGCCTCTTGGCTTTGACGCGGGGCCAAACGGCGACAGCCGCAACTGTTCTCGTGCCGTTGGCTCTGGCGTGCTTGCTTGCCAGTGCGTCGGTAGCGGGTACGGGAGGGGGCAGTCCGGGCGGGACTGTGGTGGGATGGAGCTTGGGGGACTCCCTGCCACAAGGTTTGAAGGAGACCCGCCTTTCCAGCTTCCTCTTTGCTCCCGCTTGACCACCTGGCTTCTTGCTGCCCCCTGCAGGGCTCTCCGGTGAACAGCAGTGGGGAGACCCTGAAGATGGCGGCACCTCTGGACCACATCAACGTCCATGTGCGTGAGGGGACCATCCTGCCAACCCAGGTGAGGCCTGTTTGGGTGGCAGGACCCCAAGATTCCTGGAAACTGTTTCATGCGCCTGATGCTTTATTTCCCGCCCCCCCCCAGAAACCCGGGGTCACTACTTGGGTGAGCAGAGGGAACCCCATGCGCTTGATCGCGGCCTTGTCGCAGAATGCCAACGCCTGGGGGGACCTTTACTGGGACGACGGCGAGAGCCTGGATACCTTCGCCAAAGGCGACTATTCATACCTGGTGTTCAACGTCACTCAGGTAAGATGCTGTGTTGCCTCCTGCAAGGTGGAGGGCAGAGCTCTCCGCTTGGCAGACAGGAATCCCCAGGCCTGACCCCCAATCCCGTCCCTAGGCAGGGCTAGCAAGGACCCTTCCCTGTCGAGTGTCATCCACTCTCCTCCCTGATGTTGGTCATACGTGATCGGCTCATGAATTCACCCTCTTCCCTGAAATACTCACACCGTGGGCCCTCAGTATCCGCGCGGAATTGGTCCATGACCCTCTCGCGGATACAGAAATGTGCGGATAATGAAATCCGCGGTGGGCCAGGGCAGCCGATGCATCCATCCTCTTCCCTGAAATACTCATACTGTGGGCCCTCGGTATCCGCGGGGGATTGGTTTTCCAACACACACACACCCCGCGGATACCGAAACCCACAGATAATGCTATCCGCGTTGGGCAAACCTTTGCGCATTTGGCCGACCGAGAGCCCCTAACCACCCCCTTCCCCGCTTTTCCTCTAGAACACCTTCACTTCCACCGTCCTGCACTCCAACGTAGAAGCGACCTACATCACGGTGGATCAGCTGACGGTCTACGGCGTCCGGGAAGAGCCCAAGACCGTCGCTGTCAACGGGAAGGACGCGCCGTTCACCTACTTGCAGAACCAGGTAGCTGAGGGTTTGTGCTTGGAGCAGAGACGGACGGACGGACGATCCCCGCCCCTGGTCCTGATCCGCTCACTGCCTTGCCTTCCCCTCCATTCTTATCTCGCAGGTCCTGGCTGTGAGCGACCTCCACCTCAGCCTCAGCCAGGGATTCTCCGTGCGGTGGATGTGAGCCCTGCCGGCATTTCCTCCGCTCCGGCCTCCCGACGTGCCGTGGTGAGCCCCACAGTCCGTCGCGCCTGCCTGTGCGGGCTCCCTTGACAGGGCTGGGGGTCTTTGTGGTGGCCCCGCCCAAACCCAGGCCCGTCCTCCTCGCATCCGCTTGGGGAGGAGCTCGTGGCTCTCCTTGCCATCCCCGCTTCTGTGTCTCCGCCAAGAACCCCCCATCTCGCCTCTCTGCTTAGCGAGAACCCCCTGCACGTCGACCTGCGTCCGCGATCCGCCTTCCCCTCGGACGGTGCTTGGTGGTTGCACAAGAAGCAGAGAAGAGCCTTGTTTTTTGGGGGGGGGGGCATTAGGGTTCCCCAGGCTGCCCTGGATGACCGCGAGCGGGGCTCCCCTCAAGCTCATCTGCACGAGGGGTGGACTCTAGCTTCGTGGTATAGCACGTGGGCAGGAATGCATTAAGCCCCCCTCACCCCCAACCACCCCTCCGGTCAATTGCCGGTAGGATCTCAGGTATCGTGGCTGGGAAAGGACCCCTGCCCAGGACCCCGGAGGTGATCCGGAGGACGGGGCCGAGCAACAGAGGCAAAGGCAAAAACCTGGGTCCTGGGCAAGCTGCCAGGGTGACGTTGTGCCCTGTAGGGGCTCGCCCAGGGTTGCCCTCTGGCCTTCTGCGCTGCGCAGCACGAGCAGAGAGGTTTGCCTCCAGGCGCCGTTCAACGCCCTCCCCCCAGGTTGCGGGGACGTAACCCCTAAGATCGCGCACAGCCCCAGGTGTCCAAGCGGAGTCCTCTGCTCGCACACCACCAGGCCAGTGCCCAAAGGGTTGCCAGTCCTGCCCAGCCCTGAACTCACCCTCTTTATGAATGTCTTTGTCGTACTCAAACGCACAGAAAAATACCCCTTCAGACTGCAGTGCTTTGAAATCCAGGCCCCCCCCTTCCCCCATGGCTGAAGTTTTGCAAGCCACGACTCCAACTTCTCTGCTGCTCCTGCCACGGAACCGGGCAGAGAAGCTGGCATCGAGTCCCCATGAGTTGTGGGCGCCACAGATCTGGGAACTGCCCAAGAGGGTGACCTGCGATGGAAATGGACCGTCTTGAGGTTCTTATCTGCCTTTCTTCAGTGGAACTTGTGGGAGGAAGGCGGATGAATGCCTCGTTGGAATTTCAGCCAGTGTGTCTGCTTGATTCGTTTTTTCCCCTCCTGAAGATTCTGTATCAAAAATGAAATAAATATACTAAAGATGAAATGGGAAGTCTGACGCCTGCGTGATCTGTTTATCTAGAGAAAGGATTGCATCCCAGCATTGATATCTCGATAGGGGAGGGCACTGGCTCTCAAACGTTTTAGCACCGGGATCTATCTTTTAGAATGACTTGTCTGTCCAGGGCCCACCAGAAGTGATGTCGTGGCAGGAAGTACCATCGTAATGACACCAGAGCCGGCCGTATTGGGGGCCGCCATGTCCTTCCCACCCCCGGAAAGGCTCCCATGCAGTTTTACTGTTGCGCAAGAGGCAGAAATTCAACAGGTGACACAGCAAATGTAAATTATTGGCTGCCACAGCCTCCCTATTTTTGGGAAGACTCCTAAGCAGTTTTACAGCTGCATAAGAGGCAGCAATTCAACTGGTGAAGCTGCAAATGGGTGGACACAGAAATGGGGTGTGTGTGTGTCATAAGGCTCCACTTGCTTTGGGGAGGGGGAGCGAACCTGCTTGCTGCTCCAGTTTCTTGCTGTGCATCCTCTGCCTAAAGCAGGAAACAAACGCTCTGCCCATTCATTGCAAACAAAACGAACAGGTGCAATCCGTCCGGTGCAGCGGCGCCAGGAGCCACTAGGTGGCGCCACGTCCCGGCCCTAGTCCGCCTTCAACGCCAGTCCCGGCCACCAGGTGTCGCTGCGGCGCCAGCAGCGCTTCGGGGAAGAGGAAAACAAACCACACGCGGAGCGAGCGCTGCAGTTCCTCCTCCGCGCCTGGCGGTGGCGCTGCTGGCCCACCGAGAGGGCGGGGGAGAGCGGCAGGAAAGCGCCCCGTCGGTGTTCCGGCTCGGAGGGAAGGATCCGCTTCCGGTTTCCGGTGCCGCCTCCCCTCCACCGGCACGGGCGGCCCTTTGCCCGCTGCGGAGACGCGAAGACCGGTTCGGGGAAGGGGGAGGAGCGCGTTCCGGTGACGTCACACCCGGAGGGCGCCCCAGGGGGATGAACCGCCCGAAGCCCGCGGCCGCGCGCCGCCCTAGCGCCGTCGCCAAGCCCTCCGGTGAGCGGGGTCTGGAGGCTCCTCGGGGCAGGGACCGGCCGCGCTGTGGGCATATATAGGCGCTCTTTGCTGCTGCTGCTGCGGGGCAGAGTCTCCATCACGGGGCTGCCAGCATTTATTTATGCCGCCCAGGACCATCCCGCCTGCATTTCTAAGCAGAGGTTTGGAGGCTCCTCGGGGCAGGGACCGTCTGCACTGTGTGCTGTGCCTGGGGTGCTCTCTGCTGACGTCATTAGGGAAGCCGCCAGCGCCGCTGCTGTAGCAGCAACAGCTGCTGCTGCTGGTGGGGATCATGGAGCTCAATGGGGCTGTTCGCATCACATAGCCCCAGTGGCGTCTCTTCCTGGAGGGCAGAGCTCTAAGTGTTGCAAGGAGCCTTACCCCGTCATGTAAATCCCTCCTCTCCCTTGCTGCTGTAGCCAGTAAGCAACGCCAAGATGTTGCTTTTCCCTGTGAGGATTGGCTAAAACGGTGCAGGAGAGGAGTGATTTCCACTGCAAGGTAAGGCTTCTTGCAAAACTTAGAGCTCTGCCCTCCCTGTAGAGATGCCACTGCATAGCCCAGTATTTATCTTCGATCCACCCTTCTTGCAATTCTAAGCATCAACATCCGAAGAGCCCCTATGCTGGATCAGGGCCCAGGGCCCATCTAGCCCAGCGTCGTGCATCTCACAGTGGCCCACCAGATGCCTCAGGGAGCAGCACACGAGACCACAAGACGCCTGCATCCTCCTCGCTCTCTGTCCCTTGTATCAGGCATTCTGACGCAGCCTACTTCTAAAACAAGGAGGTTTCCATGCAGATATCATGGATGGTAACCTGTGACGGACCATTCCTCCATCAGATCTGCCCAATCCCCTTTTAAAGGCATCCAGGCTAGGTGCCATCACCACATCCTGTGGCAAGGAGTTCCACAGACTGATTACATGCTGGTTGAAGCAATACCTTCTTTTGTCCATTCTGACTCCCCCGACACTTAAATTGAGGGGAATGTCTCCAGGTTTTGGTTGAGCGTGAGAGAGAGAAAAGCACATCCCTCTATGCCCAGGGTGCGCTGAACAGTTAGTTGCCTGTGCCACGGCCGCTCCTAACCACCCTTCAAATTTAACTTGAAAGCAGTTGAAAGAGCAAAGCGGTGAAATTCAAGTGGATGAAAGTCAAGGTGTGCCTGTATTTGTGCTGATCTACCTCTGTTTCCTCCCCAAGCTCACCCCCCACCAGGAGATTTTATCGCCTTGGGTTCGAAAGGACAGACCAATGAGGCCAAGGCAGCTGCCACCCTCCTCAAGCCCACTTCGGCGGGGCTGCCCTCCGAGCGGAAGCGGGAGAGCTCCGCCACCTTGTCGGGCACGTCCGGGCTGGCCAAGCGGCCCAAGCTCTCCTCGACGCCCCCACTCAGCGCCCTGGGCCGCTTGGCGGAGGCCGCCGTGAACGAGAAGCGAGCCATCTCGCCGTCCATCAAGGAGCCATCGGTGATCCCCATTGAAGGTAAGGACAGAAGAAAGTCCTTTCTGCATGGGGCGCTATTTGTCCACCAAAACAACCTGCGCCAAAACAGTTTGGCAGGGAGGTACGTGGTATGGGTACAGCGTGAGAGTGCAATCCTAGCCTGGAGTTAAAGGTTTCCCCACGACAGAATGGTCTAGTCGTGACTGACTGTAGGGGGTGGTGCTGATCTCCGTTTCAAAGCCTGTAGAGCCGGCGTTTTTGTCCGAGGACAAGCTTCCGTGGTCATGTGGCCGGCATGACTCTACGCCGTAGCGCACGGAACGCTGTTCCCTTCCCACTGAAGTGGTCCCTATTTATCTCCTTGCATTTAGGTGCTTTCGAACTGCTAGGTTGGCAGGAGCTGGGACAAGCCACGGGAGCTCACTCTGTCGTGCAGTCTTGAACTCCCAACCTTGCGGTCAGAAAGCCCAGCAACAGCGGATTAACTCGCTGCGCCACCACATCCCTATTAACCTGGAGTTAGGCTGGCACAATTAGGCCAGCAAAGTTTGGCTGGCACAAGGGCCACCGTAAAGCGTTTTTGGACCACTCTCGGAGTCGGGGAGGATGGTGCACGTCTGTGTGCTGGCCTCTCAGGCTCTGAGAGTGGTCCAAACATACTTTACGGTTGCCCTTGTGCTGGCCCAAATTTGCTGGCCTAACTGTGCCTCCCTAATCCAGGTTAGGATTACGCCTGGAGTCTCTGCAGTGTGTTTTGCTCCTACTCGCTCCTGATTTCAGTCGACTCAGAATAAAATGGCAGAAAAGCTCCAGGTGTTCACGTTGCCCTGCACTGCATTTTAAACAGATACTTGCATTATTTTAGTCCAGTGATTTTCAGTTTTATTAACCATTGTATTTAATTACCCAATGACAGAACAATTCTCATCAACACACACTAAGCATCTGTGGCTTAAGTTAAAAAAAAAATCACACTATACATGCATTTAACTTTTGTAATGTCTTTTGTCTGGTTTCCCGCAAGACAGTTGATGGTTTAAACCCTTTCCCGGTTTGTCTCTGTCCGCAGTGGCTCCTACCGTTTTGCTGGATGAGATCGAGGCTGCTGAAGCGGAAGGCAACGACGACCGCATCGAAGGGGTGTTGTGCGGGGCCGTCAAGCAGCTCAAGATGAACCGGGCCAAGCCTGACATCACTCTTTACTTGAGCCTGATGTACCTGGCGAAAATCAAGCCAAACATATTTGCCACGGAAGGAGTCATTGAGGTGGGAGCCCAATTTGACTGCCTGGGGAGCAAAATCAGC
This sequence comes from Lerista edwardsae, assembly GCA_029204185.1. Lineage (NCBI taxonomy): Eukaryota > Metazoa > Chordata > Lepidosauria > Squamata > Scincidae > Lerista > Lerista edwardsae. The sequence goes on along the minus strand of JAJKFI010000103.1, from coordinate 2,166,024 downwards.
CCTCCCCAATCCAGTATGGAAAAGCAATACTCTCTGCCACGGGAGGTGGTGATGGCATCTGGTCTGGATGCCTTTAAGAGGGGATTGGATGGATTTCTGGAGGAAAGGTCCATCGTGGGCTATAGGCCATGATGGATTGTGCAACCTCCTTACAAAGGTGGTGGGCTACTGGTACCGGGTGCAGGGGAGTGGCAACAGGATGCAAGCATCTTGTTGTCTCGTGCCTCCCTGGGGCACCTGGTGGGCCGCTGTGAGATACAGGAAGCTGGACTAGATGGGCCTTTGGCCTGATCCAGCAGGGCTCTTCTTATGTTCTTATGTTAACACAAAACTGGAAGTGAACCGTTGTTTTTTCAGCCAAACAGTGTTGCTGGTTTGGGCTTCTGACCTTGGAAAGCCCCTGGTCTCTCCTGGGGTGCCGACGGATGTCAGATGTCCCGTTCAGGATCCAGTCTTCTCCAAGCAGGGCCCTGATCCCAAACATTCAGGCTTTCTGCTTTGTCTTGCTCTCACAAGAGTGTTGTGTGTTTTTTCCAGGCGCTCTGCAGCCTTCTCCGCCGAGACGCCTCCATCAATTTCAAAGCCAAAGGGAACAGCCTGGTGTCCGTTTTGGCCTGCAATCTTCTCATGGCAGCGTACGAGGAAGACGAGAACTGGCCTGAGATCTTCGTCAAGGTGGGCTTGCGTGGAGCTCAGGTTCGAGGCAACCCAGAGAGCCTTTCTCTCTCTTTTTTTTTTTACTGCATTTCTCTTTTTTTTTCTTCCTTGCAGGTTTATATCGAGGACTCCCTGGGCGAGCGGATCTGGGTGGACAGTCCGCACTGCAAGACCTTTGTGGAAAACATCCAGACGGCCTTCAGCACCAAGATGCCCCCCAAAAGCATCTTGCTCCACGGCGAGGTGGGGCGCAGCAGTGGAGACCTTAGCGCTGGTAAGGAAGAGCTTGGAGTTGGAGAGGAGGGTTTTGGCTGGGGAAGGAGGCAGCGGTGCTATGCTGCCGGAACGCTGGGCGGGACATCCGGGTGATCGACAACCCGCCCGTCGCGTTCCACAGCGTTACGCCGTTTGCGTAACGTACGCAAGCAGCGTAATTGGTTAAGCAAACGGCGTAACGCTGCGGAACGCGACGGGCGGGCTGTCGATCACCCGGATGTCCCGCCCAGCGTTCCGGCAGCATAACACCGCTGGAAGGAAGACAAGATAAGTTGCAGCTTGGACCACTCTGGGAGTCAGGGAGGAGGGCGCACGTGTGTTTGCTGGCCTCTCTGACTTTGAGAGTGGTCCAAACGCACTTTACGGTGTCCCTGGTGCCGGCCAAACTTTGCTGGCCTAACTGTGCCGGCCTAACTCCAGGTTAGGATTGCGCCCTGAGTCACCTTGTTCCTCTGCGTATCCCTCCCCAGCCTAGCGTACCGATGATTATGACACTGGTGGCACAGGAGCACTCTTGTGGCAAGGAGTTCCACAGGCTAACTAACCCACTGGGGGAAGGAATAAGTTCTTTTGACTGTTCTAACTCTCCTGCCTCACTCAGTTTTAGTGGGTGTCCCCTGGTTCTGGCATTGTGCAGCAGGGGAAAATAATTTCCTTCTCCCCTGCATAATTTTGTATGTCTCAATTGCATCCCTCATTGACCGCCTCAGGAAACAGCCCACACCCCTCCGTGCCGGAAGAAGAGGACAGTCAGAGTGAGCTGCTGATTGCGGAAGACAAGATGAGCCCTGAGCAGGAAGGACAGCTGATGCCCAGGTACGACCATGCCTTTCATGGCATTCGGGGGTTGAGGTCCTGCCTGGCACCACCTCACTAGAGGTGACTTGAGCCATTTCTGGTAACTCAAGGTCACAAACACGAAGCTTTCCAGATCCATTAAGGTGCGGCAGATACCTGAGCGATGGTTAACTGCAGAGGTAATTTCCTGGTCCCCTGACTACGTTGCACAGCTCGGATGTTTAAAAGCTGGTTCAATGCGCATTGCTTCCTCCAGAGAAACTGGAATTCTAGGAATGTGAGCTTAGCATGGTCTTCGTTGGAGAGCTGTAACCCTCGTTGGAGAACTACATTTCCCGCTTTAGAGAACTACGTTTCCCGGCACGTTTTGGAGCCACAACAATGAAGCCGGTTGACTTTGGTGGTGTCAGTTTTCAGTTTGGAGAATGAGAGGATGTGAGGCCCTCCTTACCTCCCTCGTTATTTGTATAAGTTTCCCCCCCCCTCCCCCGGCTCTTTTGTGTGCTTGTGTGTTGACGCAGTGCACCTGAGTCCTTTACATAAGGCGGCGGGTCGCGAACCCCAGCAATAGCAGTGCACGCCACATGTCAGAGCAGACTCGTTTTGGCCCAGGTACGACGACCTTGCCGAGAGCGTGGAGGAGTACGTCCTGGACATGCTGCGGGACCAGCTCAACAGGCGCCAACCGATGGACAACGTCTCCCGGAACCTCCTGCGCCTGCTGACCGCCACCTGCGGCTACAAGGAGATCCGGCAAATGGCCGTGCAGAGGCTGGAGATGTGGCTGCAGAATCCCAAGGTGTGAAGCCCTTTTTTTCCCCCAACTAACCCGGTGGAGGTGAGGGTCACTTGTGCTGGCCTAACTCCAGGTTAGGATTGCGCTCTGATGCTTGTGGCTGCCCAGGTTGGGGGGGGGGGTGGCGGCAGCAGTTCTCCTTGGAGCACAGAGAGGATTTGCCCGTTTCTGGTCTGGTCCGGGGGCAGGATGGAGCTGGGGACATGACCAGAGGTGTCATTCAAATGATTTAGGAACAGGAACTCACTTTTGATTGGCACTTGTCAGGAACCCAGAACCAGCCACGGAGCCCGTTAGGATCCGGAACGCCCGTTCTGGTCCGTTCCCCCTGAATGACATCACTGCCTTCGCCCCCCTAGGAATCCGGCGTCGCTCTCTTTAACCCTCTGAGTGCCAGCCAACCAAGAAGAAAAGCTCTTTGCAGAGGAATCGGGAGGGGGAAGGAGGGAGAGTGAAGTGGGCGGAGTCAGCCCTAATTTTGACTAGTGGAACTGAGTTCCCCCGCGTTCCCCCTGCGTGACATCACTGGACATGACCCTAATTCCTCTTCCCGGATCCTCTTTGCATCCCCTTTACGGACGTCGCCTTTGCACTGAGGCACGTTGCGCGTTGTTCCAAATTCCCGTCCCCAGCTGACTCGGCCGGCCCAGGACTTGCTCATGTCGGTCTGCATGAACTGCAACACCCACAGCTCTGAGGACGTGGAGGTGGTCTCCAACCTCATCAAGATCCGCCTGAAGCCCAAACTCCTCCTCAACCACTTCATGCTGTGTGTCAGGTGCGTGGGCGGTCCGGGGCGAGGGGGGCACCACCTGAGGGTCTCTGCCGGATTCTTCTGAGGGCAGACAAAGTACCCCTTGCACCTAACCCTGTTGGATCAACGGTTCGCGGTCTGCAAATTCGCTGTCTTTAGATTCAGAATACCTTTATTGGCATTACAACAGGGAGGTACAATGCATTTACATAACATACAAGAACAATACACACAAGACATCGTTTAAAAGCAAATTAGCTCTCCGGAGTAGACTCACGACTAATGTTAGTCTGCACAATGATATTTAGAAAGGCTGCTACCTGCTTTAACAGTTCCGGGTCTGGCATTGCCAGGAGAATTTTTATCCACTTCCCTTCCGCTAACTGTTGCCTCCTCGATAGAATTGGGGCTAGTAGGTTATTCCTGGTCTCAGCGTGAAGGGGGCAGTGGAAGAGGAGGTGGGCCACAGATTCAGTCCCCCCCCCCCAAAGAGCAAGGGCAGGTCCTGTCAGTGTATGGTGTCCCTCTGAACCTGCCCCACAAGACTGCGGATGGTATAACATTGCAACGGGCGAGCGAAAAAGCTCTTCTTTCATTCAGTTCAGTTAGCAAGGACAAGTAATTTGCGATTTTCCCTACTACAATGGGGGTTTGCCAGTTCAAAGGGGAGCAGGCTCTATTAGCCGAGCTCAAAAGCTCTTGGGATTGGATATCCAGGAACCTTCGCTTGATGATGCGAAAGGCCTCTAGTTGGGGCACTGCACCCAACAGGTCCAACCCAATACCTATCTGTTTGATTTTGGATTCCCAAACACCGCCAGAGGAGAAGGTATCCTTCCTAAACTGATGGAGAAGGCTGTTCGAATCATTATTAAAATAAACTCGCTGTCTTTAAACGGCAAGCTTTAGTACTTGTGGCGAGTCGACCAATTTAAAGGTTTGCACGCTGCTTCAAATATTGCGGTTCTCAGATATCTGAAGTGTACCGTACGCGGCTCTTTTGCTAAGCAAGTTTCGCCACCCCTGTTACAGGGGATGTGTTGACAAGGCTGGCCCATCTACGCGGCCAACTGAGATTGTCGCCTCAGGGAGCAGATTGGTGGTGATGTGCCCGCTTCTCTACTCCCGCTTCTTCAGTTAGAAGCGTGGAAGAGAGCTGTGGGTTCCTGGTGCCAGAGAGCTTGCAAACCTATCACCTCGTTCCATATCAGCGCATGGGAGGAGGCTGGGCAACCCACAGATAATGGGGTCAGAGTTTGGCACACCACATCTGGCGCTGGGGGAGGTGGGAAACTCAGGCCAGCCCTCCGCGCCAAGGAAGCACCCAGTCAGCAGTAGCAATCTTGCACTGCGCCCGTGTCCGGCTGCAGAGCTATTGCAGGCCTAAGGAATTTTGCGACTTAAGAAATTTAGCAAGGAGAGCCGTTACTTGCAGGAATGCATCTCACCTGTAGGCACCTGCTCTCCGGCATGTGAGCTACATACACCTGAAGCTGATTGCTTCTAGAGTAGGATATAAGCAGTACACTGTGGAGCCATTGCTGTGGAGCAGGACAGAGGCTGTTACCTCTGTGTCAGTTAGCACTGTTAGTATTGCTAAGTAAATGTTAGTGAAGTGCTCTGTTATTAGGAAGGGAGGAGAACTCTCTCTGTTGTGTGGGAAGTGAATCTATCTTATGTACCTCAGTAAGTTACGGACTGTGTGCATGCAGAGGCAGATCTAAGGGAGGGCAAAGCTCTAAGTGTTGCAAGGAGCCTTACCCCGTCATGTAAACCCCTCCTCTCCCTTGCTGCTGTAGCCAGTAAGCAACGCCAAGATGTTGCTGTTCCCTGTGAGGATTGGCTAGAACAGTGCAGGAGAGGAGTGATTTCCACTGCAAGGTAAGGCTTCTTGCAAAACTTAGAGATTTGCCCTCCCTTAGATCTGCCTCTGTGTGCATGTCTACTGAGAAGCTATTTGGAACTGCTTATCTATGCCTAAAACATCTAAGGCTGCTGCTGTTATCTACTTGTATATATATCCTTTGACCTGGACTGTTGATTTTTTTTACTGACCGATGCTACCTGCTCTACCTTCTGTGGAATTTATCCTCTTAATACAAGCCTCAACTTAAAAGTACCACGCCTTGTTTGCTTTTATCTTTTGGTGGGAAGCAATCCGCTAATGCGCTGGGGCATCCGCTTAACTCTGCTGTAGTGTTTTGGCTGTCCAGAAGTCTAGTTGTTTCAAGCCAATCATAATGGCCCGTTCCCTTAATCTGAACTCCCCCCCCCCCCCCCCGCACAGGGAGCTGCTCAGCGTCCATCGGGACAACCTGGGGACTGTGGTCAAGTCCGTGGTCTTCAACGAGCTCTCCAACGCGCGGAACCCCAACAACATGCAGATCCTCTACACCGTCCTGCAGCATAGCCCAGAGCTGGCGCCAAAGGTGGGTGACCCAACACTGTCTCTCAAAGAGCACCGATGTCAGGCGGGTCGCGGGACGCTGGGAGCCGCCATCTTGGAAGCTGCAGACCCGACTCTTGCTACATTTCTTTTTGTGAGCGTTAGCGGTTTGAATGCTCAGGAATGTCCATTATAAACTATCACGGATCCCACATAGGAAGTCTGCTTTATCTCTTTCGTCCCTTCATTGTCAAGCTATCTCAAAATTTTTCTACTCTACAGGTAATCAATATATTCCTGCGGCACTCCGCATTTTCCATTCTAAGATTATTTCACAATTATTATATGGAGCCCCTATGTGGATAGCAGCAGTTTCTTACCATCTCAATCAACTTGCTGCATCTTTTATTAGGAGTACCCAACTCCATCCGTCTGGCCACTATGTTGCTAGAGTTGGGTATACATTCCCCAATTACTCTAGCTTGGCTGCAGACTTTTAAGTATTGGCTCCGTTTATTTTTAGTTAATCACTCAGATTCCCTTCTTTCTGACTTATTAAAAGATTCATTTCGTTCTCCTTGGTTAAGTATTATTGAAGCTAAGTTGTCGTCAATAGGTCTTATTGTTGAGGCCTTGGCGGACACCAATTTTCCTGAAGCTTTTTCTATTGTTAAATCTAAATTATTTCAGTTTGAATTTGATCATCTCTATACCCTGCTCAACCCTACTTGTTCTCCTAGTTTCTTTGGTTTATCTCCTGTTGCAGCTAAACCTTTTAATTATTTTACTTTATTAACCAAACCTAGCGTACGAAGAGCTTTCATGCTGGCCCGATTAAATATATTTCCCTCTGCCCTTCATTATGGTCGATTTGCTAATATTCCATCTGCTGATAGATTTTGTCTTTTTTGCCATACCTCCGTTGATTCCCTAGATCACATTTTGTTTAGTTGTCCAGCTCATACCTTTCGACGTCACCTTTATTTGGAACCATGGATATCTTCTTTATCTTTTCTTTTTTCTAATCTTTTGCCTATTTTCCTTAGTGATTGTTACCCCCCCCCCCCCCGATTACCAGTGCTGTAGCCAATTTTCTTAGTGAGATAATGAATTTAACTCAAACTCTTTAACCTAATTGTTGCGGTTGTGATGCAATGTATTTCTGTTATGCCAATAAAGGTTCTTGACTTGACTTGAATGTTCAGGGGAGGGTTTATTTTTAAATTTTGCTTTCAGTTCAGTGCTTTTCCTTCATATTTTGTCCTCATCTTGCTTGCTGGCCAGCAGAGGACGTGAGACAGGCAATTCCTTACTACAGACTGTTGCCCTAGAAATGGCCACAGGACCCGGAAGAGGTTTTTCAGCCGTTTCCCAACCACTGTGCCCCAAACTCCCGCCGCACCCCCGCGGACCTTTCACAGCACACAGGTGGCAAAACTGCTGCTGTAAGCGGTGCCCCCCGCTTGTTCTTCCCCCAGTTTCTGGCGATGGTGTTCCAGGACCTCCTGACCAACAAAGACGACTACCTGCGGGCATCGCGTGCTCTGCTGAGGGAGATCATCAAGCAGACGAAGCACGAGATCAACTTCCAAGCTTTCTGCCTGGGTCTCATGCAGGAGAGGAAGGAGTCGCAGTATGTGGAAATGGAGCTGAAGGTGAGGAGGGGGTCCTGGTTGCCTGCGCTGGCTCCAGCTACTGGGGGGGGGGGCATTTGGAAGAGAACATAAGAAAAGCCCCTATGCTGGATCAGGCGAAAGGCCCATCTAGTCCAGCTTCCTGCATCTCACAGTGGCCCACCAGATGCCTCAAGATGGACATATTTCTACATACGAAGCTATCATGTATGCAGCTAGGCAGGCAGGGGTCTGAAATATTCCCCCTTTTGTCCTCTGTTTACCCCACCTCCCACATCTGTGTCATTTTCCCTGTGTGGAATGGCAGATTGTAGGCCCCTTGGGATAGGGGCCTTTTATTGGATGACCACGATTCATTCATTAGTTCATTCATTGAGGATTTATATACCACTTTCATTCATTCATTCACTCATTCACTCATTCAGTATTTATATACCTCATTCTTTTATTGAGGATTTATATACCACCTTCATTCATTCATTCATTCATTCACTCATTCAGTATTTATATACCTCATTCTTTCATTGAGGATTTATATACCACTTTCATTCATTCATTCACTCACTCACTCACTCACTCACTCACTCACTCACTCACTCACTCATTCTCGCTCTCTCCCCTCTCTGCTAGGACCGGTTTGTGATCCACATAACAGACCTGTTGGCCGTCTCTATGATGCTCAGCATCACCGCCCAGGTGAAGGAAGCCGGGATCGCATGCGACAAAGGCGAGAAAAAAAGTAAGCAAAGTAGCAGGCTATAGGCTACAATTCCACTTTTGCTACCACCAAGAAAAGCTATTGCTGTAACTTTAATCATATCATTTGATATTTTGTGTGTGTGTGTGTGTGTGTGTGTGTGTGTGTGTGTGTGTGTGTGTGTGTGTGTGTGT
>JAJKFI010000103.1:2132008-2144265 GCA_029204185.1 Lerista edwardsae | reverse complement strand
ATATTGACTTATACTTAGCATGTGGGTCACCTGCGGAACTCCTTGCCACAGTATATGGTGATGGCATATGCGTTTCAAAGGGGATTGGACAGATCTGAGGGAGGAAAAGTCCATCACAGGTGACAAGCCATGTTGGGCATGTTTTTTATATGGTTTGTATATGCTCTACAGTCTTGCTTCGTGGGTGTGGGTGTGTGTGTGTGAGAGAGAGAGAGAGAGAGAGGCCGAGCTGGGCTGTTTCTCACCTGGGCTCTCCTCTCTGTCCCGCTCCGTAATGCGTCGCAGAAACGGAGAGAGGAGTTTGTGCTCCGACTCGGGGCCCCCGAGCTGATCAGCTTGGTGGAGCTCATCTTGGCCGAATCGGAGACCCGGAGCCCGAAATCGGAGGAGGCCTCCGGTGCCGTCATCCAGTCCCGGTTGCCGCTCCTGCTCAGCTGCTGCCACGGAGACATCGAAAGCATTCGGAAGGTCGCAGAGCACCTGACAGGCTGCCTCCAGCAGTGGGGGAACAGGTGAGGGCTGACAAGTTCGGTTAATCGTAAATACACGAGCCTGCAAGGTTCCAAAACAAAAGAACACATTTCTCAAAATTTATCCCCCGGAGTTGGCAAGGAAGAGACCAGAGGATCCTGAGGGTAGAGGGGGGGAAAAACTAATATTCCTTTACCTAGCTTGTGGTTCACCTATGGAACTCCTTGCTACAAGAGCCACAGCAAGGAAAAACCTAGGGGAGGGGGCAGCTAAAGCAAGAAGCAAACACAATTAAACCAGAGCTGTGACGCTTTGTAAGAACAGAGCAGAAAAGCAAGAAGGCTCAGCCCCTTTGACTTTCTCTAGCTGCCAGTGAGGACTAGTAACTTGACATATTCAGACTCTGCGAGTCTGGCTGAGCCTTCGGATTTGACGTTGCGTAACACAAGCGGGTCTCCTGCTATTGTCCACCTGCTGGGCTGCCCTGCTCTGAAACTGGCACAGCCGTTTCATCCTGCCCCCCACAAACACACACACTTTCCCGTTCCAGCTCCATGGGGAAGCGCTGCCAAGACCTGCTCCTGCAAATCTACCTTCAGCTCCCAGACCTTCTTGTTCCCGTGCCAGAGTCCCTGCTGTCCAGTGAAGGAGCCGCAGAGAGCAGCACCTGCAGGGTGAGTGTTGGGGGGGGGGGACGATGACGACGACAGAGCTGTGTGATCATTGTGGGTGGGCGCCCAGTGACGGAAGTCCAGAAGCCCCTCCTCCCACTTGAGGGTTTGGATACAGAAAAGGACCACCGTGTGAATTTCAGGTTCGGGGCCTATCCCAGCCCATCCTGGAGATGCAGCACGTGTCTCTTTTCCGCAGCTCGACTCTCTAGTCCACCGGTTCATCACCCTCCTCGCGGACTCCAGCGACTCGAAGACGAGCGAGAGCCGGCTGTGGGACGCCAACATGGCCTGCCGGAAGCTGGCGGTCGTGCACCCCCTCCTCCTGCTCAGGTGCGGAATTTTGGCCTATTTGTCGTCGTGAGTCGTGCAGAGCCAGGAACCGAGAGGCCGGCCGTTGGCTCGAGTAGGACACTCCTCTGTGTGTCACCCGAGTACAGATTACACAGCCGTTCCCCACTGACCCCTAAAATCCCGTCTATTAGTTGCAGATTCCTGCAATGACTGCATCCTAGTTACAGGTGCTTTTGTCCAAGACTGACACTGTGCAATTTTTTTCTGTGCTGCCCCACCCTCTTGCACATGAAACGAGCATGCAGTGTTTGCAGGAGCATTTTCGAGCGTTCGGTGTTGTTGTGACATTAGCAGCTGTGGGCGGGGGTGTCCTAAGGCGTAAGAAGAGCCCGCTGGATCAGACCAAAGGCCCACCTAGTCCAGCTTCCTGTGTCTCACAGTGGCCCGCCAGGTAGCCCATCAGGGAGCGCACAAGGCACCTGCGCACCGTTGCCACTCCTTTGCGTCTGGCATTCGGCGGCAGACTCCTTCTAGAACCCGGAGGATGCATGTACCCATCACGGCTAGTAACACATGATGGACTTTTCCGCCATCGATCTGCCCAATCCTCTTTTAGAGGCGTCTAGGCCAGACGCCATCACCACATGCTGTGGCAAGGGGTTCCCCAGGCTAACGACGTGCTGCGTAAACAAATATTTCCTTTTTGTCTGTTCTGACTCTCCCGCCACTCGCTCTGAGCGGTTCTGGTGCTGAGAGGGAAAAGAACGTCCCTCTCTCCACCCCATGCGTGGTGGGAACGTCTCTTCCTCCCGTCGTTGTCCCCAGGCACTTGCCGATGATCGCGGCCTTGCTCCACGGCCGGGTGCACCTCAACTTCCAGGAGTTCCGCCAGCAGAACCACCTCACCTTCTTCCTCCACGTCCTGGGGGTGTTGGAGCTCCTGCAGCCGCAGGTCTTCCACGGCGAGCACCAGGGGGCGCTGTGGGACTGTCTCCTCTCCTTCATCCGGCTGCTGCTGGTAAGAGAGCCTGTCGCGGGTCAAACGTTGGGCTGCAAAGCCCGTGTCCCGAATTCCTGGCCGGTCTTGAGTCACCGCGGCCAGTTGGGCAGACCTCCCCTTCTCCCTCTTGGCAGCCATCTCAGCTTCCTCTATGAGTTTGATTTAAAACAGCGTTGGATTGTTCTGGTCCTGCCTTAATAGGGAGGCTTTGTCTTGCTGTTGGGACCAACGGCCCTTTCTTGCCCTCTCTCCCCCTCCCCCCCCGCCCACGTTCCTCTCTCAAACGGAGGGTCGGGACCGACTTGGGGCACAATTTTCTGGTGGGTCCTTCAGAACCTCCAGTGAGAACACGAGCAATGGAAAAGATCAGGTAACTCGTTGCCTCGAGCCCCGAGGCTATTCAGAAGTTGCTGCTAAGTGCCCTGCGAAGAGCCGAGCTCCGGCAGCTTGCAAGGCAGCTGGAAGCAGCCGAGCTCCTGCAGTTTGCAAGGCAGCTGGAAACAGCTGAGCTCCTGCAGTTTGCAAGGCAGCTAGAAACAGCCGAGCTCCTGCAGCTTGCAAGGCAGCTGGAAACAGCCGAGCTCCTGCAGTTTGCAAGGCAGCTGGAAACAACCGAGCTCCCGCAGTTTGCTCTCCGTCGGGTGCGGTTCACCCTGGGGGCAGATTCTCTCTTGCCATATGTAAGGACATTGGCGTGAGCTGATCTGGGCCTTTCGGGAGGAGGGCATGGTGGCGCCACTTGTACTTCCCACATGCCAACCTGTGTGCCCCTCGGTCCGCCGCAGAGCTACAGGAAGTCTTCCCGCCACCTGGCTGCCTTCATCACCAAGTTTGTGCAGTTCATCCACAAGTACATCACCTGCAACACCCCGGCGGCAGTCTCCTTTCTGCAGAAGCACGCGGACTCCCTCCAGTGCGTAGCTGGGCCTGGTGGGAGTTGGGGGGGGGGGCTTGGCTCTGAGAGCACTGTGCAGACCCCCACTTCTTTTCGTCCTGCCTCTCTGCAGCGACCTCTCGTCCGACAACAGCGACTTGGCGATGCTCAAGTCTCTCTTGGCTGGCCTGAGCCTACCCAGCCAGAACGGCGCGTCGGACAGAGGGGCGGAGGACAACAAGGAGGGTGAGTCTGCCGCTGGGGGGTTGCTGCCCTCTCCAGCCTAGTGAGGGGGGTCTGGGGGGGGGGTTTTGGGCCGGGGGGGGGATGCTACACCTGTGGGTGTCTGCCTGGGCTTCAACCATAGCTCAGACAAGCTGAACTACTTCCCTGTTTGGGGGACGGTCGCTTGACCTGTGCCTGAGGCCCAGCCACATGGGTTCCGTCTAGCAAAGCTGGTTGTTGTTCAGTCACTAAGTCATGTCCGACTCTTCGCAACCCCCTGGACCGCAGCACGCCAGGCCTCCCTGTCCTCCACTAGCCTCCAGAACTCGCCCAATTTCATGTTCATCGCTTCTGTGACACTGCCTAACCATCTCATCCTCTGCCGCCCCCTTCTCCTTTGGCCTTCCATCTTTCCCAGCATGAGGGTCTTTTCTAAAGAGTCTTCTCTTCTCATGAGGTGGCCAAAGTACTTGAGCTTCAGCTTCAGGATTTGTCCTTCCAGGGAGCAATCAGGCTTGACTTCCTGGAGGATTGACCGATTGGATCTCTTTGCAGTCCAGGGGACTCTCAAGAGTCTTCTCCAGCACCATAATTCGAAAGCATCTATTCTTCGGCGCTCTGCCTTTCTTATGGTCCAGCTCCCACAGCCATACATGACTACCGGGAAAACCATCGCTTTGACTATGCGAACCTTTGTTGGCAGGGTGATGTCTCGGCTTTGCCGTGTTGCCGCAGCGAGGGAGAACTCACACAGACCAATATGATCAATAAGGTTCTGATTTATTGCAGCATGGTCACCATTTTTATTACAGTTTTACAGGATGTTTGCTTAGAAATCAATAACCTGGCTTGATTGCCTTGAATACACATCAGAAGGCTGCTTGATTAGCTCAGGAAGTCTCGGCAAACAAGCTAACAAGCTTAACTAGTAACAAGATTAGCGGTCTCGCGGCTCCACTATCTCCCTGTTGCTCAAAGCAGGATGCTTAATTTCCGATCTTTCTCGCTCTGTGTTGCAAGGGGCAAGCCAATTACGCGGTTTCCTATGATGTTGCAAGGGGTCAGCTGGCTACAGCGATCTCCCATCTTGCTCTTGCCCCAATCCCACAATCCTTAGAGAAAAACCATTCTTCCTATAACACAACACCTCCCCCTCTCTTTTTTAAAAGGCTGCTGTGAAGTTCTAGAGGCAACATTTTTGAATACAAAAAAAAAAAACAAGGACCAAATAAACACATTATAATACATATAGTTACTATGAATAGCGTAGGTTGAAACGCGTGCAGCAGGTAGGGCAATATGGCGTTTAGCTTTCTGATGAGGTTTTGCACGACAGTTATGTTCATTGTGTCTAAGTGTTTTTCCTGTGTTTTAATTCACTTTGAGCTATTCTGTTGGGAAACCACAGTTTGGCAGATAAGGATTGATTGGATTTTTGGCAGGACTTGCCTAAATTGGGTAGCTTTAGGCTAAAAATAGCCTCTTGTTGTCAGACATTAGATTCGCATTTCTCATTTCTTTAAGACTGGGGGGGGGAACAGGCGACGTACAGTTGTCTGCACCAATTCTTCATTCACATGCTGTATGTAATGGGAGGATGTTCACTAATCTTTCCTTCCCTGCATCCTTGCAGCCACCCTGGCCGCCCCCCCCCTCTCCCAGATATGGCGTTGTGTGCATCTGACCATTAGGCAATGCAAGTGTTTTTCCCGTTAAGGCCAAATTTACCACAATGGGGTATTCATAAAGGAAACAATTTTGCCATAAAGTTAAGTGTTTTCCCACCAGAGTTGTCCAAAAGGAGCTTTTACTAAGAAGAAAATTTTTCTAAGAAGAAACTTTTCTAGACTTTTCTTTTACTATTTCTTGAGGGCCATGAGGGCAGGGATCCAGGGGGCTAGCTCCCCCTTTTCTTTTAAAAAAGCTTTGGTATGTGAAGTTGAGGTTGGTTTGGATGGGGACTTATACGTGTAAAGGTTTGGCATAAGGGACATGGGTTTGCACAATGATTACATAACATATACAAGCATTGGTTTACGCAGGTGAGAGAAAACAGAAATTAGCATTTATAGTGGATGTTAAGAGGTAGCTTCAGCCAGCATGGCTGCAAAAGTCTTTTTTCTGGAGTCCCTTGCTTTTGTTTTGATGGAAGCTGCTCGAATGCCGCAGTTCTGCATCTTTCTGTGAGGTTCTTTTTTGGGTGACTGCAGTTTTAGGGTTGAATAGATGTTTAACTGAAGTACAGTTTATGAAGACCTCAGGTTTATAATAGAGTTCTTTAAACAGGGTTTACTAAGGCTGCAGCACTTTTTGCCTTCTTTGGAGAAGTGGCTCGGGGTAGTACTTCACAGCTGCTTTTCCTGTATTTAGGGCTTAAAAGATGACTTTAAGAAAGAAGAATAGATGCACACTGTCTATAATACTAAAATGAACATGAAATGCGTTTGACATTACGGGCTTTACAGACAATTTTATAAACATATAAAACGTGCAGGTGAGGTTTTCTTCTCATTTTGAGTTTTTGGCCTAAATTAAAGTTATTATTGAACCTAGCAAATACTTTGAATCTTTGCATTCTATACATGCTTAGGAGATACAATGGTCTACCAACTGTAAAGCAACTGGCCTTTGTAAAATTAGTACTGGCAGGTATCCGGTTTGAAAAGCCGGCGTTTGTTTTAAATTATCACTGGCAATGGCATTTTTAAACTTGCTTTCTTTTTCCTGCATTTGAAAACAAACTTTTTTGATTAGTGCTCCTTTTAATAGCAGAGTTTTGAGGGCTCATCTTCACGTGACGCTTTGCTGCCTAGTCTGTTGAAAAAGTAAGTTATTTGGAAAGAAAGCATATACTTTTTGTAGTTAGCAACATTTATTTGCTTGGCATATTTAAGACTCCTATGTAAAATTGCATTTAGGCGAAAAGAATTTCATTAGAGGTAATGCTCTTGGATAGGCAATTAATTTCAATGTGATGCGCAGGAAATATTAGCAGGAGGTTGTTGCTTTTCTTTGCTGCACTTATGGAAATGCTATAAAACAAGGCTTAGAGTAAGATTTTGTTACAAGTTACAGTGGCAGAGAGTCTAACAGACTTGCTGCTTTGCTTGATAGGAAAGAGGAGGGGGTTTGGAAAACCCAACTCACTCACTCCCTTCACTGGGCTAAGAGGGGGGGGGGGAGCATATTCTAAGAATGGCTGAAAAAACTTTAGACCTGGCCTTTGGACTGCAACGAAGCTCCCTGCAAGTGTGCAAGTAAGGTGCAAACCTGCTCCTTTCTCTCTCTTTAAGGAAGCAGCACAGAGTGCTCCTGTTTGGGGCTTTCCTTTGCTCGCTTGTTCCTGGGATCGTGCAGAGTTCTTTGGATTGAGGCTGAAATCACACTTGGTTCCACAGCCCCACAGGGACAACAAACATGTAAAACACTCACATACAAAACCAACCTTTTACTTTACTTTGAGAAATCATATATGCTACGCAGCTAATTATGATTATACAGTGGGGAACAGGCCATGTCTTTAGCGCTGAAAGGGGGTTGCCTTTTTCCAGGCGGCAACATCTGGTTGGACTACAAAAGGCCTTTAAGTCTTGTTCTGCTGTAGCGTGCCCTAGTTTTGCAATTGCCCCTTACAGTATAATATGATTGCTGAAGCATTCTTATGATTTCCACATGCGCAAGTTTAGCCACAAAACACCAATAGACAATTATGCATTTAATTTAGAACACCCTCTAAAGATCATATGGTTTTTTTCTTGGCAAGGTTTAAAATTGCACTCTGATGCGCACCAGTGTTTAAACTTAACCCAAATTTTTCTAAACAGAGGACAAGTAGTGCACAAAACCAAAAAATATACCATGGTACCAGGCATGAGCTCAAAAAAAAAGGAAAAGAAGTGTTGCAACAATATCAGGCCTTAAGGATGACACAAAGATAACAGGCAGAGAGGCAGAGAAGAAATTGGGACACAGAGGTGTGCCCACACGCAAACATGAATTTCTCTTAAGGTGCACCTACACACACACACACCCCTATGCATACACACTCTTAGTCCAGGACAACACACGCACACACGCCTGGACTTTTACTTAAACACACGCCTATACATCCACACCTGGATTTTATCCAGACAACACATGAAGACATACAGTGCGCACATTTTTATCACACATGACAAACATGTAACATTTAACATGAACCCTCTTTTTTTTCCCTTTTTTCCTCCTTTTTTCTCCCTTTTTTTTTTTCTTTTTTCTTTTTTTGCATGCAAGGCTTCCCATTATTTTGGGCTCCTATTTTTGCAGAGACAACATATTTTGAGTAGGTGTTAGCAACGTCTCTGTCAGCAATTCAATGTCATAAGGTGTCAAGTCAGTGGGTGTGCCATAGTCCATTATATATTTTGAATTTTATGAGTCATATTCCAGTTAAAGGGAGCTCATTCTGCAGCGTTGCCTCGGCAGATCACGAGCACCAATATTGGCTGCATTGTCAAATCTTCCTTTAAAGATGCATTCCGTATTGCTGCTCTCCATCGCCTCCTATGATGAAACGTCTTGTCTTTCCCTGGCGGGGCTGGATCCCGGGAGGGGAGGGGGTTCGTTGTCTGCCTCCCCCCCTCCGTGCCCCTCTGAGCAGCCTTTTTCTCCCTTTCTCTTCTCTCATCCCATTCTTCCAACATTTCCTGTGTCCTTATTCTCTCCTCCTCCTCTGCAAGCGATAGGGGCGCTCCCAGCTCCCGCTTTTCCCAGGGGCTCCATCGTCCTCTCTCCCCGTATCGTGCCATCATCCACTCCTCCGCCTCCTTCCAAGCACACTCTCCCCCCGGCACCTCCTTTTCTGCCCTCTCCTTGTTTTGTTTCCATTTTGACAAGTCCGGGTAAATACTGTCCTCATCCATGGGCGAGGGAACATTAGCGAGGTCAGATGGGGCCGTGGGGCTACATGCCTCTGGCTGTCCATCTTGCACAAGACCCCACAAATCTGTCCCGACATTTCTCCAGGTTAATTGCAAAAATAAGTCCGTCCAGTCCTTCAAATGACCCCGCCTTCGAGCGCACTGACATAGGGCGCCCGCATCTTTCTCCTTTAATTTACAGTCATACTTCGGGGCCAATTCACGGAGCCCTTCCGTCTCCGAAGCCGATACGGCTATTCCCATCCCGTCCCTGATCCGACCGTCACCCTTTGGACTTTGTCGATCAGTCTCCTTTTTTTTTTTTTCCTGACTCACCAGCCAGCGTGGCCACTTCTCTCTTTCCGCCTTTCTTCGGCGCCCGGGGGATCCTTTGGGTCCTATCCTCAGCGATCCGCAGCGATCCTACCCCGTCCGGGATGCTAACCTCGCACCTGTCCGCTGATTATTTCTAATCGCGTCGGGGTCACCATTTGCCGTGTTGCCGCAGCGAGGGAGAACTCACACAGACCAATATGATCAATAAGGTTCTGATTTATTGCAGCATGGTCACCATTTTTATTACAGTTTTACAGGATGTTTGCTTAGAAATCAATAACCTGGCTTGATTGCCTTGAATACACATCAGAAGGCTGCTTGATTAGCTCAGGAAGTCTCGGCAAACAAGCTAACAAGCTTAACTAGTAACAAGATTAGCGGTCTCGCGGCTCCACTATCTCCCTGTTGCTCAAAGCAGGATGCTTAATTTCCGATCTTTCTCGCTCTGTGTTGCAAGGGGCAAGCCAATTACGCGGTTTCCTATGATGTTGCAAGGGGTCAGCTGGCTACAGCGATCTCCCATCTTGCTCTTGCCCCAATCCCACAATCCTTAGAGAAAAACCATTCTTCCTATAACACAACAGGCTTTTTATTAAGTTGTCTAGGTTCGCCATCGCTTCCCTCCCAAGAAGTAAAGGTCTTTTAATTTCATGGCTGCAGTCACCCTCTGCGGTGATCTTGGAGCCCAGGAAGATAAAGTCTGTCACTGCTTCCATTTCTTCCCCTTCTATTTGCCAGGAAGTGATGGGAGTGGTGGCCATGATCTTCATTTTTTTTAATGTGGAGCAAAGCTGGACCCTTCTGCTAAAGCCCTCCCGGTAGTTGCAGGCCCCATGCTGAGCCCTAACTCCTCTCTCTCTCTCTCTCTCTGTTTTTGGTAGACGAGGCAGCAGCAGGTTCTCTTCCCCTCGTCGGTATTTCCCTCTTCACCCCGCTCACCCCAGCCGAAATGGCCCCCTACATGAAGAGACTCTCCCGGGGCCAGACAGTGGAAGGTAAGGGGGGAGACGGTTCCCCAGAACGCTGTCAAAGGAATTTCTCAGGTGAAACGTTCAGGGAATACAGGTTGGCCCTCGTTATCCGCGGAGGACCCATTCCCAGACCCCATGAGGATAGCAAAATCCGCGGATACAGAAAGCCCACAAAGGATCTTTCATCTTTCCCTCCCCGTCCCAACTGAGCGAAACATCCCGAGCTCATTCCCCTGTCCTATTGTCGGAAAGATCAAACTCATCAGTTGCCCTCTCTCTATTTTCTTCCGCTCCCCAGACATCCTGGAGGTCCTGACTGACGTCGATGAGATGTCCAGGCGGAGGCCAGAAATCCTTGCCTTCTTCTCGGTACGTGGCCCCTCTGTGCGAATTTCTGGAGTTAGCGACTCTCAGATTTCTTTCCTTTGGGCTTCTGATGGGACATTTTCTAGTTTCCTTGTGGAAGAGCTGGTGGAGCAGGTGTTGCATGAAGCAGTTTTGGCTTTGGTTTAAATTCAGTGATGTCATGCAGGGGGTACGCGAGTACCGGTTTTTAGGATTACAGCTGGCCCCGCCCATTCACCCGCCCACTCGTCGACTCCGCCCCCTGCAACGTTTGAATTTCCTGCATGTTTGAGTTGCCTGCGTGTTCTCAGAGCCAGGCAGGCAGGCAGGCAGCGAGCGGAGCCTTTCCTTTC
The DNA here is from genome assembly GCA_029204185.1 of Lerista edwardsae. Lineage (NCBI taxonomy): Eukaryota > Metazoa > Chordata > Lepidosauria > Squamata > Scincidae > Lerista > Lerista edwardsae. The sequence goes on along the minus strand of JAJKFI010000103.1, from coordinate 2,133,827 downwards.
CTTGCCAGTGAGAAATGAGTTGCTCTGGGGTTTTAACATGATGCCAGGCCTCCTTCACATGTTCTGGGGGTGCTGTGGAATACTGTTGCCACTGTTGGGTCAGTTTAAAATCGTCTGAGGCCTCAAAAAGGGCTTTTTTCATGTCACTTCCTGCCACGACATCACTTCTGGCTTATGACGTCACTTCCGGTGGGTGGGTCCCGACACGTGCCAATCAAATGTGAGTACCTGTTCTTAAATCATTTAGATGACACCACTGGTTAAATTGTAAAAACAGTGGGCCTTCGGTGTCCGCGGAGGATCCATTCCTGGACCTCCCGCGGATAAGTAAATCCTCAGAGAATCCCGGCCGGAAATATTGGAAGTGCCTCTCAGAAGGCTCCGGCCAGAAGCTTGTGCGAGGCCTCCCCATGCCTCAGAAGATCTCCTGGACGCGGTTTCCAGTCAGGCCCTCCAGCATCGGCTTGCGATCCGCATTGAGGGCGGATAACACATGGCGGATAACGAGGGCAGATGGAATGTAGTCGCCTCTGGCGAATTAGGATTTCACGCAGGCGATTAAGCCGAGGAGCTGCTGTTAACTGGAAGAGAATCGTGTCTCGCTGTTTTTCCTCCACGCTGTTGATGTCCGTGCTGGTCTGGGGTTTCTCCTCCAAGCGCCGCTGTTCTTTTTTTTTTTTTTTTTTTTGTCCCTCGCAGACCCACCTGCAGCGACTGATGAGCTCTCCTGAGGAAACCTGCCGGAATCTGGCCTTCTGCCTGGCTCTGCGCTCAATACAGAGCAATCCTAGGTGAGTGGCAGGAGGCTGGGAGGGGGTGTTGGAACTGACTCAGCAGTCCTCTTGTCCTTTCTGAGCCGTACAGCCGTCAACAGTCAGTTGAACCCTGTCTGCAAGGATCCCTGGTATTTCCTCTCCCCAAGCCCAGCATCGTGGGCCAAGGAACTTGAACGTGTTCTTTTCTCTCCTTAAAACGTTTTCAGCATCGCGGCTGACTTCCTCCCGACGTTCATGTACTGCCTCGGCAGCCGTGACTTCGAGGTGGTCCAGACAGCCCTGAGGAACCTACCGGAATACACGCTCCTTTGCCAAGGTAAGGACTGTGGGCCGTCTCTCCGGGCGTGTCGGGAGAAGGTTTGGCCTGCCTTGCAAGGCTGTCGTAGGAACTGCAGGGACCTCAGAGGCCATGTAGTCCACCCCCTGCTCAGTGCTTTCAAAGTTGCAGAGCTGCCTCCCCCTAAAGGAGGCCAGCTCGGCCGTTGAAAACCCTTTTGCTCCGGGCAGAGTTGTTCTCTCCAACACCGGCTTTTCCCTCCCCGCAGAACACGCGGCCGTTCTGTTGCACAGGGCCTTCCTGGTCGGCATGTACGGGCAGGTGGACACCAGCTCTCAGATTTCGGAGTCGCTGAAGATTTTGCACATGGAAGCCATGATATGAACAAGGGAGCCTGAGACAGGTCTGGCCCAGCCTGGCTTAGACCCTGCAAGTTGAGAACTCCAAGAGGAGGGGCTCGTGGCCCACACCACAGAGGAGAGGGGGCCGCGATGCTTTGGACAAGCAGCATCAGGAGGAACCCTGGGCTTCAGGGATGTTGGGGTTTGGCCCACGCTAGGTGCCAGTGGAGCAAAAATGACACTGCCCCAGTGCACTGATAATGGGGCGGGAGGCAGCAACCAGCTCGTGGCACTGTTCACGCTTGGGCTGGCAGGAAGGAGAGTTGGCTGTTGGATTCTTTCGTGAGTGGTCACTGATATCCAGTGGTGTTATTCTACCGGAACGCTGGGCGGGACATCCGGGTGATCGACAGCCCGCCCGTCGC
>JAJKFI010000103.1:2090595-2121453 GCA_029204185.1 Lerista edwardsae | reverse complement strand
ACACACACACACACACACACACACACACACACACACACACACACACAGTACAGTACAGTACAGTACAGTACAGTACAGTACAGTACAGTACAGTACAGTATAGTGCAGTTGTGTCTTTCTGAAAGCTTGCTTTCTCTCTCCACCCCACCTTGCAAGAAGCTTTCCCCATTGCATCAGCCCTACATAAGAAGAGCCCCACTGGATCAGGCCAAAGGCCCATCTGGTCCAGCTTCCTGCATCTCACAGTGGCCCACCAGATGCCTCAGGGAGCACCCAAGGCAACAAGATACTCGCATCTCTGGCATTCTGAAGTTGCCTACTACTAACGTAAGGAGGTTGCACCACCCATCATGGCCTGTAGCCCGCAATGGACTTTTCCTCCAGAAATCTGTCCAATCCCCTTTTAAAGGCACCTAGGCCAGATGTCAGCATCACTTCCTGTGGCAAGGAGTTCCACTGATGCATTACCCACTGGGTCAAAGACGTATTTCCTTTTATCTGTTCTCATTCTCCCAACACTCAATTCTAGTTCCAGCTCTCGGCTTCTTGCACTTTTTGGCACTTTGTTAGACATTGGAGGGAATTTCAGAGGGTGCAGCTTCTCCCTTCCCGGCAGGGCTGTGGCAGGGCAAAGCTATGCCCAAATGCCAGCTTCCATGTGACGATTAAAGGGGACAGGACACCTGCCTCAATTGCAGCACTTTGGCCGTTCTGACCAACGACCCTGCAAGGTAGGGCAGTGCAAGTTGAAGATGGGCAGATGCGGTGAAGGAGAGGCTGCTAAAGACCCTGTGCTTTAAGGAGTACCTGAAGTGTTGACACCTTTTTTTTCTAACCCTTAGTGGTGCCAGGAACATCACAAATATCCATGCCAGGGAAAAAATTTCCTCGTTCAAAGTCCAGAATAGAGCCAGGTATCTAGACAAATCGCCTCAACAGAACATAGAAACAAAAAGAGAAAGCTACCGTGCTATAAATTCCTGCTGGATTATCCCTTTTGAGCGTCTGTGGCTAATAATTTTCTTTTAAGTCTGGTGCTGGGAAAGCCCAGAACAAAGGCTGGGTTGTGCCTGTGGCTGCCGCATGTCTTCCCAGGGCCCAATGAGGAAGAGCTGGGAGAAAAACAGGCAGTCAGCTGCCCTTTGCTCACTCCTGGGTGCTGAGTCACACTTCTCTGCAACGTTGGTGGAAAGTGCCAGCTCAATTATTTTCATCCAGTGCCTGGAATTATTAGAGAATAATATGGGCTTGCTCCTAGCCTCAGTGTTCCCCATCTGCAGTATGGGGATTCATTCATTCATTCATTCATTCATTCAAATAGTATTTATATACCACTTTTCTTAGCAAAGTATGCCTGTGAGAGCTGGACCATACGAAAGGCAGAGCACCGAAGAATAGATGCTTTCGAATTATGGTGTTGGAGAAGACGCTTGAGAGTCCCCTGGACTGCAAGGAGAGCCAATCGGTCAATCCTCCAGGAAGTCAAGCCTGATTGCTCCCTGGAAGGACAAATCCTGAAGCTGAAGCTCCAATACTTTGGCCACCTCACGAGAAGAGAGGACTCTTTAGAAAAGACCCTCATGCTGGGAAAGATTGAGGGCAAAAGGAGAAGGGGGCGGCAGAGGATGAGATGGTTAGATAATGTCACCGAAGCGATGAACATGAAATTGGGCGAACTCCGGAAGCTATTGGAGGACAGGGAGGCCTGGCGTGCTGTGGTCCAGGGGGTCGCGAAGAGTCGGACACAACTTAGCAACTGAACAACAACACCACTTTTCAACACAAAGTTCACAATGCGGTTTACAGGCAAATAGTAATAATAAAGTTAAATGGCTCCCTGTCCCAAAAGGGCTCACAATCTAAAAATATGCAAAACACCACCCGCAACAGCCACTAGAAAGACACTGCAGGGGGGTGAAGAGGGACAATTACTCTCCCCCTGCTAAATATAAGAGGAGCACAACTTGGAAAAGTGCCTCTTGCCCAGTCAGAGGCGGATCTGGGGGGGGGGCAAAGCTCTAAGTGTTGCAAGAAGCCTTACCCTGTCATGTCAATCCCTCCTCTCCCTTGCTGCTGTAGCCAGTAAGCAACGCCAAGATGTTGCTGTTCCCTGTGAGGATTGGCTAAAACGGTGCAGGAGAGGAGTGATTTCCACTGCAAGGTCAGGCTTCTTGCAAAACTTACAGATTTGCCCCCCCCCCCTTAGATCCACCTCTGTGCCCAGTTAGCAGGGATAATGAGACTTGCACCACAAGCCTGGGCCTGATTACTCAGATGTAAGTCCCATCGTGAGCACTGGGATTTACTCCCAGGAAAGTGTTAGGATTGCAGTCTGACTCCCCTTACACAGAGTGCAATCCTCACCTGGAGTTAAGCCGGCACAGTTAGGCCAGCAAAGTTTGGCCGGCACAAGGGCCACCGTCAAATATGTTCGGACCACTCTCAGAGTCAGAGAGGCCAGCACACAGACGTGGTCCAAATGCTGTTTACGGTGTCCCTCGTGCTGGCCATACTTTGCTGTTCTACATGTGCCGGCCTAACTCCAGGTTAGGATTGCGCTCACAGTTATTGTCACGACTGCACCAGGCGAACACACGAGTAGCAGATGGAGAAAAAAAATTGCTCTCTGGTATGTTTGCTGCAAATCTCCGTTTCTTGCATTTCAGAGACTTCAGTTCTCTCAGCAAAGAAAATGTCTATGAAAATAACCAACTGGTAAGAAACAATTTTCAGTCCTGTTTCCTGCTCTGATGTTTGCCTTCCCTGAGGCTGGCTGCCTGCTTGACCTTCTAATGCAACTCCTTGGTGTGCCCCCCCCCATCGATTAGATCAAAACTAACAGGCCATAAAGTTAAGCAGCAAACGGCCATAAAGTCAACACAACTTAACCCTTTTTGTGTGTCCTGCGTGCTTCTGATCTGTGACCTGTACCTGCAGCGTTGGACTCTGTCGCTTATGTTTCGACTCTATCACTTTTTCAAAAGTTATAATCACCATGTTGCCACTTTGTATACTGGCTGTTGAGATGCCCTTTGCCTAACCTGAGATGCCCTTTGCTGAACCTGAGCAGCCGAGCTGGTATGAACAGCATTTTCCCATGTTCAGTACACAACTGTCTTGCGGAACTGTGCAAAACCGGTTTTGCCTGTTACCGAGTCTGAACTGCGGCTGGAGAAAAGCTGGAACTGGGGTGGGGGGGCTGTGTATTGGACAAGGCTTGTGGCGTCACCAACACAGCTAAACCCTCCGCAGCTATTTTGCATTGTATTTTTGGGTGGGGAGAGGGAAAGGTGAAGGACGGAAGAAGAAATGTGCATGCATCACTTTAAAGTCCAGTGTGTTGTGAGGCCACAGGAGAAAAAGCCCCTCTGACCCCTTTTAAAATATTTTTGCCCTCCCCGAAAGTCGGTCATGCTTGGAAACCGGATCTCGTGCCTTTGGTCCTGTTCATGAATGTCGGCATGTGGGAGAGTTGCATGCTTTCGGGAGGGTGTGAGTTGTGCGGAAGAGAGACTCCAGCTGTTTCCAAAATGGAACTGAGGCCAGACCACCCATCAGCTCTCCACTGACTCCCGAATCGCAGCGTGGGAAGAACGGCCAGAGGCTGGAATATGCGGTTGAAGACTGTGAGACTTGTTCAGGATAGTAGCCTTAATGGGAGCCCCGGCCAATGGCCCAGGAGGTCAAAGAAGCCACCAGTTGAAAAAGTTTGGAAACCACCGTTGGCCCGTCGTAGTTCTGGTGTGAGCTCTGGGGATTAAGCCCCACACAGAGAGGGTGATGATATTAAGAAGAGCCCCGCTGGATCAGCCCAAAGGCCCACCTAGTCCAGCTTCCCGCATCTCACAGTGGCCCACCAGATGCCTCAGGGAGCACACAGGACAACAAGATGCCTGCATCCTGTGGCCACTTCACTCCAAGGTGGCCTACTTCTAAGATAAGGAGGTTGCACCACCCATCATGGCCGTCTTCCCGAAATCTGACCAATCCCCCTTTAAAGGCATCTAAGCCCAGGCGCCCGTCGCCATCTCCTGTGGCAAGGAGTTTCACAGATTAGTCACATGCTGGGTAAAAAAAGAGTATTTCCTTTTATCCGTCCTAACTCCCCCAACACTCAATTTTAGTGGATGTCCCCTGCTTCTGGTGTTGTGAGAGAGGGAAAAGAACATCCCTCTGTCCACTCTGTCCGTCCCATGCGTCATTTTGTACCTCATGCACCTCATGCAATCATGTTCCATGCCCCCAAGCTCCTTTTTTCCAGACGACAGAGCCTACATGAGTTGTGACTGTTGACTACCTCACACTAGCCATGACTCGGAAATTCTGCAATTGCCTTGCAGAGAGGGGATGATTTCGATAAGGGTTGTCTGAGATGCTCTGCTAAGACAAGCAGCTGGAGATCTTGGGTGAAGACCAACCCAGCACCTTCCTTACCCTCCCCCCCCCTTCGGGTGCAACTTTGAGCTGCCTCACCCTTCCCTTCCCCCCTCCCCCCTCCCCCCCGATCTCAGTGAACCACATTTTGTCCTGACCAAGGAGACAGACCCAGATTCTCAGAAAAGCTTCTCTCTCTCTCTTTTTTTTTTTCCTTGCTCCAATTGTTCAGACTTGGCAGAGGTCTCCTGCTCAAAGCCCTCTGTGTCGTTCTTTTGCAAGCAGATCCTTTTCCCATCTTCCTGTTGTGCGTTTGGGTCGCTGCCTTATAAGGCCTGAAAAAAGGGAAAATGTTGTTCTCGGATGAAAGGCCAAACAAGGGAGAGGGGGTGGGAAATTCCCGTTGGAGCCAGTGAAAGTTGGGAAGAAGTGCTCCATCAAGGAGCTTGGGCCCCCCTCAGTTTTTCCCACAATTCAGTTCCGTAAAAAAGAAGAAAGGAAGTAATGTGTTCAAGATGGGGAGACGCCGTGCAGCCAGGGAGCTGTTGTGGCACATTGTCTCGTCTTTGCAAGCACCTGACTCTTGCCGTATTCCTTTCGTGAGTGTTCACAGTTTGGATTTTCAAGTGAGGGCTTGTTTCTGCAATTTTCCGTTCCGTGCTGTTGCCATTATATTTTGTCCTCCTCTTGCTTTCTGTCAGGGATGTTTCCTGGCTGGGCAAAGGCTGCAGTCCAAGAATGCCAGTTGGCACTCCAGGAGTGTTGCATTGTGATGTCGCAATGACAGCACTTCCTGCTTGACGATGTCACTTCCTGCCGCGATATCACTGCCAGGTTAATGGCATCGCTTCCGGCGGGTCCTGACACAAGTGCCGTTCTAAAAAGTGGGTCCCGGTCTAAAACAAACGTTTGAGTGCCTTAGAATGTCAAGGGTGGAGGGCAAACAGTTGGGGAGAGCCGTTTATGCCCTTCTAGCGGGTCTCCTGGTTGCCCAGAGTGGGCAGTTTGAGGACCAACTACTTGGGCCAGTGGCCGCATCCAGATGGGCTCTCCTGACATTTTCCTTCCTCTCGCCCTCCGTCTTTTCAGCCTCTTTCTCTCAGCACACAGTGGCTCTGCTCACAGATTGTCGCCTTGTCTCCTCTCTGCACAATTTCTAGGCTTTCCAGGTGGCCGAGAAGGAGCTTGGCATCCCAGCCTTGTTGGACGCAGAAGACATGGTCAGTCTCAAAGTGCCGGACAGACTGAGCATCCTCACCTACGTTTCCCAATATTATAACTATTTCCATGGCCGTTCCCCGAGTGAGTAAATTGTCCCCCTGCCCTTCTCCTAAAGTCGTGGCTGGAGGGAGGGGAATATTTTTGCACCATTCGGCGGCCGGCAGATGGAGTTGATTATTCAGCCAACTCAGATGGACGCAGTAAATTGACTTCGTCTGGTGGGCGAGAGCCCGAAATGATGACGCCAACAGTCCGCGGTGCTTTTGTGGAGAACTGCAAAGCACAAAAATCCCTGCCATGTGTTACTTATCATGGAGCAGTGTGTTGCTGGTGTTGGAAGGCTAAGGGGGCAATCCTAAACTGGAGTTAGGCCAGCAAAGTTTGGCTGGCAAAAGGGACACCGTAAAGTATGTTTGGACCAGCGCATAGATGTGCACCATCCCTCCTGACTCTGAGAGTGGTCCAAACGCGCTCTACGGTGGCCCTTGTGCTGGCCAAACTTTGCCGGCCTAACTGTGCCGGCCTCACTCCAGGTCAGGATTGCGCTCTAAATCGGCGCTCAGCGTTGTGTGTGCGTTGAGAGTATTTAACCGGGACCGTCGTAGTCAGGCGCGATGATAATTGCAAAAATGGCGGTGAAGGATGAAAGCGCTCTTCGACGTTCAGGTCGCTGGCCAGCGCTTTAAGGTGCCTTGGGGAGAGTTTGTGTGTTAAACTTCCCCCTGCTGCCGATTATGGCTTTTAAGGCGCAGTAGAACGCCCCCTTTGTGTGAAGCTCTCTCCCTCCTCTCTGCTTCTAGCCTCGGCGTTCCTCATCCTCTTTCTTGAAACCCTTTGGATGCCAAACACAAAAGATGAGGGTCAGAGTTTCCACTAAGGGCCGGGATCTCCGCCAACTGGGTCTCGCTCCTCCGATTCCCCAGAGAACAATCCCGCCACATTGTCAGAAAGCAAAGAAGAAACCCGTTTGGTTTTAGTAGCCTCCAGTGTCGCTCCAAATGGTTTTGATTGCGCCGAGGCCTCTTGGAAGCGAGCATGGGCTCCGAAACCACAGCCGGCGAAGAATGTGCCCTCTGAACTCCGGGGTGGTGACCCTTCGACTTTGGGTCTCGTTTATTGCCCATTGCTCCCCCAGCACCCGTCTCCTGGTTGCTAGGCAGGAAACGGTTGGTATTTACCGAGGCTGCGCACAGACATTACCACTGCCCCTTGTCTTGGCTTTTGGCATCGCATTGAGTGTGGATTTGTATTGTTTTCCAATTAAGACACCCAGCAAGTGAAGAGCGGTGGTCAGACTCGCAGGGGCAGACCTAGTCAAAATGGCGCCCGGGGCACCCAATAGAAGTGCGCCCCCATGGGAGCCCAGGTCTACCCACCAGGAACAGCCCCGGGTAGACCGGGGCTCCCCTCGAGGGAGCCCAGGTCTACCCATTAGAAACGGCTGCGGGTAGACCTGGGCTCCCATCGAGGGAGCCCAGGTCTACTCGCAGCTGGTCCCAATGGGTAGACCTGGGATCTTGGAGCCCAGGTCTACCCACACAATGTTGTGGGGGCCACTGGCGCCCCCCTAGACGACCCCAAGATGGCACCCAGGGCTCCTGCCCCCCTAGATCCGCCACTGCAGACTTGTACTGATTTGTTCCTTCATCCTCAGTTGGAGGAATGGCCGGGATAAAACGCTCTCCGTCCGGTCCTAGCGAGGAGCCCGCCGGGAAAAAGGCAGTACCCAAAGCGGTGACACCAGCTCCGGCCAAACCAGCTCCAGGACGCCTGCTGCCCGAACCCACGGCGGACCCGATCCTGCAGGGACGCAGGCTGCCGAAGGAGAACGCGCCGGTGACAGCGGTAGGGCTGGACTTGTGTTCTTGTCCCTCTGGCAGAGGTTGGCATGAGATAAGCACGATGGCTGCTCCCAGCTTTCCGCGACCCACCTGACGTTCAGTCATGACCCACTAAGTGGGGCTCGAGCCCACAGTTTGAAAAAACACTTCTGAAGCTGATGATTAATTTGTGGAACTCACTGCCACAAGAATGCAAATTCTGATCCAGTGATTGTAGGGAATGTTGGTCCAATGGAGAAAGGAAGGGGCTGGGAAGAAACTTTGGACCCCCATGGAGTTGGGCCAGGGAAGGCCTCTCTCTGAGGAGTATCCTGATTGGCCAGTTTGTTGCTTTCTTACCCATTGCTTCCTTTCCCGCCGCAGAGACCAGTGTTAGCGGACAGTGGCAACACACGGAGCAGCAGCTGTGCTGTCTGCGGCGGCCACGTGCACCTGGTGCAGCGCCTCCTGGTGGATGGGAAGCTCTACCACCGGAACTGCTTCAGGTATCGTTCTCTGGGGTGGGGGGGATCCGGGGAGGGAGGTGGCTGGGGGTCAGCCGCTGAGTTTCCACAGCAGGAAACAAGATTCAGAATCATCAGGCCAAGCAGGGAGCAGGTGTGGTTTGAGCGACATCCTCACACCAGGGAGGACCTGTGGACGGTGAGGGGGTAAGCCCAGAGGAGAGGGCTTTATAAAGGGTGTGGTGGGCAGGGATTGGCCCTTTGAGGTCAGCTGACGGAATGCTCAGGCAGCCTGGTACTGCAGCCTAGAGGGTGCCCTTGAGCCACAAGGCTGACAGCTTGCAGTGGGTGGCCGAGCACGGAAGGCCCCAAATTCTGACTGCAGGGAGTCCGGTTCCCCAAGGATCACCCCAAGCCTGAATTGTGGGGGAGATACGGCGGGATGGTGTAGGGTGATCCCTTCCCCCCTTTCATATGAAGCATCCTTTGTAGCCCACTCCAGACCATTTGGGAAAGACATTTATATTTGTGAAAGCAGGAACCCCCTTACTGTAATAGAAACATGGCTTTTACAGTTGCCCCTTGTTATCCACAGCAGATTTGTTCCCGGATTTTCCGCGGATACGTATAACTGTGGATAATTAATCCAGTGGTGTCTTCTAAATGATTTAAGAACAGGTACTCACTTTTGATTGGCACGTGACGGGACCCGCCCACCGGAAGTGACGTCATAAGCCGGAAGTGAGGTCGTGGCAGGAAGTGACATGAAAAAAGCCCTTTTTGAGGCCTCAGACGATTTTAAACTGACCCAACAGTTGCAACAGTATTCCACAGCGCCCCCCAGAACACGTTAAGGAGGCCTGGCATCATGTTAAAGTGACCCAACAGTTCCAAAACCCCAGAGCAGCTCATTTTTCAGTGGCAAGGCAAGGCAAGGCTCCGCTCGCTGCCTGCCTGCCTGCCTGCCTGCCTGGCTCTGAGAACGTGCAGGCAACTCAAACGTGCAGGAAATTCAAACGTTGCAGAGGGCGGAGTCGACGAGTGGGCGGGCGAATGGGCGGGGCCAGCCGTAATCCTAGGAACCGGCACTCGCGTACCCCCGCGTACCCCCTGCATGACATCACTGAATGAATCCCTATATAGGCATGGTCAGAAGTTCCGGAGGCGTCTCTCAGAAGGCTCCGAGTGGCCTTCCGGTGTGATCCAGCCTTCCAGGAGATCTTCCGAGGCCCTCCAGCATCGGTTTGCGATCCACATGGAACCAGATCCGCAGATCGCAAACCCGCAGATTACGGGGGCGAACTGTACTTAAAAGGAAACGCCTAAGCTCAGGGCAACGGAGCAACTCCTCGATTTTGTGACTGGGGGGGGGACGACTTACCCTTTCCCTGTCATTTTGTCGTAGGTGCAAAACATGCTCCAGCACCCTGCAGTCTGGGAACTACAAGGCCGGGAGCGAGCTGGGCTCTCTGGTCTGCAAGAAGCACGAGCAGCCAAAACGCGCTCCAGACTCGTCTCCCGTCCACGCAAGGGCTCTCGCTGGAGAGAGGAAACCTGTCGGGGCCGCACCCACCTCCGGGAGTTATTTGAAGGCGGTGGAACCCAAGAAGCCGGTACAGGAGCCCTTAAAAACACCTCCCGTTTTCAAAGGCAGCAACACGGTCAAGGCAGCGGCTTGGGAACCTTCAGACCTTGGCAGTCGGAGATCTGGCGCCGTTGTAGCGTCCCGTTGGCCGGACCCCGCTGAGCAGAAACCGGATCGCCGGGAAGCCGCCGCCACCTCTCCTCCCGCTTCGAACTGGACGGCATCGTCGGCCAAGACGCAGCAGGCCCGAGAAAGGTTTTTCCGGACCGAAATCAGGCCTTCCAGCCCTCTTGCAGACAAGGCCGAACGAGTGGAAGTTCCGGTCTCTCCTCCGAGCCCTGCTCAGGCTGCTAGTAAGACACCCTCTCCTGCGATTAACACATCTGGGACTGTTTCAGGAAGCAGCGAGAAGGATAAAGCCCGGAGCTTTCTCACGCGGGCCTTGCCTGGGGGGTCTCCCCCTTCTAGCAGCCAACCGGGAAACTTCAGAAGGACCCCTCCCAGCTTGCTGACGTAAGTTATGGGGTGACACCAACTCTCTGCCTGGGTGAGGCACGAACCAGGATCTTTGTATCCAGACCAAGGTGTGAATGTTTTTTTCTCGTCTTCCCAGGGTGCAGAGCACTGTGGAAAAATCCGGAAAACCCTCACCAGCATCCAAAGAGTTGGACAACAAAGTAGACCCTGCAACAGCCACCCAGAAGGCTCCACCCTTTAGCATCCGACCTCCCGATTCCGGATGCAAAGTGGACATCAAGGTCACGAAAGGTGAGAAACGGCCACGACTTGATCTGTCTTCAAGGGCAGCCCTGCAAGGAGCACATGGCAGTACTCAAGCCTTGAGGAGGCAATGAGTGGCTGAATCGTGAAAGGAGCCGTTTGCTACGCAGGACCTGAAGACCGACTTCATGTGTCTGTGTTCCTTGGTGTTTTTCTCATGCAGTTGGAAGTGGGAGCTCTGTGGAGGAGAAGTCGGAAAGCCCCGCAGAGTGGAGGTCAAGGCTGAGGCCAGTGGCCACCAAGTGAGTAGGACCCGGGGAGTAATTTCCAATTGGATGTTACCATTTCAATATGTTGCGCAGGGGATGGAAAGTTCAGATAACTGATTGCCTCAAGCCCTGAACCTAGTCAAAAATCAGAGAGTTGGTAACTGCCCTGCGAACAGTCGAGCTCCTGCAGTGTCCAAGGTTGTGTAAATATAGGGAGATAAATATGGGAGCATCTTTTTTTCTGGAGTGTTTTTTCCAAGTCTGTCAATGACAGGTAGTGGAGAGGCAGGTGAAGGTTGGGGCACATCACTAAGTCCCTTAGTTAGGGCTGCCTCATTATGACAAGTGGATTGAGGGTTTTTGTTTGTTTTTGCAAATATCAACGTATTATTTTGCAAATGTTGTTTTGCAAATAAAATATTATTTGCAAACAAATAAAAAAATATATTTCTAGATCACTTTTTAAAAAGTTTTATTAAAGCCAGAGGGCCATTTTAAAAAGTGGGTCCTGGTGCTAAAAGGTTTGGGAACCACTGCATTTGGCAAATTAAGCTAATTTAATATACGCATGAATATAAGAACATAATAAGTATGGGTTTTTTTCCCTATTTGCAGAGCCTCCAACCAGAGTGAAGCCAAAACCTCCCAGAAATCTGTGGTCACTCACGAAGTGAAAACTGACATAACCCCAAGTGTAACCCAGAAAGGAGTAAAGCCTTCTCTTCCTTCCGCCTCCCCACTCATTCAGAGCACTGGTATGAGAGCATTGCAAGGGCAGGAAGAACAGGGGCAGTTTGTGGAGGAGTCAATGTAGAATCTTAGCCGTCAGCTTGCAAAAAAACCCCAGCAAGTCCCCTAATCCTCATGTTGTTGTTGTTCAGTCGCTAAGTCGTGTCCGACTCTTCGCGACCCCCTGGACCACAGCACGCCAGGCCTCCCTGTCCTCCACCAGCTTCCAGAGTTCTCCCAATTTCATGTTCATCGCTTCGGTGACACTGTCTAACCATCTCCTCCTCTGCCGCCCCCTTCTCCTTTGGCCTTCCATCTTTCCCAGCATGAGGGTCTTTTCTCAAGTGTCCTCTCTTCTCCTGAGGTGGCCAAAGTACTTGAGCTTCAGCTTCAGGATTTGTCCTCCCAGGGAGCAATCGGGCTTGACTTCCTGGAGGATGGACCAATTGGGTCTCCTTGCAGTCCAGGGGACTCTCAAGAGTCTTCTCCAACACCATAATTCAAAAGCATCTATTCTTCGGCGCTCTGCCTTTCTTAACGTCCAGCTCTCACAGCCATACATGACTACTGGGAAAACCATCACTTTGACTATGCGAACCTTTGTTGGCAGGGTGATGTCTCAGCTTTTTATTAAGTTGTCTAGGTTCGCCATAGCTTTCCTCCCAAGAAGCAAATGTCTTTTAATTTTAAACGTCTCATGGAGGGGACTAAATGCTTAAAACAAGGTGTCGCGTTTGGCCTTGGGGCTGGCTTTGCTCAGAGCAAAACTATACTATGGTGAAGATGGCTTTGGCAGTGGCTGGGAGTGTTTGGTGCAATCGAGTCTGGGGTGGAACCGAGTCCCACAGAAGCAAGTTTTTCTGGGGCAGAAGGGAAGACTTGGGCTACTTCATTTCTCCTGTGTTTGTTTTTTTCCCCATCATAGGACCGCCAGCTGACCAGCCACCAAAGAGAAAGCGTCTGGTTCCGAACCTGGATATTTCCAATGACTGGCAGAAGCCCAGGCAGCAGTGGGCAGACATTCCAGCATCCCAGAAGAAGGAAGAACGAGGGTTGCCAAGGCATTCCAGCATCCCAGAAGAAGGAAGAACGAGGGTTGCACCTGGTGAGCCCCCAAACCTTCTTTTCTTAGCTGGGTTCTGGTGGGTTGTGGCCCACCAGAGCAGCTGGTTTGTATGAGAGCAGCAGAAGAGCCCTGCTGGATCAGGCCAAAGACCCACCTAGTCAAGCATCCTGCATCTCACAGCGGCCCACCAGATGCCTCTCAGAGCAAACAAGACCACAAGATGCCTGCATCCTGTTGCCACTCCTTTGCACCTGGCATTCAGAGAACTTCTGCTTCTAGAACCAGGAGGTTGCATAGCCAACATGGCTTGGAACCTGTGATGGATTTTTCCTCTATCAACCTGTCCAATCCCCTTTTCTTCTGGGCATCCTCTGGGCAAGGCTTCTGAGAAGCCCAAATTTCAGAACCTTCTCTTTCTTCCCAAGGAAAATTGGAGAGCTGCTGTATCTAAATACGAGGTCTCTCTTTCTGTTCTTTCTAGTTAAACCATCTGCACCTACAATCTACCAGAACCTTCCAAAAAACCAAGTCACGTCTCCGTCTAAGGTATGGGTAAGAATGAAGGCAGTCGATATTTAAGACCAGTACACAGTGGATAAACTTACAGTTTTACTTAAAGAGAAGTCAGTAAAGTCATTTATGAATACCTAGATACCACTCATTGACTCTCCGCGTGAGAAGGGCAATACTGGTGCAACAAATTAAGGACTTGATGAATAGGCAGATGATGTAGACCTAAAATATTTTGCTGGGGGTTGAAATAAATGGTAAGGAGATTTAAAAAAGAAAAGAAAAAGATGCTATGGCTGCACAGACATGGGAACTCTCCTCCACTGGCATGTTGGAGCAGGAATGTCCTCATTGGCTGCTCGGTTTGGGGAAGGCAAGGAGCACCACCAAAGAGACACCCATTCCTGTTTCTTAACTTTTGGCCGCTTTGCTCCACGCAGCTCCACCGAGATCACATCCCCGAGGTGGAAATCCAGAAGGAGCAACAACAGATTGAGAAAGATCTGGACGAGCTGGAGCTCAAGGGGGTGGACATGGAGAAGCAGCTGCGTGGCTGCGAGGGAGGTAAGCAGGAGTGTGCGTCGTGGAGAAACCGACAGTGGTAGCAGCGCGCACAGAGTGCGGTCGTCGAGTGTGGGATTCTTTGGTTTGTTATCTGATGTGCTGATGTGCCAGCAAATTGCTCCCAAATTTTGACGCCAAAGGTTTGGTGCTCACGTGTCAACACAAGGTTCAACGACTGGACCTTGGTATCTGTGGGGGATGGGTTCCACACACGCACACCCCACAGATACCAAAATCCGCAGGTGTTGAAATTTGGGGTGGGGAACATGTGCCACAAAAACATACCTGGGGGCTTCACCCAGTGCTCAAATCTGTGGGTGCTAAGCAGTGATGTCATGCAGGGGGAACGCGGGGGAACTCAGTTCCACTAGTTAAAATTAGGGCTGACTCCGCCCACTTCACTCTCCCTCCCCCCCTCCCAATTCCTCTGCAAAGAGCTTTTCTTCTGGGTTGGCCGGCACTCAGAGGGTTAAAGGGAGCGACTCTGGATTCCTAGGGGGGGGGCGAAGGCAGTGATGTGATTCAGGGGGAACGGACCAGAACAGGCGTTCCGGATCCTAACGGGCTCCGTGGCTAGTTCCGGGTTCCCGACAAGTGCCAATCAAAAGTGAGTTCCTGTTCCTAAATCATTTGAATGACACCACTGGTGCTAAGGCCGACCCGTAGAGAAGGCCGACCCACTCTAAATGTTTTCCGGAGCAGTCCCCTGTTCACTGCCAGGTGGCCTGAGCTTTGCCACCCTGCCCGGTCTCCCTGACGCTGTGGGGATCCCCAAAATTCACACTGATCCTTTGAGGGCCTTTCTGGTCTCATGTGCAGATGAAACGGAGGATGCTCTGATGGTGGAGTGGTTCAAGCTGATCCACGAGAAGCAGCTGCTTCTGCGACGGGAGTCTGAGCTGATGCACAAGTGAGTGAGGCCAGAGCTTGCCTGCCTCTTCCTTCCACGATGGGGAGGGGGCTAGGAAGAAGGTCCTCTGCTGCCCCTGGTGCTCTAATCCCTGGAAGGCTGCCTCCTCCTTAGCCCAGCAAACAGCAGCCTGGATCTTCCATTCAGGGGCGGACCTAGTCAAAATGGCGCCCGGGGCACCCAATAGAAGTGCGCCTCCATGGGAGCCCAGGTCTACCCACCAGAAGCAGCCCCAGGTAGACCTGGGCTCCCCTTGAGGGAGCCCAGGTCTACTCACGGCTGGTCCCATTGGGTAGACCTGGGCTCCGGAGCCCAGGTCTACCTGCGCAATGTTGTGGGGGCCACTGGCGCCCCCCTAGACGGCCCCAAGATGGCGCCCAGGGCTCGTGCCCCCCCTGCCCCCCTAGATCCACCACTGCTTCCATTCGCTCTCTTAGAGGGGGGCAGAAATGCTCAGGAATTCCCACCGGCTTGTTCCTCGGACCCCCTAACCTGTCTCTCTTTGGGCACCCACAGGTTGAATCAGCAGAAGCTGGAAGAGCAGCAGTGGGACATCGAGACCGAACTCCGGAACCTCATGAACAAATCAGGTGGGGGCTTCTGCCTCTGGTGATCTGGGGGGGGGGGACGGGAGACAGGCCCGTGGAACACTGTGCAGGGAATGTGGAGAGCGGAAAGTCATCACACCCCTCCTGAAAAATTTCCCCGTCCCAGTGCAAATTGATTGGCAGGAGATTTAGGGCTGACGGAGCGAAGACCTTCAGCAGGGTGCCTGTGTACAATTCGGCGCCACAAGATTTGAGGGGCTGGAAAGGGGATTTGACATGTTTATGGCGGGAGATAGAACCTCCATGGTCAGAGGCAGTATACTAAATGACGATGGGAGAGAGGGTTAAGAACATATGAAGAGCCCCACTGGATCAGGCTGAAGGCCCATCTAGCCCAGCTTCCTGTCTCTCACAGTGGCCCACCAGATGCCTCAGGGAGCACACAAGGCCACAAGATGCCAGCATCCTGTTGCCACTCCCTTTATCTGGCATTCTGAGGTAAATTTCTGAGGTAACATTCTGAGGTAAATATGAGGTAAACAAAAGAGAATTTGCTATCCTGTCTGTGGTGATGGAGCTATAATAACTTGCAACCCAATCTGGGCCTTAAGAACATAAGAAAAGCTCCACTGGATCAGGCTGAAGGCCCATCTAGCCCAGCTTCCCGTCTCTCACAGCGGCCCACCAGGTGCCTCAGGGAACACATGAGACAACAGGCTGCCTGCATCCTGTTGCCACTCCCTTGCACTTGGCATTCTGAGGTACATTTCTGAGTAAATGTGAGGTAAATATTTTCAGTGTCCTTTGTAGAAATAACTGGTGTTGTCGATGGTCTCATCTTCTGCGCAGAATCCCTAAAGTCTCCCAAGGAGAAGGCCCGGGAGGAAGAACTGTTTCAGTCTTACCTGGCCGCCGTCGAGGGTCGGAATAAGATTGTGGAGAATCTGGATGAAGATCGGCTCAGGTGGGTCTCCAAGGGACGGACAAATGCTGACCAATGCTGTCATTTCTCAGCGAGAAATGGGGAAATGGGCGGTGAGCCCAGGGGCCAGATCTGGGTAGGGACCATGGGACTCCAGAGGGGTGCAAGCCTCCCAGGCAGGTCTTCTGAGGCCCTCCAGGTGCGGGTTGAGCGTCCGCGGATACTCAAATTCGCGGATACGCAAAGCCCGCGGATACCATGCCTGCGGATCAGAAGGTCCCCACTGCAGACCAAAAACAGTCCAATGCCCCCATAAGAACGAAACAGAACGGCAGTAATCAACCAGAATGGTGCCGTCAAAAAGAAATCAAGACACAATACAGAACACAGCCGCCAATCCCAGAGCAACTCAGAAGGAGAGGCCGCGTGCAGAAGGGCTGGCACGCTCTAACCACTGAGCAAGGGTGCCTCCTGCATCACACCCACCCTCTCCACCTCTAGGAGTTCAGGGCTTGGCTGGTTTTCTCTCCCTCTGCCGGGTGCGGAAGAGGCCGGAAAGTTAATTTCCACCCCAGTCTGCGTTTTCTTGCTTCCTCTGGAGGCAGCTCCTTGACGGAAGCCGGACTTCCGGATCGGGAGCCCTGGTGAAAAGGTGGCCTAGTCCGGCCTCTGTGCTTGCTGAGAACAGGCCCGGCGGCGGGTCTTTATCTTCTCCTTCCGCCAAAGAAGGTTGATGGGGTCAGGCTCCTTGGCAGGGATACCCCTGCAATTAGGAGGACTCTCCTGGCTGCCGGTTCCTCGTCGGTCCAAGGCTTTCGGCTCCACGCAGTGAGAGGGGCTGCTGCTGACTACGCAGCTTAGCCAGAGCTGTGAGTCTTCTCCAGAACTTCCCCAACTCCTGGTTGCTGACGCAGGCGTTTTGGCGGAAATAACGCCGAGGAGCACTTAGTTCTTTTGTCTTGAAAAGAATGTCTGCTGTTGGCGGCTGGGCCAAGGCAGTGAGCGGAGGAAAGGTATCTTGGGCAGAAGATTTAGTCGAGAGGGTTAATGCCTCCGTTTGCCTGAAGATAAGAGCTGAAGATCTGAAGGTCGCCAGTTCGGGACAGCCGGAAGTCTCTGTGAGCGGCAGACCTCGTTAATTGAGACTGATTAACAGCTGAGCTTCGGCTGCCTTGTGTGCGGGGGAGTTGTGCCGAAGTTCAGCCGCTTCTCTGGTGGGAGCAGGGAAGCCGCTTATCAGCCGGCAAGAAGACAAACGGGTGGCCAGAAAGGAGGACTAAATCCAGAAAGATCCATCTGTATGTGTATAGTTCTTGGAAGATAGAACATTTCTGTATAAATTGTAAAAAGCTTTGGGTTTCTGAATAAAGTCTGCCCATGTAAACCGCCTTGAGTTATAGTCATCAGAGAAATCTGGTGACCTGAGAAAGGCGGTATATAAATCCAAGTATTATTATTATTATTATTATTATTATTATTATTATTATTATTATTATTATTATTATTATTACCTCTAGCCACTCTGCCGCCTGAGGCATCATTTTCAGTTGGCCCTGCAAATTGGCCGACCCCCTGCTTCGCAGATGTGAGAAGGACCTTGGAGGGACCCGGCCTCCTCTGTTGTCTGGTCTGGCACGCATCCTGAACAGGGCCTCCGAGTGGAGTTTTATCCGGAGCTGCCAAGTCTCTTTTGGGCCCCCTTCCCTTTGGCCCATTGTTTCATATTGGCTCATAATTTTTGCGACTCAGGATATATAGAACGATGATGCAAAACGGGAATGCTCATCTTCACACAATATATGCAAACATCTTCTGACGCCCCAGGACATTTTTGGGCCCTCTTCTTTGGCCAACCCCTTTTTCACCCCAGGCTCAAGTATGAGGTACTCTCTGCCCCCCCTCCAAGGGCCATGATCCTGATTTAGAGATTGCTTCCTGGGTGCCCAGCCCCTGGTCATTAGGTTCTAGTTTAGCTGAGCTGGGCTGGGATCTCTTCCTGGCCATTCCCCGGCTGAGGGTGTGCATATCGTTGCCAGGGGCAGACCTAGTCAAAATGGCGCCCAGGGCACCCAACAGAAGTGCCTATATAACTGGGGGGGGTAGGCACATGCTAATCTCCCATGCAAATTGGAAGCGTTGCATGATGGTCTCTGCTCACATGTGGGTTTTTCAGACACTGACTCAGATTTTTGAAAGTGGAGACTCAGGGATTTCAAACTGAAGTCAGCAAACGTTAAGAACCAACTACCAAAAAAAAACTAAGCTCACCGTGACCTTAAAAGTTGTGATTAAAGATGCCTTGGCACTGGAAAGATGTTTTGAATGGGTGGGGGAAGGTCTGCACTATGGATGCTTTCCTGACCTGTGGAGCACTGGTCTACCCGTGGCTGTCCCTAATGGGTAGATCTGGGCTCTGCTGTTGTTTCTAATGGGTAGAGGGAGCCCAGGTCTACCCGCGGCCGGTTCTAATGGGTAGATCTGGGCTCCGGAGCCCAGGTCTACCCGCGGCCGTTCCTAATGGGTAGATCTGGGCTCTACCCGCGCAATGTTGCGGGGGCCACTGGTGCCCCCCTAGACAGCCCCAAGACGGTGCCCAGGGCTCGTGCCCCCTGCCCCCCCTAGATCCGCCACTGATTGTTGCTTCATTGTAGCACCCTGTCTCCAGGCAGTCTTTTTCCTTCCTTTCTTAGGGAGCGCGAAGAGGACGAGATGCTGGCCGAGATGATCCAAAGATTTGGTACGTTGTCATTGCAGCCTGGCTGTGCGCTGGCTGCCGTGCAAGAATGC
Source organism: Lerista edwardsae (assembly GCA_029204185.1). Classification (NCBI taxonomy): domain Eukaryota; kingdom Metazoa; phylum Chordata; class Lepidosauria; order Squamata; family Scincidae; genus Lerista; species Lerista edwardsae. Next base: position 2,102,964 of record JAJKFI010000103.1, on the reverse strand, counting down.
CAGTTTGCGTTCCAAGTCCTGGTCTAAAAAGTGTGAGAACCGCCAAGATGACACCTTGGTTGTCTTTAATTAGGCCTTTGTGTCACATTAGCCTGGCCAGTTGTATAGAGGCAGGTTAGAATCCCTGATCCGTAGTCGTTCAGATGGAGATTTTGTGCATGTGTAGCTCATCCCAGCATCTGGCTCAGAAGGGTACCAAATTATTTTTGCACCCAGTTCGGCTCCAAACCGCTATTTTCCACCTGGTTCCGCACCTGAGTGGACTTCAGGTTTCTAGTTAAAAAAACAACAACGCAGTAGATTCTCTTTGCTGATCCTGACCAAGAACGACAAAAAATTGCGCTTTAAAAATATTTTTGGGTTTTCTTCCCACCAGGTGCAGATCTGCCCCGTAACAGCCAAGAAACCGAAAAGAAGAAAACCAAGTCTGGCTGGTTCCAAAAGCTGAAACCGAAGAACAAGACTCAGGAGTGACAGAAGTTGTAGGGTCCGAGCGTCCGTTTGCTCTTCCTGACGCAATGGGGCATCGAAGGAACCATTCTGAAGACCCCCCTTTGGCTCAAGAAAAGGCCACAGGAAGTGTCTGGTAGCCACTTCCTCCAGGAGGATATTATGGGACGTTGGGCCTTGGGAGACTCGTCAATTCCAATTTAGTCTCTCCTTCATCCGGAGATCGACCCTCTAAGCCAACACGATGGATTTTTGTGATGTTTGTTGGGCTGCAAAGTGAAGGTCGGTCCAGCCGTTGATGTCCGACTGCCCAGTTTTTGCCCTCCGGCTTTGTCTAGCTCTCCAGCCGTGGTTAGAAAAGGGTCCTGATCCTCCTTGAGGAGACCGTGGCGTCGTAAATCATTTGGTGTGGACGGAAAGCCTGGGAGCCCCTCCGAATCCCAGAATTGTGAATTCTGACACGTTGCGCAAACTGAAGAGGGTTTCTCTGCTGTCCGCATATTTCCTGCTCTGCTGTGAGATGCCCGGATCCGCGACAGATTTTCAGCAAGCGCTCTTTGGACTGGTTGCCACCTTTCCCCCCAAAAGAGGGCTCTTGTGTCTTTAACCCTGCGTGGCTGAAACAAATCTCAACCGAGGGTCTTTCCTTCCTTTCCTCTTTCTCAGGCCTTCCCTGCCAAGCAAACCCTCCATGCGCCATTGTTTTTGTGTGGCGAGGAGGAGAATACTTAATTGTCAACATCCACAGCAAACCCTCCCATCCACATTATGGGGACCTGCACAGTACAGGATCTTTTCCTTCCAGCAGGTGGCAGCACAGCTCTCAACAAGTCCCTTTGCCCCAGCAGCAATCAGCTGACAATTCTTTTTAAAAAAAGAAAAACCTCAGGAAGTTTATACCCGCGGGGGGGGGGAACAGAGTTGAAGGGAATTCTTTTTTTAAAAAAATCAGCATTGCGGCATATGTCTGTATGGCTAGCCTGTCGAGATTGCCTATGGTTTTATTTTTGCACTTATTTGTATTAAAACTGAGAATGGTTTGAAATAGTTTTGGTCCGGTGATGGTGGTTTGGCAGGTTGAGAGGACTCCTGAGCGAGTGCAGAGTGCACTCTCAGGGCAGAGAGAGACACACTATGCCAATGTCTATTTTATTTCTATGGTGTCAGAGATGCCTATTATATGGTAAACTTGAGTAAGGGGGGGGGGTGAAGGTAGGTTTGGAACAGGCCAAGCTTGGTTCTGAAAATGCATTTCCCCCAGTGAAGTCCAGCCAGTTGTTGGGATGATAGTTCTGGAAACTTTTTTTCCCCCTTTTGTCGAACCTTTGCGCAACGGCCCTGAAGAAGTGAGAGGGGAAACCGATAAGGCTTAACAGGGAGTCGCCACATTTAGAAGCGCCACATTTAGAAGCGCCACATTTCTGGGTTGGGGAGAGCTTACGGGATGCATATCAAAACGTCCCCTCAAATTGGCAACAGCGTGATGGAGGTCTAGAGCGAAAATGATAAGACCCCTATCAAGGGAATAACTTAATTAACCGGTCTTGATCAAAGAACTGCATGAATTCAACAGCCCAGTTTCAAGAGCTAAATGAGGACATTTAAAAGAAACTGCACTTGACTGAATTATCAATTTTCCTGGCCAAGGAGCTTTGAAGTAGAATTAAGCAGGGACAGAAAATTGTCCCTCCCTCCCTCGGCAGTTCCGTGGTTTTCTTCCCCCACCCCCCGCAGAGAGCTCCTTGAGATCGCCAAGGACCCAAATCGTTTGGAAGAGGAAACAAAGACTCCTTCCCCGGACTTGCAAGGAAGGCCGCAGAAGTTGGGCATCCCCAACAAAGTTGGCTTATCCAGCATTCCTCACCAAAAAGAACCAATTTTTTTAAAATAAACATTCCTCTGCCTGGTCACCTGCAGGTGATTTTTACTCACCGCAGGTAACTAAGTCACTTGCCAATTTCAGAATTCCACGTTGCTGCGCTTGTGAGGCTCATTCGAAGGAACCAAAGTCAGAGCTCTATATAAGAAGAGCCCCGCTGAATCAGGCCAAGGGCCCATCTAGTCCAGCTTCCTGGATCTCATGGTGGCCCACCAGATGCCTCAGAGAGCACACAAGACAACATGAGGCCTGCATCCTGTTGCCACTCCCTTGCATCTGGCATTCATGACTTCATGATGGCATTACAGCCATCGTAGCTTGTAACCTGTGATGGACCTTTCCTCCATCAGGCTTTCCAATCCCCTTTTAAAGGCATCCAGGCCAGAAGCCATCACCACCTCCTGTGGCAAGGAGTTCCACAGATGAATGAAAACGCTGGGTGAAGAAATATTTTCTTGTACTGACTCTCCCGACATTCCGTCTGAGTGGCTGTCCCCTAGCTCCAGTGTTGAGTGAGCAATACAACAGCATCCCTCAGTCTACTCTATCCCTCCCCTGCTGTTTGACAGGTAAATATCTACGGAGGTTTCAAAGACAGCAGTTTGCTTTTCCCTCCGGCCGTTTTTTCCATTGTTGATTTGGAGGATGGTCTAGCAAAACTGCGGTTTCCTTTTTGCCTCCAAATCCCTGTCCTCTGTACTTAAATTTAAACACGTCCTTAAATGTGATTCCGTGTTCGTCTTCCTCCAGTCCCAACGTGCCGCTCAACTAGTGAATGGCTGAGCCAACCCTTAGGTTCAAAAGCGACGTCTAGGACGCCCCCCCCATCCTTTTGCCCCCCCCCCTTGGCCAGGAACTGGACAGCCGAGGGGGCAGGAAGGGGAGGCGTCTTCCCCTCCAGTTGTGTGCTCCTCCTGCCATTCCGGAGGCGATAATATAATTCATGTCAGAAGAGTTAGTGGGCTGCAAATGAATTGGTGGAATCAATCCAGAGGGTATAAATGAATTAGCATGTAAATGAGGATACTTGCGCTACATAGTTTTGTATTGCCTGCAGCTGTAAATAATTCCAGGGATGGAATAAAACACTGCAAACAACTTCATTTTGACGATCCTGTTCCCACCCACCTTCCTCTCCCACTCGGGAGCACCTGTAGCAACAGCTAAATGGATCCAATTTGGGGGGAGGGTTACGGCGGGGGCACGGGGGGGGGGGTGAGAGCCGAGATGTGCATTTCGGATGGATTGCAGGACATTCAGGCCGCCCTCCCCCCCTCTTCTCCTGCGCACAATTTGCAAAGCTACCTGCTGATTGTCTTGCGCCCATCCAGACGAAGGAAGGAAGGAAGGAAGGAAGGAGAAATGGTACCAAGGCCATGACAAGCGTGGAGAGACTCCAGTCCAGGGCACAGAAGGGGACTCTACCTGGGAAGGGAAGAGTCAATGTAAGAGGTTGTCCATTTCCATTGGATTTTCTGAAATCTACTGTTTTGTTTATGAAGTGTCAGGGCAGGGGGGCCAGGTGGCAGTGGCCCTGGGCGTCCCAGGGAGGGGGTGTCTGAGAGCCCCCCCCAGGACATTAAAACCCTTTTTTTTTCCAAGAAGAAAATGTGTTTATTTCTCAATTGTTTATTGGTATGATTATATATAGTTACAAAGTTATATATAAATATACAGCTTTCAAAGTGTGTGTGTGTGTGTGTGTGTGTGTGTGTGTGTGTGTGTGTGTGTGATGGAAAGGTCCATCGTGGGCTATAGGCAATGATGGATTGTGCAACCTCCTTACAAAGGTGGAAGGCTACTGGTACCGGGTGCAAGGGAGTGGCCACAGGATGCAAGCATCTTGTTGTCTCCTGCCTCCCTGGGGCACCTGGTGGGCCGCCGTGAGATACAGGAAGCTGGACTAGGTGGGCCTTTGGCCTGATCCAGCAGGGCTCTTCTTATGTTCTTGTGTGTGTGTGTGTGTGTGTGTGTGTGTGTGTGTGTGTGTGTGTGAGTGAGTGAGTGAGTGAGTGAGTGAGGGGGAGAGAGAGAGAGAGAGCGCCATCATAAACTGTAACTTGCGATGGACTTTTCTTCTAGCCATCTGTCCAATCTCCTCTGAAAGGCATCCAGGCCAGACGCCATCCCCACATCCTGTGGCAAGGAGTTCCACAAACATTACTATACGACGTTGAAAGGGCACAGCTCTGACCTGACCCTGCCACACTTGTGCACTGCTCGGTAAGCTCCAGGTGTATTTTCTTAGTCCGCAGGTGTAACGTCTCCTTTGAGAACGTCCCCTTCTGGGACGGTAGCCGGTTGATGGAACATGGATGGCTTTTGGGGGGAGGGGGTTTGGAGCTATGTGGGAGCACACAGGCTGTGTATGATGTCACATCACCAGGTTGAGGCCCACTGGGTGCTTCTTGGCCACCCCAAAACCTTCTCATCCTCTTCCCTCTTCTTCCTTCACCAGCGACTCTCCGTGTCTCGACACTGATAGATGGTCGCCTCGCCCCTTTCATCAGGTTGTAGTTTCAGGTTCCACACAAACCCGATCTCCCAGGTGAACTGGAAGCACTGATTAAGACAGATTGAGTCGAAGAGAGTCCATTAAATTGTTAATAAAGAATATTACACCCCTACTTTAATTGGCAGCTAGGCTGACACCCTTCAGAAAAGTACATTAGGGCTAATCCAATTCCTGGCCCAGCATCCAAGACATCTCTCCGCCACCACCCCCAAATTGAAATTATATCATATTCCTCATTTCTTAAATTAAAAAGCGAAACCCTTTTAGTTTCTTCTCCTCTGCTTGTGTAGAACTTAATCAGCAGTGTTAACAACGTTATTCCTGTTCAGTATGGACCATTTCGAGACTCATTTATTTACAAGGGAGAACTTCCTGGGCAGGAGAAGTGATTCAATTTGCAGGCGGATACATCAAGCACTTAAGGATTTTGCTCGGGATTGATTGATTGTTTATCGCGTTATCTTGCCTGAAGACGTCTGATATGGCTTTGCTCTCGCTATCTCTCTTTCCACCGAATGCGTTCTCCTTTTAGTATTTTTCTCCCTGTCGAGTGCTCCAAGGCACACTTTGTACACATGTGACAGTCAGGAAAGCCAGCTCTCTGCAGCTCGGGTCAGAAATAGAGACATCGGCATGGGTGCAAAGCCAGAAAGAAAAATGCAGTGGCATAACGAAGGCAGTTGGAACACGGGGCGGGAAAATTTTTTTAACACTCCCATATGGCAAAATCAAATTTAACACACAACACTATTGCGACTGCCTTCCGAGGCCAAGAGAAGTTGTGCATCGCCACTGAGGCTGCAATCCAACCCACACTTACCTGGGAGTAAGCACATTGACCATAATGGGACTTACTTCTGAATTGACAGGCATGAGATTGGGCTCTGCATCCTATTGCCACTCCTTGGCACCTGGCGTTCTGAAGTAGCGTTCTACTAATGTCAGGAGGTTGCACCACCCATCATGGCCTATAGCCCAGGATGATAGTCATCCAGTAGAGATGTCAAACTGCACTTGGGCAACTGTTCTACAACCGAGCCAAAATAGATAATTCAATTCCAGTTAGAAAAGCACAGGGTGGTGGGTGGGAAGGGCAACCAAAAAGAGTTGAAAAACAAAATACAAACGAAGCGAGTCCATCAATATTTATTCATTTTCTTTTTCCGAGAGGAATGTGTGAAGATCATTTATCCCCTAATTTCTGGTGTGTTCACTGCGGCGACAGTTTTAATCAGGAGAAACACACGCGCGGTGTAAAAATACTTTCTGCAAAAGAGTGGATTATGAAGGGTTAGCACTCGGCTCAAATGTCACAACAGACGGAATTTGGGAAGCGAAGAGCTGCAAGACAAAAGAGAGGGAAATGTGCTGATATGTGCCACCCATTCGTCAACTTTCGGAAGCCGGGACGCTACGTTGGGATAAATATTCCGCAGTGACATCAATATTCATAATTGTTTTTCTCTGCTTTAAATCCAAACTCAAGTCTGTTCTGATTTTGGATGTGCAATGGGAATCAAAAACTCTGCGGATAACTAAAACGGTGGATACAGAATCAATGGATTTTATGTTTTTAAAATATTTTTAAGCATTTGTGCTATCTTCAGGGCTGGCTCAACCATGAGGCCAATGGAGCTGATTGCCTCTTCCATCAATCTCCACCTGCTCCTCTTCTTCCTTCCACTTGTTTAATTGGAAAAAAGGGGGACGGAGATCGAAGAGGAAGTGGAAGAGGAGTAGAGTGGTGGGCTAGAGAGACCAAGTCTACCACTTTCCTCTCTCCACATTTTCTCTCCCCTCCATCTTCCTGTTCCTTTTCCAATTCACAGAAAGGGGCTGTATTTTGTGCACGCCCTTAGATACCAGGCAGGTCTTGAGCTGACCCTACTCATCTTTGTATGCCCCACTCCGAGAGCCTGGATTGGCCACCGAGTGTCACGTGGCTTTAGGAAGGTCTCGCGCACGCGGACGATCAAACAAACCTCGCCGGTTAACAGCAGGCGTCTGTTCTCTTTCATCACTGTTGCCAAACCACACTTTTTTTTTGTCGTACATTCAATTCCTCCGAGAGTGTACAGCTAATGAAAAGTTGTAATATATCCAGATTGCCAAGAGCGCAGGATTAAATAACTTGAGAACAAACAAAGCATTAATGCTGACTATGTTTGATAATAGGTTGTCAAGCGCTCAACATATAGCTGCAGTGTGTGAAACAGCAGGCAGTGCGCAAGTGGCGCTGTAGCGTTCACGTGCCTACCTAGGCCTGGATTGGCACTGGGGGGCAGGCTGTATCCCCCCCTCCCAGAGATTTAACTCCTACAGCAGTGTTTCCCAATCTTTCCCAGCACATCTGTGTGCTGGCCTCCCTGACTCCCAGAGTGGTCCGAACTTGTGTCCCTTGTGCCGGCCAACCTTTGCTGGCCAAACTGTGCCGGCCTAACTCCAGGTCAGGATTGCGCCCTGAGAAACAACCCAACTGATTGCTGCCTTCTCAGGAAAGCAGCAGGCTCTGGGGTCACGACGACGGCACTTCCGGCCATGACGTCACTTCTGGTGGGTCCCGGGCAGATGGTCATTCTGAAAAGTGTGTCCCGGTGCTAAAAGGTTTGAGGACCACTTAATTCTCAAATGGAATTATGATCCGATGGAGAAGGGAAGGGGCCAAAGAGAAATGTTGTACTCTCTTGCAGAGGCTCTGGGAGGAAGAAGACGAATGGAGATAGCCACTAGCCCACTCTCAAGAGGTTTGGGATCAATACCGTAGAGACAACATGCCTAGTAGTCATTGCTAACTTGACCTGCATGGATGTGTCCAAGGCCGCTTCTTGAAGGACTCGATCAAGTCCTGCTATCAACGTTTTGAGAAGGCATCTCCTGCCGTCGAACAGAAGGTTGCAGTCCAGGGCAAGGATACAGCAGGGAAAGAAAGAGGCCCTGCGTCTAGCAAAGAGGACCGCCGGAAAGCACACTTTTGGGGCGAGCGCTGCAGAAACCATATGCCGGGCACTTGTGAGCAGGCAGCCAACTGACTAGCGCCGATGATGGTGCGTGGGTGGGGAGGGGCGGCAGCGGCCGTCACCAAAGCTGTGGAATCCAACTGGGGAAACGGCTCGGCAAGGTATCTGCCAGTTGGTATTTTGATTTTGTCACAAGCAATATTGTGACGGCTCAGCTCACACTTTCTTGGGAGCGAGTTGGAGGGTTAATGACATCATGGAAGACGTACAATTTTGACAAGGAGGCTCCGGGGCTGGGGAGAAGGGAGGGGGGGCTTGGGCAAGGCGGAGGAGGCAAGGAGGCGATTCCTGCCGAAGGGGGGGACCGGAGGTCAAAGCGGGGCTAGTTGGAGGTGGGTGGTGGTGGGTTCTGCTCCACCTGCTTTCCTCTGCCTTTTGCAGTTCTACAACACTTGGGCAGGCAGGAATTCAAGCTCTCTTTCCCTGTGCTGTAGAATGCGGCTCTGTGCCCCAGTTTGGTGGGAGCACCGGCTGCAGCGATTCAACGTCCATTAAAAAAAAAATCAGCCAAGTTTCTAGTTCTTAATGGGCCAGAGAGGTTCAAAATTGTGTGGGCAAACAACAGGACCGTCGTGTAACCAACTGTGAACAGGAAGCAAGACTCAGGAACGTGCCGGAGTCACGTTTTGCGAGTCAAGTCGTGACTCGACTCGCGGGAACATTCTGAGTCATTTTGGTGCGAGTCCCGAGTCATTTTGAGAGACACCCATGAATAAAAAAAACAAGATTGGGAGCAGGAGAGCAAATTCTTGGGTCCACGGAGGACTCCCTGGGCAAAGAAACAGAACTAGTCCCATCTGATCTACATGGTCCATAAGAACATAAGAACATAAGAAGAGCCCCGCTGGATCAGGCCAAAGCCCATCTAGTCCAGCTTCCTGCATCTCACAGCGGCCCACCAGGTGCCCCAGGGAGGCATGAGACAACAAGATGCTTGCATCCTGTGGCCACTCCCTTGCACCCGGTACCAGTAGCCCACCACCTTTGTAAGGAGGTTGCACAATCCATCATGGCCTATAGCCCACGATGGACCTTTCCTCCAGAAATCCGTCCAATCCCCTCTTAAAGGCATCCAGACCAGATGCCATCACCACCTCCTGTGGCAAAGAGTTCCACAGATTAACTCCCCGCTGGGTAAAAAAAGTACTTCTTTTTATCTGTTTTAACTCTCCCAGCCCTGTCCCATTCGAGGCAGACAACACTGGAGTGAAGAGAAGCACTGGAGCCTTTTATCGTGGCCAAGCTGTACGATTAATTTTAGGTGGTTCGCTAAAGACGGCGTTAATAGGAGCCAAACTGGTAGTGCCACCTAGTAGTCGGAGAGCACATTTCCTCCCTCCCTCCCCTATGTTAAGTATTATCGTTCCTGTTCTTTGGAGGCACAAGTCCCCAAGCTCAGGACGGATCCCAGCTCCAGCACATCAGCAGCCAAGCCGATATCTCCCACCCACCCCCACCCCCCGCAAGTATCAGTTTCTTCAGAGACCGCACAGTCTTGTATCTGCATCCTGGGCTTGTTTTCACCTTGGTATCTCTTGTAATTACGGCTTTATCTGTGTTCCAGACCAAATTGGTTCGTGTCCAATTATCAGTCACAAAAAAGACTCCGGCACACGTGTGCGCAGGCGATGTGGGAGGGGAGGGGCACGTGGGCGAGACACACTTTGGAAATGTAGCCACCCAGACCGGCCAATCCCCTGGTGGAGGGGGCAGAGCTATGCAGTGTGGCAATGGATCCACACTGGTGCCCCCTGCTGGGCTGGTGCAGGACAGCGCGGTACACATTGCAACAACATGTAGCATGTTGAATGAATTCAGCTTTTTTAAAAAAATGTTTTGAAACCCTGCTAACTGCTAACCCCTGCTAACTGGGCAAGAGGCACTTTTTCAAGTGGTGTCCTCTTATATTCAGCAGGGGGAGAGCAATTGTCCCTCTTCACCCCAGCACAGTGGCTGTTTCTCGTGGCTGTTGCTGGTGGTGTTCTCCATTCTTTTAGATTGTGAGCCCTTTTGGGACAGGGAGCCACTTAGCTTTATTATTACTATTTGTCTGTAAACCACTTTGTGAACTTGTGTTGAAAAGCGGTATATAAATACTAGTGATTGATTGATTGATTGATTGATTGATTGATTGAAATTGAGTTTTCCAAGTTGTGTTTCCACACAGGACTCTGCTGGATGCCACATTTAGCTGGCGATGCTGAAAAGACTGTGGGAGGAATGATTGCATGATGAACATACCGTCAAGTCCGGCGGTTCTCAAAGCTTTCAGCACCAGGACCCACTTTTTAGAATGATGATCTGTCGGGGACCCGCCAGAAGTGATGTCACTAACCTGGAAGTGAGGTCACGGCCGGAAATGACACCATCAAGCAAGAAAAATTAAAAAAAAAAACCATACAACAAAATCAAATTGATCAGGTGCGTAAATAAATTAAAAGTTTACATTATCTGTAATTTAAAATAAAAATAAACATTTAAGATTAAGAATAAAGAAGATTCACCACTCTCCCAAGCGGTTGCTGATCTGTTTTTTAAAGAATTCCTTGCTGAGAAGAGCCGGTGGCCAGCCCAGGTCCTGCGCATGGAACTTGTCACTATGGGGCCACACCAGACTGGTCAACCATTCACACAGTTGTGCGGTTTCAAGAGCTTCTTCCACCTCCATCCACACTTCCAAATTACAGGAGGTGGGGTGTGTGGGTGATATGGGGTGAGTTGCACATAATGTGCAAGTTGCATTCCTAATGTTCGGCGTGCAATGGACGTTGGCTGGAGTTTTTGCAGATTGCGCAGAATTGCATGTGTCAATTCCGTCTTAAACTTGAGGCGCCACATTGTTCCATCGCCCTCTTGGGTTGAGCTAGAACGAACATGTGCCTCCCTCCCTCTCGCGCACATGCCTGCGCGCACTCTCTCTCTCTCTCTCTCTCTCTCTCTCTCTCTCTCTCTCACGCGCACACACACAGTGGCAACATTTCAGTTGAGCAGTGGAAAAAAATCCGCCTACATGTGCTGCCTCAACAGGGGGAAATCCTGAGGCTGCCGCTGTGAATATTCATATGCCATCTGCACACAAGTGCGCCAAGTGTCTGGCTCAGCTGTTAATGCGCGGACGAGGCGGTGGGCTCTGGCTTGGCCACCTTCCAGATCGGAGGCAGGTAGACCCTCTGCTTCGGCGGAGGGCCTCGGAAGAGCCCGGCGATGCTCTTGTCCGGGGGGCTCTGCGGTCATGTGACGGGCCTGTCAGCTGACAAAAAGAGGATGACTCAGCCGGCAGCTGTCGGGCCGCCTCGAATAATGACAAAAACAATTAGCAGTCCAAGCAATAGCCTCTCCTTAATTATCTCCTCCGAGTTTAATTAACTAGCTAAATTATCAGCAGTAATGTAGGCATTAATTATGTCAAATTACAGTGTAAAAATCACTAAGTGTGGAAAATGTCAGTTCAGCGATGCTCACCTGCTGGGCTGAGAGGAGTGGGGAGTGACAGGGGTGCCACGGCTCGGCTCGGAAAGGGGGTGCTGCCAGCCTCGGGCGCAGGTGGAGAGCGCCCGGTTCCTTCGGCCCCCCTCAAAGGCCGGAGGTGAGGTCGTGGCAGGAGGTTCCACGGCAAACCGTTGTTTCCAGGGCTGTATTTACTATTGTTTTCCCCCTTCTGAGCCGCGGTGGGGGCAAAACCGCCTCTGCTCTCGAGCCGCAAGAAGAAAAAACGAGAGCGTTTTCGGGATATTTTGGGCTGCAGCCCAGGGGGGGGGAGGGAGTCGGCGCTGCCTTCCCCCAGACCAGATGGCTTGGCTGACGAATTATTAAATTATGAATATTAATACAAATCAGACACGGAAGAGGTAATAATTTTGCTGCCCTACAGAAATAATTAACATAATTTTGATAAATTACACGATAAGAGAATCTAAAAATTGAGGTAGATTTATCTTAATTAACATCTTGGACCTGCTCCGAAAAGGTAAATTGTTCCGCGGGGAATTCAGGAAGGACACGGAACGGGGTCCCCCTCGCCTCAGAGAGCCAGGCCAGATAATAAGGGTTCCCTCCCCGCCCTCTGTCATCTTGCAGCCACTAACAGCCCAATCTACAGATATAGCTGGTATGACTGAGGCCCAGGGAGCCCACCACAGACTCCCCTGTGCATCGGAGGTGAGCAGAAGTGAGCATTTCCCCAGATGTAGCCAGTGGTTGTGGGGGGGGGGGCGCTCGCTCTGAGAAAAGTGATCCCCCCCGGCTCACCGAACAATGGAATACGGACATGATGAATCACTTCACTTCTGCACTCCGCTCTTCAGCAAGCAAGGGCTGAGGGAGGGGGTTGCTTTTCTCCGAGTGAGCTGAAAAATTCTGCCTGCCTGACCCGTGTCTTGTTTTTGTTTTATCTGCTTTTATTTCACATGTTTTTTTTATTTTAATAACAGTGGGCAGCCCTAGAATCAAACCCCAGCAGATACTGAGGTCTCCAGAGGTGGATCTAAGGGGGGGGGGGGGGGGGGGGG
>JAJKFI010000103.1:2049302-2077619 GCA_029204185.1 Lerista edwardsae | reverse complement strand
AATAATAATAATAATAATAATAATAATAATAATAATAATAATAATAATAATGATGATGATGATGATGATGATGATGATGATGATGATGATGTTTCCAACTGGGTGCCAAAGCTCCTGTGGCCAGCTTTGCTTCTACACACCTGAAATGGAAGGGAGTCCCCTTGAACTCTTCTTGAGTAGACAGGCACTGGGTTTGGCTGTCATTTTGCCTTCTTCCTTTGAGAAGGCTCAACTGGGAGGGCCATCTGCCCGGCGTCTTCACAGAGCAGTGCTTATGTCATGTCTTGGGTTCCACTGAAGCATGGAATTGACATTGACGTGATTGTGCAGGACGGGCTAGGTTGGCACGCACCAAGGATCTGTGCGGTTCAGCATCTCGTTTTCACCGTGGCCAGCTCCCTGGAAGACGGCAAGCTGGTCATGAAGGTCACAGACCTCCCCTCTTGTTTCTGCCTTGCATCTGGGGGAGGGTCCGTGGAGCTCCTGTGGATCAAAGCCACTGACAGAATTTTTGTCCACGAAAGACCTTGGCTCATTCCTTTTTGAGAAGCCCCCCCCCCCCAACCAGGCCAGGGTTCATTGCAGCCGCCAATCCCGGGAGATCATTTTGCATCGCACAAGACTGCATTTCCTTTTGGTTTGTTTATTTTGAACTATTTTGCCACAAGATCAAAGCGGTTGACACAAAGTGGCTGCTACTACCGATCATCAACGCAAACTGTTGGTTTCTTATAACTGAGAAGGTCTCCACAACAATGGTAGGGGCATGCAAGGGGGTGCAATTGCACAGGGCAGCAGGCTTTGGGGGGGCAACAAGCTGAGCTTGTCACTCGTGGCCCAAGTTGTGAAAGCCTTAGGCTGAATGAATAATAAAAAGGTAAAGGTTTCCCCACGACCGAATGGTCTAGTCGTGACCGACTGTAGGGGGCGGTGCTAATCCCCGTTTCTAAGCCTGTAGAGCCAGCGTTTTGTCCGAGGACAAGCTTCCGTGGTCATGTGGCTGGCATGACTCTATGCCGTAGCGCACGGAACGCCGTTCCCTTCCCACCGAAGTGGTCCCTGTTTATCTACTTGCTTTCGAACTGCTAGGTTGGCAGGAGCTGGGACAAGCAACGGGAGCTCACTCCGTCGCGCGGTCTTGAACTCCCAACCTTCCGGTCGGAAAGCCCAGTAGCAGCGGTTTAACCTGCTGTGCCACCACGTCCCTTGTGGTATGAATAATACCATCGTGTTACATACCATTCGTTGCAGAATTTAATGCAGTATGCAGTGAAACAGGCCAGAGTGTGATGTCTGTACTCAATCCAACGTTAGCGCCAGAGAAACCCAGAGAAAATGAAAATGTGACCTCACTTCCTGTTGTGATGTCACTTCTGGGGCAACATCTTGCCCTCTGCATTGGCCTCTCCTTTCATGGGGTGGGAGGAAATAATCTGTTTCATTAGTTCCGAACAATAGAACATTGGTTGTTTTTCTACGATATTCTAGAAGGTTCCATATCCCCGACTTCCCCCCTTGAAATCCCCAGTAGTGTTTTTTGCCGCTCCCCATCCACTGTTTTCATCTTCTCTTTATGGGTCCCAGCAGTGACGGTTGCCAGGGGAGGTTCTTCGCCGTTACTGGGTAAGATGCATGGATCAATTAACTCCGTTGCCGGGTTTTGCTTCGGAATCAATTAACTGGAACTGAAATTAACTAAAAATATCCTTTGCTTATTAACAGACTGAACTAATTGCAATAAAAAGGTGGAGGGGGAAACGGAGCGAAATGGGGAGATCCGATTTATCACCGTCAATCTCGACCCTTTGCTGCTATCTCGAAGATGCCTCACTTGCCGAGCACACTAATAGCGGTGAGCGTCAAATCGTTGCGCCTGTCTTTTCGTGGGGGTATGCATGCGCACGTGTGGCTTGGAACCAATCCTGTTGTTAGCGTGCTGGTCCAGATCTGGGGGGGGACGTTTCCTCCCTCCAAAGCAATAAGCAGATGAACCAAGGGGGCCAAGCCTGAACCTCAATTCATCTGGTAAACCTACAAGAGACAGCGCATACCGTGTGCACTCCTACCCGGTCCCTACCTCTATTGAACAAACATCTACACTGGGTTATGGTGGCTCCCCAGAACTGACCGAGCCTGAAGTAGCTCTTTGGACAGCAATTCAGAGGGGGACTAAGAGCCTCTGAACTAAGAACTCCAATCCTAACCTGGAGTTAGGCCGGCACAGTTAGGCCAGCAAAGTTTGGCCAGCACAGGGGACACCGTACAGTATGTTTGGACCACTCTTTGGACCGCAGCTTCTCCCTCATCCATCCCTCTTGGTCTGCGCCTTTCTCCATAGCATTCCTTGCCCTCCATCTCTTCCTCCCAGAGCGTCTGGTGGAAACGGCGCTGCTAAAAGGGCAGCCCATGTGATAATTGGGTTCTCCCAGCAGCTTGGCAGCTTCTCCCTCTCTCATCCCTCTTGGTCTGCCCCTTCCACTGTAGCATTCCTTGCCGTCTGAGGCTTCCTTCCATCTCTTCCTCGTAGAGCCTCTGGCAGAAGCGGCACTGCTGAAAGGGCAGTGCTGGGACAGCCCAATTATCACGGGGGCCAGATACAGAGCTTCTGGGGTACACATCTACCCAGTGGTGTCATTCAAATGATTTAGGAACAGGAACTCACTTTTGATTGGCACTTGTCGGGAATCCGGAACCAGCCACGGAGCCCGTTAGGATCCGGAACGCCCGTTCTGGTCCGTCCCCCCTGAATGACATCACTGCCTTCACCCCCCTAGGAATCCAGAGTCGCTCCCTTTAACCCTCTGAGTGCCGGCCAACCAAGAAGAAAAGCTCTTTGCAGAGGAATTGGGAGGGGGAGGAGGGAGAGTGAAGTGGGCGGAGTCAGCCCTAATTTTAACTAGTGGAACTGAGTTCCGCCGCGTTCCCCCTGCATGACATCACTGCATCTACCCTATGGAACTTATGTCTGACCCCCTGGTCTAGAGTCTACACATCAGGGGATATACATCATATGCCCTTTGAACTCTCCAAGTACAACCAACCTTTGTCCATCTTCCCGCACAGTCCACCTCCTCTTCTTTTCCTTTCTCGGAGGAGGCACACACTGGTGAGCTGGTGTAGAGAAAAGGGTGCCAGCGTTCATGTTGGAGAATCTTCTGCCTGCTAGTACAGTCGGCCCCCCCTTCCCACTGCTGGATCTTATGAGCTGTGTGTGTGTGTTTTGTAATTAAGCAGTTAATTGCACTGGAGTTCTTGATTAGCTTTGGGGGATGGTAATGTTCTAGCAGGATGAGATGTTGTGTACAGTTCAGAATCATTTACAGAAATTGGAGCTAATTTTGCTGTCTGTGCTTATTACTGCATTAATTTAATTTGGGTTGCTTTTAGCTCATTAACACATCTAATTAATTCGTTGACATCACTATTAAGATGTCTCTTTGAAATTGGCGTCTCCAGATAATCAGGATGGAAGAGGCTGACAGATCAGGCGCGAAGCTGACTGGGAAAATGGGGGAAGGAATTAAAAAAAGAGAAAGAAAGAAAAAAAAAAAGAGAGAGAGAGACGGCAGCTAATGAATTTTCTATCAGAATTGCACGGTTTGTCAGAGCTGGGACTAGGAAGGGAGAGAGGGAGTTTGCACAGCCGAGGAGGACAGAACTGTAAGGGGAAACTAAGCAGCAAAGCGAGGTCTTTAGTTGTTTAAAAATATATTTGTTCTGCAAGGAGACAGGCTACGTGCGAGGCTGCAAAAAAATCTTCAGTGAACCGGCATCAAGGCAGCACATTCCAGCGTTCATTTCCTTTTCTCCTTTCCTGATTTCTTAAGAAACGTTTTCCCCTCTCTGGTGGTTGCCACAGCTGGGGATTTCATGCACTGAAGTGCTCTCAACCCCAGGGTGTGATGTTTCTGGAGGCATGTGGCAACACGATGGGCCCCATCCCAGCAATTCTGCCTTTGCACCTAGCAGGAAGGCTGTGGTGAGGCCAATGGCATATCTTGGCTGGGGCAAGTAGGGCCACCTGCCCTGAGCGTCGCCTGAAGGGGGCGCCACTGAGAAGGGGGAAAAAAACAATCATGAAACTGCTGTTTTGAGAGCTTTGGCTGCCCCCGTTCCTTCTGTTTGGACCACTCTCGGAGTCCGAGAGGCCAGTACACGACGTGCGCCACCCTCCCTCACTCCGAGAGTGGTCCGAACACGCTTTATGGTGGCCCTTGTGCCGGCCAAACTTCGCCGGCCTAACTTATGCTGGCTTAACTCCAGGATAGGATTGCTCTCTTAGATACAAAGCATTCAGAACATTCTAAAAAGGATGTGGCGTTCTTTCGACTGTCAAAAAGTGGGACTTCTTAAAGACAGTGATGTCACTTCCTGCTGAATGGCATCACTTCTGGCCCTAGGTCCTAGGGGGGTCCCGACAGGTTGTCATACCTAAAAACGTGGTCCCTCTTCAAGAAAAGGTTGGGAGCCCCTGCCTTAAGAGCTAGTATTTGGACTGGGTTTGCAGGAACTTTGAGTTCTGCTACCTTCCATCACACAATCTGTTCTCTACCCTGACATTTGGAGAGAAAATGCTTGTTCCTCACTCGGTCCTTTTCTGTGTTTTGCAGAGTGGGTGGGGCAGAAGCCCTTCCTCTCCTCCCACCTTTCCAAAACTCATGGGAGAGATGATGCCTGCCCCCCACGCTGGCTGAGAAGTTTGTTCCCTTTTTATTTAATTTTCTTCGATATTAGGAACTCCACTCCTTAGTGCTTCATTAAACACTTTAGTTTAATAACAGGTCCCCCAGGAGATGCCGGTTGCACAGTCACGTGCGCATCAAGTAAACAGCTGCATCAATTAACCCCATAATCTCTAGGGTGCTGTTAGAAGGTGAGAAGACCCTCAGAAAGTGCATATGGCTGCAATTAGGTTTAAAATACTGACGTGTCAATAGCTTTTCGGTTATTTGTGTTCTCTCCTATCGATCTTGCTTATGTTTTCCGCATTAAACAGCTCCTCTTACCTCATCAATATCTTAAATGCTGGGTGAGATTTATTAACTTTTTTTATGATGCTGTGTTAAAACACACACACACACACACACACACACACACACACACACACACACACACACACACACACCAACGAACCCTCAGTTTTTATCTTGCGACCGCTCACCTCTCCTGCGCTATGGGAATGCAGGTTTGGAAGTCAAGGGGGTCCTGAAATTCAAGGATGTCTAAACCTCATGGTTGGATCAAAGCAAAGACCTGCCTTATCTTAATCCACAGTGGCCAGCTTTTGAGAAGCCCAAAGGAAAGGTTTGGCAGGCCCGTTCCTGTGGCTGTCCACAGCATCTTACCTGCACTCTGAACTCGAGGTCTTACGCAGCCAATTGCAGACATGGAGGCATAATTAGAAGCCCTGTGATGTCACTTCCGGGTTCCCCGCAAAGGAGGAGGTGCTTGTGGCTTTGCGTCACCCTGTTCCTTCTCGCGTGGAACCTTCCAGGTCCATATTAGAAATCATATCCCAGTTTTCTGCCTAATTTCTTTTGGGGATGCAAAAAATGCTCTCCATCCTTAGAGCTGGGCTACCCCAAATTCTGTTCCCCCTTGCTCGACTTCAATAGAAATTGCACTTCAAGTGGCACCCAGAGCATGTGCCTTCCCTGCCACACCGTAGATATGCCAGTGACCTCCGACCTTCTACTTCCTGGACTGAAAAGGAAGACAGTAGAAGTGGACAGAGGAGGGATGGGCATGAGTGGCCACACCCCCTGCCAAGCTGTCACCTGTGACAAATGCTTCTATTGGCCTCCTAAACAAGCTGGCTCCGCCCATGCCCCAGAAGACATTTTCAGCCACCTGCTGAGATCCTAGCAGCCTGTATTGGAAAAGGCAGGAGCCACCCCGAGGATAGGGAGTGGTATCAGCAAAGGCCCCTTGTCCCAGATAAACCAGGGATTATAGGGTTAATCCCAGAAGGTATTTGCAAGCCTCGCACAGGTGCAGATGGGCATGGCTGATGAATTAAAGCCTGCCTGATTGGCCTCAGAATATTGGCCTCGGTATAAAGCTGGGATGGGAGATGGAGAAGGGATCTGGGGAGAGGACCTGGGAAGGTCCTGGAGGAGGGCACCAGGTAGGTGCTGGACTGCTGGCTGTGGGCCGGCCGGCCGGACTGTTAGATGGCCTAGAGGAAGGACTGCCTAAGGTAAGCTCATTGTGGGGAATGGCTGTGGGGAACAGTTGTTTGGCTGCCACACCTCTGGAACCACCAAAGGGAGGAGGCAGTTGTAGCTGGGACAAGCTGGCTGCCCATTGTTTGGTGGTGGGGTATTTTGAGAGAAGCCAGTGACGAGGGCAGTCTGGAGGAGGCTGGCCAGCTGGTGATCCCAAACAAAAGCTGCTGGAAGAGAGGAGGCCCAGTGGGTGACTGACCCCCTCCCTCTTGCCCATCTCTGAGGCTGCTCTGTGGGGAAACTAGTTAGCCTAATGTGGGCATTGAGGCCCTTGGGGAGGCCCGGCAGGGAATTTGGCGGAACCTAACTTTAAGTTCTCTGTTGCAGGACGGGATTTGGCGGAACACAGCCCCCCTCCCGTTCGCCTCAGAGAGTCAGCCCAACCAAAGCTCTCCGACTTGGTGGCTGGTGGAGGTCTGGGTCGGTTTCCAGCAAGGTGGGAATTGATTCACGCTGGAGATCGGACTGAGGGTCTCTCTCTCTCTGCGCGGACCTCTACAGTATCCGAACCTCCCTCCCTCCCTCCCTCCCTCCCTGCCAAGCCCCAGAATCCTCCATTCCAGACCAAATTGAATTTACAAGTTGCTTTTGGGCAAAGTGTAAATTGGCATTTCATTGATTATTAATGAAGTGCTAATTGCTCGCCGCAACCAATTTTTATGCAAATGATCTGAGCACACCCGTTTGCACAATCTTGCCATTTGCAGGTTGTTTGGTGTTTTTAAAAATAAAATAAAAATTGGGATACCAGAAAGTGTAAGTTTGCAAAAAAGAAGGGGGGGGCAGGCAGGCAGGCTTTGCAATGGGGTGGGGGGGCCAGGAGGGAGAGCAACTCTTGACGTTAAGCAAAGAGCTGAATAACATGGAAAGCTTCGTTGTAGCGACTGCTTCGGATTCTGCTGTGGTTGGCTGTGTGCAGGATTCCCAAACAAAGGTAAACTAGACCACCAGCAATTGCAGCAATTTTCACTGGTGAGGAATTTCATTGCGAAAAAATTCCATATTTCACTGGAGCTCTGTCAAGGATCATTACAGTGAGGACCCGTGGGGAATCCATTCCAGGACCCCTCACGGACAACAAATTCTGCTGCCACTCCCCCTGCATCTGGCATTCTGAGGTAAATTTCTGAGGTAAACTTTTGAGGGAAATATGAGGCAAATAAAACAGAATTTGCTATGCTGTCTGTGGGGAAGGAGCTATAATAACTTGCAACTCAGTCTGGGCCTTGGGAACATCGGAAGAGCCCCGCTGGATCAGGCCAAAGGCCCATCTAGTCCAGCTTCCTGCATCTCACAAAGGCCCACCAGATGCCTCAGGGAGCACACGAGACAACAAGATGCCTGCATGTTGCTACTCCCTTGCATCTGGCATTCTGAGGGAGCCTACTTCTAAAATATGGTGGTTCCACTTGTACTGCAAACAACCCATCATGTGAAGCAGGCTACAGATTGCTGTGAGCCAGTGGAGTCGAAGAGGACACTTTGCTGGAAGAAGAAGGGGGGGAATGAAATTAATCTGGCAATCAGTTGCCATCTGAAGTGGATGTTATTAGCTGGTGAAATGAGATCTCTGGCATGGGACCAGGTAGACTCCTCAGTTTTCACCCAGAACCATCTTGGCAGCCTCCTTCCCCTTCCCCCTTTGCATCGAGATTGAATTTACTTGGACTTGAACACATTTAAATCCATTTATGGCAAAATTACTTTTCAATAATTACATCACTTGTGCCGACTCTGTTGCCTTAATGAAATTAGCAGGAGAGATATTAAGAAGGAATATAAAATTATAGGAAATATTGAAATGCCTCTTTTTTTTGCCCGGCTCCCTTTCACGCAGCCCATCGCTTAAGTGGAAAACGAGCGCAGCTCTCCTGCACGGGAATGGCGCACATTGGGCCTAATTTCATAACGCCTTTTGTATAAATTAATTATGCCGGTTATTGCGGATTTTCGTGATGAGCTTGGAACGTCTCCCCCGTTTTGGGAGCGTCGACGGCAAAGTTGCAGTCTGTTTGGCGAAGTTCTCGTGGCTGCGTGCCACTGTCGTTCGTTCACCAAGCGAACCACGTGTGTTTTCGGCCAAGGCAGGAAGTCCTAAATGGTGCGTCAGGTGCAAACGGCTCACATGAGCCACAAGGAGGAGGGCTGGCAAGTTTGAGCTCTCCTGACCTTTTCCTGCAAATTCTGAGGGCGCAATCCTAAACTGAGTTGGGCCAGCATAAACTAAGCCAGCAAAGTTAGGCCAACACAAGAGGCGACGTAAAGGATGTTTGGAGTGAGAGAGTCCAGCACACAGACGTGCGCCATCCTCCCTGACTCCGAGAGTGGTCCAAACGCCACTCCCTTGTATCTGGAATTCTGAGGTAAATTTCTGAGGTAAAATTCTGAGGTAAATATGAGGTAAATAAAGCAAAGTCTGGCCAGCTCAAGGGACACTGTCTAGTATGTTTGGACCACTCTCGGAGTCAGAGGGGCCGGCACATAGACGTGCGCCATCCTCCCTGACTCCGAGAGTAGTCCAAAAACACTGGATGCTGGCCAAGCTTGTGCTGGCCAAGCTGAGCTTATGCCGGCCTAACTCCAGTTTAGGATGGCACTCTCAGCTGTGAGTTCTTGGAACCCTACTCTAGGTGGCAATTCCAACACTTGTCGTATTTTAATCGGAAATTGCATTCTCTCTGGGGTGCTGTTTTTTGGGGGGGGGCAGGGGTGCGTGTTTTGCATGCACCCAGGAATTAGCCACCCCAGATGCGCCCACAACTTCAAGCCCCTGAAAGCCGAAAAGGGGTTCTGCATAGCCCCACAGTGGCAGCCGACGTTCACCTTGCTGGCCGTCACCAGGGAGTTCTGTCTAATAATCATCACATGACTCCGTCTCCAAGCAGCTTCCTGATGCGCCTCACTGTGGGTGCTGATTGCTGTGGAAACAGATTCTAGCGGGACGTCGGATCCCCGGGAGTTGCCATTCCGTTGCCGTCACAAGCCGGGTTTGTGGTTTGTTGCCGGCCTCCCTCACAGGATTCCGGCTTCCCCAGCTGGAAAGATTTCCATCTCTGGTGTGCTGCTAGTTCACACTCGCCTGCCCTTCAGAACTGCCTGGCTGAGAGAGGGAATCGATGAACAGAACGTTTGTCCAAAAACTTTTCTCGGAAGCTGAGTGCGGAGTTCTCTGAGGGCACAGTCCTAATCTGGAGTTAGGCCGGCACAGTGAGGCCAGCAAAGTTACTTCGGAATGCCAGACACAAGAGAGTGGCAGCAGGATGCAGGCATCTTGTTGCCTCGTGTGCTCCCTGAGGCATCTGGTGGGCCGCTGTGAGATGCAGGAAGCTGGATTAGATGTGATCCAGTGGGGCTCTTCTTATGTTCTTAGGATAACAAATTCTGTTTTATTTACCTCATACATACCTCAGAAGTTTACCTCAGAAATTTACCTCCGGATGCAGGCTTCTTGTTGCCTCGTGTGCTCCCTGAGGCATTTGGTGGGCTACTGTGAGATGCAGGAAGCTGGACTAGATGGGCCTTTGGCCTGATCCAGCAGGGCTCTTCTGATGTTTTTAAGGCCCAGATTGGGTTGCAAATTATTATAGCTCCCTCCCCACAGCCAGGTTAGCAAATTCTGTTTTATGTACCTCAGAAGTTAACCTCAGAAATTTACCTCAGGATGCCAGATACAAGGGAGTGGCCACAGGATGCAGGCATCTTGTTGCCTTGTGTGCTCCCTGAGGCATCTGGTGCACCACTGTGAGATGCAGGAAGCTGGACTAGATGGGCCTTTGGCCTGATCCAGCAGGGCTCTCCTTACGTTCTTATCCTGCGATAAAATCCTTCTTACCCCTGTGGGTTTGTGCCACGCCACAAAGTTTGGGAACCAGGGGCTGCCTTAACCAGTTGAACTGGTGGTTCACCTGTAAGGACAACTGTGCCTGGAGAAATGTGCTCCTACTGCACCTCTTCATGTGTGTCTCATCCCTCAAAAGTCACTCAGAAGCAACCTCACCCCCCTGCATTGGAACACCCGGGGACCAAGCAGGGGGAAATAGATCCCCCCTCTTCAAAAACTTGAGCGCTTTAACATACAGTGTTGTAAGAACGCAATGAATGTTTCATTTTATTTTTATTAAATACCAACTTGATGACGCCCAGCACTTTATTAAAGTGTCAAAGCGAGTGTTCCTACATTCTAATTACTTATTCCAACAAGGAGGACAGCTCTTCGGGAGAGGCGAGTCTGCCGCGGCAGCATGGGCAGACGAGGTGCGCCGCCGTTAAGTAACACCTCTTAAACTATCATTTGCACCTGAGAGGCATGTCATTAAGATCTCGGCTGGCAAGACGGCTACCTTGACCCGGGGCGTCGACGGGAGAAACAGCTCCCGGAACCCCTCCTTTGAGCCGGCCTCTCTTAGACGTGGGGCCTATAAAATTAATAATGACTATTCAACTTAATTGAATTCCTGATTAATGAAGATTCCTCCTGGCCCTGTTTTGGCAGCGGAGCTCCGTGAGAGCTGTGAGTGCATGTGGCTGTCTTTGTGCAAACCCACGAACCACAGGTCAGTTCCTAACCCAGATCCATGTTCCGCGTGCCACTCTTCACCTTAATTTGATCTCTCTTCCCGGGTAGATCCTTCTCATCCTGTCTTTCTCTCTAAGGGTGGTCTGATGGGCAGGAGGTTGTAGTCGAGAGGGTTAAAGCCTCCGTTTGCCTGAAGATAACATCCGAAGGTTGCCAGTTCGGGATCACCGGAAGTCTCCGTGAGCGGCAGACCTTGTTAACTGCGACTGATTAGAGCTGAGCTACAGCTGCCTGTGAGAGGGGAGTGTGCTGGGCTAGCCGCTTCTGTGGTGGGAGCAGAAGCTGCTTATCAGCCAGCAGGAAGGCAAATTGTGTGGCCAGAAAGAAGACTACACCATGAAAGTACCATCTGTATGCTGTATGTTGTTCTTGAAAGATAGAACTTCCTTGTAATTTGTAAAAACCTTTGTGTTTATGAATAAAGCCTGCCTATGTAAACCGCCTTGAGTTAAAATCAGAGGAGTAATCTAATAACCTAAGAAAGGCGGTATATAAATATGATGATGATGATGATGATGATGGTTTACCTGCTTCCGTTTTCAGGTCAGAATACGTGATCTTGGTCAGGCACAAATGTTTTCCCCAAAACGATTAGTCGCACCCAGAGGCGTAGCTAAAGAAGTGCCAGGAGGGTGAACTTGCACCGGGCTACAAGCTTTAGGTCCTCTGACGGCCTCACCCACCAATTCCATTATCCACTGGAGGTTCGGTAATCGATTCCTCGCGGATAACAAGGGCCAACCTGTAATCCAGTCTGACTCTGTTGTATCCCTGACGTCTGCTTTGCTCCTGCTCCCGCTTTTGTGTTCCTGGATTAGACACATGGGTAATCCCATCCAATCGGTGTTCACACAGTGGGTGGAGGTATCTGAATGGCTGTCATAAGGAAGAAGGGACACGTTGAGAACCATCTGCCTCTGACAGTAGAACTAGGTCCAATGGGAACAAACTGCAAGAGAGGAGATTCCCGCTGGACATCAGGAAGAATTTCTTGACGATGCGACAGTGGAACAGATTGCCACTGGAGGGAGGTGGTGGATTCTCCCTCACTGGAGACCTTCAAGCAGAGGCTCGACAGGCACCTGCTGGAGATGCTCTAGGACAGGGGTCAGGGAACTTTTTTACCTTTTACCCCAAAATATATATAGATACACCAACGTTACACCCCACCCCACCCCCCGCCAGAACAAAAGAAAAAAAATTACATATTGGAACCCATTGTTTTTTATTTGATTAATTAATGAGCTTAATTAATGCTATGTAAATATGAAGTTGTAAAGGGCGGAGCAAAACAAACAAAACAAAACAAAACGGAGCCAGCCAGCGAGCGACGGAACTGGAACGGGGGTAATAGATGTTCGCGCTGCCAAGACACAGCCGGGCATGCATATAGATTCATATGCATGCCCAGCTGTGTCTCGGCAGCGCGACTGTCCATTACCCCCAGGAATTTCTTTTTTACCCCATTTGGGGTAATTTACCCCTGTTCCCTGACCACTGCTCTAGGAGGACTTTCTGCTACAGGCAGGGGGTTGGACTAGATGGCCTTGCAGATCTCTTCCAACTCTATGATTCTATGTGATATCACATCATGGCTGACAGCAACACATCTGTGAGTCTGTCCAATGCTATGACACGATAACTGCTGACACCACACTCTGGGGCAAGGAGTTCCATACATTAACCACATATTATTTTAATATCTTCAATTATAGACTTTACCTGGGTGAAGTTTCTGTCCAAAACCAACCCCCTTTTAAAAAAGGGAAATAAATTTCCCAACTTCCAAATTCCAAACATTTTCAAGGGGCATTGGAAAAGGTCTTCAAGGGGAGATTCTAACCCTTGATATGTTTTGAGGAGTTGCACTAATATGTGCCATTAGCTTTTCCACTCTTTTGCATTTATTTTTATTGATTTGATTTGCCACTTACCTTTCCCATTTAAAATCCCAGGGATTTGGCTCGCACCCACTGAATGCCTATAAGAAACCCCTATTAAAAACTTTTCATTTTTCATTCTGCAAAGGAGAAGAAGAAGAAAAAAACACTGTTTAATATTTAAAACAAACGCCAGATTCTGTGCAAGCAACTTAAAAATAAACACATGTATAATGAGAAAACAATAACTGAATAGCAAATGATGAGATTTTAATATTCTTGCACATGGAAGTTTTTTGTTTTGTTTTTCATCCCTCTCCCTTTTAGGACAAAAGGTGAATCCCAAGCAGCAGAAAGGGAATAATTCAATGAAGAGGCATTTATTTAGTTCTTTTGCCCTGGAGGAAAATAAGAGAATTGGGCCAGATCAACTATCATGCTATCATTCCTCAATCAATCTGTCCAATTGCCTTTTAAAAGCCATCTAGGCCAGGCGCTATCCCCGCATTCTGTGGTAAGGAGTTCCACAGATGAATTACTCACTGGGTAAAAGAATGTTTGCCTGCCTCTCCTTCCATGACATAAGAGTAGCCCAGCCAATCACTGATGAGGCTTTGCGATTGCTACAAAATGAGGTGATATATTACAATACAGATTACAAGAGTCCCACAAATTTCAGATAATCAAGAAATTCCTCCAGAACTCTGTCTGCACATTTAGGTATCCTAGTAAAGGAGATCTGTGTTTGTATCCCCCACTTTCTCTCTTCAACCGTGTCTCTGAGTCCAGATTATGGGAATGCTCCCCGAAATGTTGAACGACACTTGTGTAAAAGAAATCCATGGCAAGCCCTTTGAAGAATTTCAGCGACACAACATATGCTGTGCAAGTTTCCTCTTGCAAGAAGAAAAACTGAAAGAGGGAGGGAAAATGTAGCAACCTCATGATAGAGTAACGGAAAGTATTGAGGCTCTTTTTCCTCCTGCCAACTTTTGAGTGATGCCAAGAAAGTCTTTTTGTGTGCGCGCTTAAACCTTTTTCTTATGTTCGGGCATTTGGAACGAGCCCAAACGGATGCCCTCTGTCCTCAAACATCTCCACATATTACATTTACAAGGAAAAAAGGCTTTTTCTTCTTTTGTGTTGGCAGGGCCAAGAATTTTGCCTCGTTTGCTCATTGTTATTAGTTGCCCCAATTGTCTGTGTTTCCTCATAGGGCATGACTAAGCAAACAACCAAAAAGGATCCTGTTTTTTGTAAGTAAACTATAGGCAGTTGTAATAACATTGTACTTTTGTGTTTACAACAGCTCTTTGCTGTTGTAAACACAATCTGATTCCCATACAGGGTATCCGATTCCCATACAGGGAATCTCGCAAATTGGGGGTGATCTTTTACTGTGCATCCGAGCACAATCCTAACCTGGAGTTAGGCCAGCAAAGTTTGGCCAGCACAAGGGCCACCATAAAGTGGCATTTGGACCACTCTTGGAGTCAGAGAGGGCAGCACACAGACGTGCGCCATCCTCCCTGACTCCGAGAGTGGTCCAAATGCCACTTTATGGTGGCCCTTGTGCTGGCCAAACTTTGCTGGCCTAAGTCCAGGTTAGGACTGTGCTCTCACTGAGTTCAATGGGACTTACTCCTGGTGAAATGTGCATCGGATTTCAGACTCTCGGAGTTATGCAATTTTTCCTATGGGTCAACGTGGGCCACTGAGAGCTGAGATTGGGCCTGGGCCAAGACGCCTGATTGCCCCCCTTCCTAAATTTGTTCTGTACTGTATAGTTTGTTTTGTCCTCATCTGAGCCCCCTGAAATCCTGGGCCATGGATATGTTGCCCACTGCCCCTTTCTCCTCGGGCCTGGGTTGGCAGAGTAAGTGTACTTAAGAGTGCAGGGTGTTTTTTTGTGCAGCGCTCTTAAAACAGCCCTTATAAAACAGTCGGGAGTCAGATCTTTGGTGACTTCCTGCACATCCATCCAGTGGCGTTTCTACAGGGAGGGCAGAGCTCTAAGTTTTGCAAGGAGCCTTCCCTTGCAGTGGAACTCACTCCTCTCCTGCACCGTTTTAGCCAATCCTCACAGGGAACAGCAACATCTTGGCGTTGCTTACTGGCTACAGCAGCGAGGGAGAAGGAGGGATTCACATGACAGGGCAAGGCTTCTTGCAACACTTAGAGCTTTGCCCTCCCTGCAGATCCGCCTCTGCATCCATCAGTAGATCCCAATGTACGTCCGCCAAACTTCTAGCACCTTTCTTTCTTTCTTTCTTTCTTTCTTTCTTTCTTTCTTTCTTTCTTTCTTTCTTTCTTTCTTTCTTTCTTTCTTTCTTTCTTTCTTTCCTGGGTCTTGGTACATTCTGCATTGCCAGGACACCTTTCTGCAAATGTGCTTTAGGAAGCTGCTCTTCTCTGGCTGCAAGAGAACCATCCCTGCTGCCTGGCACGAGCCCCTGGCCTCAGGATGTCCCTAGAGCAGGTGGCACCAAACTCCATCTAATCCCTGTGTCTGTGCAGGAGCTCTGTGGAGGCGCACGAGCAGCAGTCCCTCTCTCGGCCAGCAGGTGGAGCAATCCTGCTGCTGTGGCCTTGCCTGGTCCCTGGGTTCCTAACAAGCCAGTCTGCCTGAGCTCAGAATGAATTTGGTTCCCTTTTCATCACTCTCGGAAGTCCAGCTGCTCCTGTCAGCACCTTCTTATAGCATGTAATTCATCGCTCGGAGTGACAGCTGGGGCCGCGGGCTCTGGACCAGTTTCCCCTGTCGGAGTCGGCACCCAGAGACAGTGGCCCCCAAAGGGCTTCCCTCTGTCTCCCTTTTCCTCTTGCACCTGCGACAGGAAAGACTTTCCTGGAGCACTGACCTGCCCCGCACTTTCCCCCGCTGGGTAAACTTTATAAGCAGATCTGACAGTCTTCTCCGGCGATCCAGGACCGTTTTGTTTTCAGGAGAGCCGTCCCTGGAGCACAGCGGAAAAACGTTTAGCTTGGAGGCGAAGGGGGACAAAACCCAGACATCTGCCGACATCTGCACTTCAGTTTGGACCGAGTTGTGTTGTTGTTGTTGTTGTTTTGGAGGAGGAGTTTTATATCCCTCTTCTCAACCGAACAACGTTCCCAAAAAGGTTTACAGAGAAAATCAAACAGCTACATGTTTCCCATTCTGTGGGTTAGGGACTCACCAGTGGATTTTGAAACATTGAACAAAATTGCGGGCACCCTTTGCAGAAGAAAATCGTTAGCTGGTTTGAGGTCGTCTTCATACCCCCACCCCCAAATTCAAATGCCACATGTGCCCATTTTCTCCAGTCGCTAGCATGCCATAGATCACATGTGGCCATCTATATCAAAGAAGGGACGTGGTGGCACAGCGAGTTAATCCGCTGCTGCTGGGCTTTCCGACCGGAAGGTTGCGAGTTCAAGACTGCGCGACGGAGTGAGCTCCCGTCGCTTGTCCCAGCTCCTGCCAACCTAGCAGTTCGAAAGCACCTAAATGCAAGTAGATAAATAGGGACCACTTCGGTGGGAAGGGAACGGCGTTCCATGTGCTACGGCGTAGAGTCACGCTGGCCACATGACCATGGAAGCTTGTCCTCGGACAAAACGCCGGCTCTACAGGCTTTGAAACGGAGATGAGCACCGCCCCCTACAGTCGGTCACGACTAGACCATTCAGTCGTGGGGAAACCTTTACCTTTATATCAAAGAAGGGATAGAATCCAGCAGAGTAGAAACTGAAGGTGGGCCGGACTCCACCATAGAGTCACTGTGGGTTAAACTACCAGGCCATAAGAGTGATGTAATAGTGGGGCCTTTAAGAGGAGATTGGACGGATTTCTGGAAGAAAAGTCCATCGTGGGCTATAGGCAATGATGGATTGTGCAACCTCCTTACATTAGTAGTAGGCTACTTCAGAGTGCCGGGTGCAAGGGAGTGGCAGCAGGATGCAAGCATCAGTGGTGTCTCTACAGGGAGGGCATAGTTCTAAGTTTTGCAAGGAGCCTTCCCCTGTCATGTAAATCCCGCCTCTCCCTTGCTGCTGTAGCCAGTAAGCAATGCCAAGATGTTGCTGTTCTTGGCTAAAACGGTGCAGGAGAGGAGTGATTTCCACTGCAAGGTGGAAAACTTAGAGGCTTGCAAAACTTAGAGGTCTGCCCTCCCTGTAGAGACACCACTGGCAAGCATCTTGTTGTCTCGTGTGCTCCCTGAGGCACCTGGTGGGCCGCTGTGAGATACAGGAAGCTGGACTAGATGGGCCTTTGGCCTTTGGCCTGATCCAGCAGGGCTCTTCTGATGTTCTTATGTTCTTATGTGAACCCTGTTTCAGCCTGCGGGGGTGCAGGGAGGAGCCCCTAGGGCCGTGTCTTGGGTGAAATCAAGAACCTGTCAATTGCCAGCCATAATCACACTGGCTGTGGGACACACCGGAAGTGATGTCATAGCCTGAAGTGATTCCATCATTGTGACACCAGAGCCTGCTGCTTTCCGGAGAACGCAGCCATCAGTTGGGTTGTTTCTCATTCATTTTCCACGAGCGAAGGGAATAAGAAAGGGAAAAAAAGCCTTTTTTACAACTCTGACACAAGCAAAACAGCCACACGGCCCTCCCTCTTTCCAGCATCCCATCTTCCCATCTTTTTAATAGGGCTGCTCTAAGTGCCACCTAAAATTGGCTCCTGACCCACTGGTGGGTCCCGACCCATAGTTTGGGAACCACTGGTGTACATACACCTTTGGGCCAGATTCCCAAGTAAATGTTCCGAGAATTCAAGACACCCCTTCTACCTGCACTACATCTCAGCCTAACCATTTTTTCTGTTAAAAATTTAACTCACATTTTCTTATGAAGCTTCCCCCTTCCAATATTTAACAAGGAGGTTCTCCTGTGAATGTAATTTTTTTTAGTGCAGATCTTCAGCCTTTTTTTTTAACAAATGGGGGCCTTTGTCCCTCCCTCCCTGTAATTTATTCCATATTTCACCCATTCCTCTTCCTCATTTATAATTCTTTATTTTATTGCTTTCCATAATTTCCCTTTCGGATTGGTCATAAAATAAATTTCAACACCTTTTTCTTCCCATGTATAAAATAATAAAGGAATAGGAGTAAGGCTGAGAGTAATCTGCATTTTAAAAAATATATATCTGTGTGTATTAGAGATCTCAAAATGTTATGCCAAGAAAAGTTGGATTCTGTAATCTGGGCGAATGAATCAAATACATAGCGCAGTTCATTCTCTCCCTCTTGGCCTTGGAGACTGAAATTCTTGCACTGACAGTTCCCCATCCTGCTCAATGCCCCCTCAGTTTGCAGAGATCCCAAAGCATAGTTTAAAATCTATTTTTGCAACCATGAGGACTAGAACCTTGGGCGGGATGCAAAAATAAAAGCGGAGTTTCTCCAGATGCTCTGGTTGGTAGGAATATCAAACCACACAGGTCTGACTGTGGCTGCTGTGCAGTCCTCTTTTTCATCCAGGAAAAAAAAATGGGTTCCTCTGGTATCATGTATCGCAACAACAGAGATCAGGAACACCCCTGGCAGCGTAATTAATAGCATTTTCTGATACAGATTCCCAGATCCCACCTCTCTTATGCGCCTGAAGGCATGGTGGCATCTCTGGGGACCATCAGGGTCCCAAGAGAGTTGACTGAAGATGCTTGAGAATGGAGTGTTTTTGGAGCGACAGGGTTTTCCTTCCCCGTCCTCTCCCCGAACTCCTCCGAACGAAGGCTTAGAGGGGTTTCAGGCCATTAAAAGACAGGAGTTTTTTTGGTTCCGTGCAACAAAAAAAAGTGTCCCCTTGGAAAACTCGAGGAGACGGCAGTAAAGCTGCAAATTGTTGCTTGGAGTCGATAAATGTTGACTGAAGTTGCTGCATTTCCCAAACCGTCCCCAGAGGCTGGTTTGTCTACTCGGCAAGAGGGGAGGGGGCTGTTGTTCCCGCACCCAAAACAGACGTGGATTGTCAGAAAGCGGCCAAAATCCAATCAAGCATCGTCAACCAGAAAAGCAGAGATGTCGTCCACGGATAGGGGGTGTTGGGGTCGTGGTGGGGCACAGGACCCAGACTTCTCCAAAACCAACAGGAGTGCTCCAGTGTGACCATTAACACTGTTTTCTAATGACCTGCGTGGATAAGAGGGGTCAGGGTCATCACAAGGCCATCTGAGAAATGTGCCTAGGGGCAGGAATGCCAGTCTGACCTGCCCACCGCTGCTTCCCATTGGCCCAAATTGGGCCAATCCAGAAGCAACTCCCGCCCACTGCTGCTTCTGATTGGCCCAGAATTGGGCCACTGGAAGCAGTAGGCCCCCGGCTCAGACTGCTTGAGACCATTGGTGGTCCCCACCTCCCCAGGCTGGCCCTGAAGAGCCCTTAGAGCGATACGTGGGGGAGAATGGCTGCCCTGGTTTCAACATTCCATTACTGGCCCTTCCCCCTCAGTGGTCAGAATTTTAAAGGAAGCTCCATGACGTAACTCAACGGGCTGGTGTGGTGCTCCCTGAGGCACCTGGTGGGCCGCTGTGAGATACAGGAAGCGGGACTAGATGGGCCTTTAGCCTGATCCAGTGGGGCTCTTCTTATGTTCTTAGGACAGCAAATTCTGTTTTATTTACCTCATATTTTACCTCAGAAATTCACCTCAGAATTCCACATACAACGGAGTGGCCACAGGATACAGGCATCTTGTTGTCCTGTGTGCTCCCTGAGGCACCTGGTGGGCCACTGTGAGACACAGGAAGCTGGACTAGATGGGCCTTGGGCCTGATCCAGCAGGGCTCTTCTTATGAGCTTCCCACTTCCCACATGCAGGAACCAAGCCTGTCGTCGAGGTTTGTAGGGAATTAAAAAAAAACCGACATACTGCACACTTCTGTTTTGTCACACAACGCATGTGCCGCATCCTGTCACCCCACCCCCTGCTTTTGTAGATGGGAATTTATTCAGAGTGGATGGTGCATTATTGCACCCTGCAAAAAACCCCAATTAATTTGTGGTGGTTTAAAATGCAGTGGTGTGTGTGTGTGTTTCATTCTGATGACGGCGAGGCTGCCAAAATCTTTGCAACTGCAGAAACGGCTTCACGGGAGAATTTTGGGTGCGATGCCAACACAAGACTTGGGAGACGAATTGTCGCGCAAGGATCCTCTCTTTCCCTTCCTCCAGTCCTTCCTTCCCCGACAAGGCTGGTTTTGTTGTGTTTTGTTTCCCGTACTTGCCTTGGCTCGGATGCTGTCTGTTTTATGATGTTTTAATTATTGCTGTTTATTTATTGTAATCATATTTTAATTGTTTGTGTAAGTGCCTTCGGTGTCTTGGCAGGGGGGGGCAAATTATCAATTAAGTTATTATTAAAAACTTATTACAGTGTGTGCCGACTCCAGGCCGTGGCTCTCCGGTGCCAAGAATAAGGGTTCCTTCTGGTTTTTGCTCCAACAAAATTGCACTGCTCAAAGGGGAAAGAATGAGGCTGTTCTGGACTATACCACTTCATGCGGCTGTGGGGGGAGGGAGGACATCATAGAGTGGCCCCCCCGTGTAAAAATTTGTTGTGTCACACATAAGAGCACTGGCATAGCCAAAGAAAGTGTAGCCCAGTGCAGAGAGCAAAAGGATGCCCTGGAAATGACATCACAACAGGAAGTGATGTCACAGTTACACTGCCTCAGGTGCCTGGGGAGGGGTCAGTGGTGGACCCTGGAAAGAAACAGGTACGGGGGGAAAAGCACAAAGGAGTGTTTAATACAGTTGTTCCCAACCTGGGAATCAGATCAAGGGGGTCTGGAACTGATTTCCAGGGGGTCTTTAAGAGCTTGGGGCAGCCATCTTTAAAAGCTGGGCACCGCCATCTTGGAAGCTTCATTTTGGCCAGGGAAGAGGCTTCCCAATTAAACTGCCACTTCCTCAATGCTTGTGGCTGCGAGAGAAATGAGCCTGGCCGTGGGCTCGTCTTGGTTTGTGCACGTGCTGAAGCGCGATTTATTTAAAACCATGACTTCAATAGCTGTGAGTGACTATTAAAAACAATGACTTCACTTCCTGCTTGGTGACGTCACTTCCAGCCCTAGGTCTTAGGGAGGTGCTGATTGGTTGTGCTATCAAAAAACGGGGTCCTGATGCAAAAAGGGGTTGGGAACCGCTGGTTTAATAGGAATGATTCAAACGTCAACAGACTGTAGGACGCGAGGAGGACTACAGAAAGACAGAGGAGAGCTTAAGTAGAAAGGGGACTAGAGAGTCAAGCGGTTTAAAGATTGGGTCAACCCTATGGCCCGCGTCTACTCTCTCCTAACTTCTGACTGCCTCCAGGGATGAGATTTGGGCTCTGGCTTTGGGATTTTCCAATATGAAATGTCATCTTCTGTTCGATATTATTGCATTGGCCCCCTCCTGAGACGCGGTCCGGAGGTAGTCTCCTTACTGTTCTCTGGGGAAATTTCAGAACAGCCTAAGGCTGGCAAAAATGGTTTATTTTCCTCCCCCCTCCCAGCAAAGAGCTGTTGTAAAAGGAAGAGGACAAAAGGTGTCAGCTGGGCAGAAAGGCTGTTGTGAGAAATAGATTGACACGACACACGCTTGTATCTGCAGATCCCATATCTAACATCAGAAGAGCCCCGCTGGATCATGCCAAAGGCCCATCTAGTCCTGCTTCCTGCATCTCACAGTAGCCCACCAGATGCCTCAGGAAGCACATAAGACATGTTAACGCCTGCATCCTGGAGGCAGCCATGTTTTCTAGCACGGAGCTTGCCCGAGAGATTGATAGCATGCTAGACGCATGCTAGAAGGTGAGAAACAAACATAACATGACCCTAGCATGCTAGGGGAAAAAAAAATCTGCTTTCTAGCGTTTCTAGTGCT
The DNA here is from genome assembly GCA_029204185.1 of Lerista edwardsae. Classification (NCBI taxonomy): domain Eukaryota; kingdom Metazoa; phylum Chordata; class Lepidosauria; order Squamata; family Scincidae; genus Lerista; species Lerista edwardsae. The sequence goes on along the minus strand of JAJKFI010000103.1, from coordinate 2,056,075 downwards.
GGAAACTGAAAAACAAACGAAGCCATAGCTTCTACATCCAGCAAGCTGATGGGGCTAAAAGTAAAATATTTTTGTCCCACATTCCTGTACTACAGACAATCAGCTGGGACAGGACGACTACCTGTAACTCAAGGGGAACTAAAATCCCGCCCCCCATTCACAGGCACTGAACGTCATTGGGAGAATTTTTAGGCTGGAGTGGCTGCTTACAGCGGCCATGTTTTTCCCAGAAATCCCCTTGCTGAGATGGTATGTCACCACACAATGAGAGGATTTCTGGGTAAAAAATGGCAGCCCCCGGGAATGGCATTGTTTTGGGGCAGGTGGTGACGGTGAAAACGCATTTCCGGGAAATTCCCAGGAAACTCTGGCCCCAGTCTTACGCCCCAGATATCCAGTTCTTTTTTTGAGAATTTGTCTCAGCCTTGGTGTCCACCAGAGGCCACCAGCTTCTCCTTTCCGATGCTGCTTGTTAGACCACTGGCCGGGGCGGGGGGTCTGGGTTCTACATCCTTGCTCCCTCCAAGGGGAGCCTTCTCTCAGCTCCTTCCAGGAGCCCTTCTCCGTGGGCATGGCCTGGCACCGACAGGGTTAAGACAGGCCTGTCCTTCGTGGCATGCAATTTATGATCCGGCGAATCCGTTTTTAATTATTTTTCGCTGTGACAGAGGTGGAAATATCCAACTTCAAATGGCTGGCTTTATTGATATGCTGCTATTTGTGCCTCTGTGGAGGAACAATCCTGTAAAAGCAATAAATTAGAAAACCCTTTTTCTCATTAGAGAGATAGAGAGGATGGCGGAGGGGCGGGGGAGAGAGGGAGAGACTTTCCCTGCTCCGTCTCTCTCGGTGGGGCTTGCTTTCCCTGGCTCTCCGAGGAGACTCCGTCCCGTCTCCAAGCCACCTTTGATGTATTTTCCATTCTGGCAGCCTCTAAAGGCAGCTTCGGTCACAAAAGTCTGCCCAAAGACCCGCCCACTCAGCATTAGCTCCGCCCCTTTATGATGCGTCATAGTAGCTCCACCTCAGTACTGAAAATAAGTGCGATTCTCGTAGGCTGCATGCATGGGGAGCACGTATGGATCAGGATCAACGAGCGCACCTGCTTCCTGCTTGATGATGTCACTTAGAATCATAACATAAGAAAAGGCTTCCTGGATCAGGCCAAAGGCCCATCTAGTCCAACTTCCTGCATCACACAGCGGCCCACCAGGTGCCTCAGGGAGCACACGGGACAACTAGATACGTGCTGCATCTCGTTGCCACTCCCCTGCATCTGGCACTCTCTACAGCAAACACCCCTCCTCCGGGGAGAACCTGGAAGTGACATCGCGTGACAGGATGTAACATGACATTGTGATGTGGCTGCCCCGGGCGCCAGGGCAGTGCGTTACACCTCTGAGTAGGAGTCCCTTCTGCAGCCGTAGTCGGGCCCCCGACATGAGAGGTTCTGACGGTGGAGCGCACAGAGAGCGAGATCTGCTGCGGCTGGTGAGAGGAAAGTTAAGGAGTCCCGCTGTCTTGTTCCAGGGCATAATATGAAGCCGTAAATCTGCTTGCGACTCATAAGGGCCCCAGGACTGCAGTGAAACTAAAGTGTTTCTAGTTATCCGAATATGGATTTACTCTTGGCGATCCGAGTAGCCGGGGAGGAGAGGCCTTATCAATTTATATGGCAAGCACAGAGCAATCTGCGCGATTGCTTCCTGCCAGCCAGGAGGCTCCCGAGTGCAGGCCGTCGGAGGCTCCCCCTGCCTTTAACCCAACCTTAAAGTTTCCACCTTCGGATCGATGCTGAAATTAAACCGGTGCGAGACGCAGCTCCGCGGTATTGGCCCAAATGCACCAGGGATCTGCATATGCTGCCCCTCTGCCATTTTGCAGATGTCTTCTCCACATGCCGTTGGTGTGAGATGTGAGTGTGTGCTCAGCGCACTGGGGAGGCTCAGCCCCCTCCCCAGGGTTTCTGGAAGGAGCGGCTGCATCTTGCCTCCAGCATGCATGTATGGGGCACTGTGCACACAGACACTAAGGGCACAATCCGAACCTGTTGGGCCGGCACCGACAGGCCAGCGAAGTTTGGCCAGCACAAAGGGCCACCATCAAGCGCGTTTGGACCACTCTCAGAGTCGGGGAGGATGGCGCACGTCTGCGTGCTCCGAGAGTGGTCCAAGCATACTTTACGGTGTCCTTTGTGCCAACCAAACTTTGCTGGCCTAACGGTGCCGGCCTAACTCCGGGTTAGGACTGTGCCTTAAGTCAAGAACACAGACGCAGCTGCTCTGCAAACAATCCTGGAAGGCACTTCTGGTCCTGTCCAGGAGGTCACGTGAAGGTCCTCCAGCGCTGCTTGGCACCCGCGTTGGGTCAAATCTGCGGGTGCTGAATCCACCCTAGACCTAGTTGTGCCTCTGATCTTGGGGGGGGCTTCGGGAACCGTCCCAGCTGACCGCAGTCAAGACCCCCCTTCTCCCCACCGGTCCTCTGGACTCCGGCGCCCGGCTGCCCTCTCCTTGGCTCTCCTTCCTGCGTCGCCGGCCAGCTCAGCCTGTTTAAATTGGAAATTATTTGCATTACCGCCTGTAAATAATAGATGAGAGCCGAGGAGCGCTGCGGATCGTCCGTGTCCCTTCCATAAACTCCTCCTCGCTTTAATTAGTGTGAAAACAACCTGGTGAGGAGGCGACTTGTCTTTGATGCTGGTAATTAAAATTGAAACTACTGGAGAAGAAGGGGGGAAACCTGGTCGTCGTCGTCTTGCTTCTTCTTCTTTTTTTAACCGGCGCTGCTGTTCCAAGCCGGGAAGCCTCCGGCCTGCTTGGCAGTAAAGAGTGATAATGAAGGTGTGAATTCCCGGAGGAAGGAGGGGCAGCTGGTGCCAGGGCTGAACTTCCACCCGATGAAAATGGAGGGCCAATTAGAGGTGGCTGCAGCCTGGAAGTCGGGCATGGGAGACGGGTTTGCACCTTGGGAATGGGGCCCCCCTCAGATAGAGAGAGAAAGGTCCTCTGGACTGGAACGTGCCAAGGCAAGAAGATGGCGGCGGATTGACTAGCAGGCTTCCAATGGGTGCACCAGTCTCCTCCCGTAAGCAGTGATGTCATGCAGGGGGTACGCGGGGGTACGCGAGTACCGGTTTCTAGGATTACGGCTGGTCCCCGCCCATTCGCCCGCCCACTCGTCGACTCCGCCCCCTGCAACATTTGAATTTCCTGCACGTTTGAGTTGCCTGCACGTTCTCAGAGCCAGGCAGGCAGGCAGGCAGGCAGCGAGCGGAGACTTGCCTTGCCTTGCCACTGAGAAATGAGCTGCTCTGGGGTTTTGGAACTGTTGGGTCACTTTAACATGATGCCAGGCCTCCTTAACATGTTCTGGGGGTGCTGTGGAATACTGTCGCAACGGTTGGGTCAGTTTAAAATTGTCTGAGGCCTCAAAAAGGGCTTTTTTCATGTCACTCCCTGCCACGACATCACTTCTGGCTTATGACGTCACTTCCAGTGGCCGGGTCTCGACACGTGCCAATCAAAAGTGAGTACCTGTTCTTAAATCATTTAGATGACACCACTGCCCGTAAGCCCTGCTGGATCAGGCCAAAGACCCGTCTAGTCCAGCTTCCTGAATCTCACAGTGGCCCACCAGATGCCTCAGAGAGCACACAAGGGGCCTGCATCCAGTTGCCAGTCCCCTGGGAGATGTGGGAGATTTGGCCACAAAAATGAGATGGGTTTTGTGGCCATCTTGAATCTCACAAAATCTTGTGAGAGCCAAGATGGCGGCACCTGAGGGAACAGGTAGGAGGGGCCACCACGGACAGGGCCCTGCTTAAAGTGTGGGGGGGACTTGAGAGGTTCTTGATCCTACAGCCAGGGATGTTGTTTTTTTCCCCCAGGAAGCTTCCCCCCTCCCCCCCCCCCCCGCAATCTGGCTTGGTGGCAAGAACCTCAGCTTTCTTGTAGGTCTCTGTTGAAAGGATGGCATGGAAGCAGGAAGGCGGGTTCCAGTCGCTAACCACTAGGCACTGTGCCCAGTCTGCCCTCCACCTACCCCATCCAGGGATTGATTTCAGACCAGGCTCTGGTCCCAGATGGTGTGGGGTCCAATCCGAGAATGGAGCCATGGAAGTTCACATTTCCAAAAGCCGGTTTTTGGCCGAGGCACCAGCCTGGGAGATATGGTTGACGGGTCATTTTGCATGGCCTCCTGGTAGCACCTGCCTGACTTTCCTCAGCCTGCGTTCATGGGTAGCAGAGCGCGGAATATGGAGTAGAAACACATTTGGATTGATTTGGCAAGACTCCCCACTTAACTCCAAAAAACAATGTTCCAAACCTTGGATTCTGGCAGTGGTTCTCATACGTTTTAGACTGGGACTCATCGTACGCCAATAAAGGTTACGGAAACGGAAATGGCTGGCAGTGATGTCATGCAGGGGGAACGCGGGGGAACTCAGTTCCACTAGTTCAAATTAGGGCTGACTCCGCCCACTTCACTCTCCCTCCTCCCCCCTCCCAATTCCTCTGCAAAGAGCTTTTCTTCTTGGTTGGCCAGCACTCAGAGGGTTAAAGGGAGCGACTCCGGATTCCTAGGGGGGCGAAGGCAGTGATGTCATTCAGGGGGAACGGACCAGAACGGGCGTTCCGGATCCTAACGGGCTCCGTGGCTGGTTCCGGGTTCCCAACAAGTGCCCATCAAAAGTGAGTTCCTGTTCCTAAATCATTTGAATGACACCACTGACGGCTGGGACTCATTTTTTGGAATGGCACTCGTGTTGGGACCCACCGGAAGTGACATCATCGAGCACCGACATCATCGAGCATCATCATTAACCTAGAAGTGATGTCATGGCCGGAAGTGACATCATCGAGCAGGTAGTGCCATCATTGTGTCATAATATCGTGACTCTCCTGGAATGCAAACTGGCATTCTTGGACGGCAGTAATCGCGCGACCCAAAAACATCCCTGACAGAAAGCAAGACGAGGACAAAATGCCATGTAAAAGCACTGAACTAAAAACAATTTTTTTAAAAAAAACAAACCCTCACTTGAAAATTCAAACTGTTCACACTCACAAAAGGGTAATGTCTGCAGCTTCCAAGATGGCTGCTTCCCAGCCAGGAAGAAGAAGAGGTTTTTGGGAATCACTGCTTGAGGACTAGCAACCTGCATTTTTCAAAATGGCAAAGGTGGCATTAGAATCTGTACCTTCCTAATGCACGTACCACTCTGTTTTTCTTTACGAGGAAGGAAAAGACAACCAGATTAAGCTTCTGAGAGAGAGAGAGAGAGAGAGAGAGAGAGAGAGAGAGAGAGAGAGAGAACGAAGGCGCAAGGTAAAGTAATTTGATGTGAGGCAAACTTGTAACTAATTTAATGTTTGCCCAATAACAAGAACCTGGCCAAAAAAAAAAAAAATCCCACCCAGAAACCCCTTACCTTTTCATGAGCCGCAGGTAACACTGTCGGTTCATAATTGCGCCGATCCCTTATTATCTATCCTGCGCTTTAATAAATAATTTACCTAAATTATTAAAATGAAAATTTCAACATTATTAAAAATTAACCAGGTTAAATGAGCAAACAATAAATACCGCAGCCTTGTCCTGCGTGACAGGGGTCTGCGGGCTTTTTATTGCCTTTTCTGCTGAGGTGCGCAGAGGGGGGGAGAAGGCTTTCCACCCCCCCCCCCCTTGCCCCTTCGCGCTTCCCCCCTTTCTCGATTTGCAAGCCAGCAGCCCAAACCGGCTTTAGAGGCCACAGGTGGACCATAAGAGCTGACCCCCACGTCCTGTGCTTGGCTGCCGGGGAAGGCATTTCCTTCTCAGTCCCCTTGGAAGGCCCTCCAGTTGGGGGGAAGAGTGTGCACAGTTAGACCCTTCTGTAGTGTTCAAATACGCTAACAAATACGCTGCAGAAAGACAGACATAAGGAGAGCCCTGCTGGATCAGGCCAAGGCCCACCTAATCCAGCTTCCTGCATCTCACAGTGGCCCACCCGATGCCTCAGGGAGTACACAGGACCACAAGATGCCTGCATCCTGTGGCCACTCCCGCGCACCTGGCCTTCTGAGGTAGCCCGCTTCCTGAACCAGGAGGTTGCACGTACCCATCACGGCTTGTAACCCGGGATGGACGTTTCTTCCGTCAATTTGTCCAATCCCCTTTGTAAGGCATCAAGTCCAGGTGCCGTCACCACATCCTGTGTCAAGGTGTTCCACAGGTTAATTACAGAACAGCAAAACCCAGAGCTTTTCCAGAGGTTCTAATTGACCCCCTGACTGACTCATGTTTTGTTTTTTAACTGCTTTTATTTAATACCATTTTTTGGTATCGGAGGGGTGGTGGTCCCAGCTCCGAACTCCAGCAGACGCCAAAGTTCCACCTGCACATATAATTGATTTTTAAAAAGCCATCTTAAAATCAGCCCCTGAGGACCCAATCCTATCCCATTAAGAGTAACAGGCTACCTCAGAATGCCAGGTGCAAGGGAGTGGCCACAGAAAGCAGGCCTCTTGTTGTCTCATGCGCTCCCTGAGGCACCTGGTGGGCCACTGTGGGATACAGGAAGCTGGAATAGATGCTACTTTGGCCTGATCCAGCAGGGCTCTTCTTATGTTCTTATGAGCGATATTGGTCCAAATTTACCTCATATTTACCTCAGAATTTTACCTCATAAATTTACCTCAGATGAAAGATACAAGGGAGTGGCCAGAGGATGCAAATATATTCTTGTCTTGTATGCTCCCTGAGGCATCTGGTGGGCCACTGAGATACAG
>JAJKFI010000103.1:2030276-2049292 GCA_029204185.1 Lerista edwardsae | reverse complement strand
TTGTCTTGTATGCTCCCTGAGGCATCTGGTGGGCCACTGAGATACAGGAAGCTGGACTAGGTGGGCCCTTGGCCTGATCCAGCGGGGCTCTTCTTATGTTCTTATGATGTGTTTCTTTCTTTCCACCATGTTCCCTCTCTTAACCCCTCCATCTCCTCCCCTTCAATCCTTCCCCCCCTTTTCCCAATTAGTCTCCCCCCCCCTTGCTAGGTATGTGACATTATCAGAGATGCGGCAATTTCGCTGGTAATTAAATTGTTGCACTAAGCATCCAACCTCCTCAATGTGTAGTGTGTGAACCTCTCAGGCCCTGTTAGTGTTCCCCGCTCCTTGATCCAAGTACACCACTCCCATTTGATATCAATAGGATATGGATCCAAGCACACGGGTGGTCCCTGAAGGGGAGAGTATCTGCCAGCACTTCAGAATACAAACAGCTCCTATTCATGCAAAATTCATTAAAACCTGCTGCTTGTGAAGGGATGTGACTTTGTCATTTCTAATTGAAAGATCTGGTTTCAATAGCACTTTATCTTGGCTTGCCGCATCTCGTGCCAGATATAATGTATGTGCGTGTGTGTGATTTTACAATTACGTCTAAAGTACGTAACAGCGCTGGTGGCACTCGTAGGGTTAAGGAGGGTCATTCGCACCGACGTAGGGTCCTCTAAAAAGTGAAAAATAGGGGGGATTTCCCTTTCGGACGCCGTTTATTTTAATCCACATTTGTTTTAATTTCATTTCACATTTCAATTTTTATTTGCAGATCCGCTCCCAGACCTTCTGCGGATACCGATATCCGCGGATAATGATGTCCGCGGAGAGGCCCGGTCGGAAATAACCCCTCACACACTTTAGAGATCACCTGACTGGGAAGCCCCTCAAAATTGACGCCATAGCTGGCTAGATGTTTGGTGTATTCCACGCAGCTATTTTCAGAGGGGAGTCTGTTTGCTCTCGTCGCTTCTCATCACCACATTTTTTGAATGTCTGTCTGTCTTCACTCTTAGATAAACGTAGCAAAACCAGCAGCAGTCTCACAGCCCCCAACCCTCCCCAATGTTTTCCTGGATGACATAGGGGCACCTTTATGCTCCCTGCTAAGGAGCCCTGCCTCGGCGCCATCCGATTACGCAGTGGCCGGCTCCGTCCGCAGGACGTGAAACCGAGCATCCCAGTGTGCTTTTTAAAGCAAAGGAAAAAGCGATGTAATAGCACCTTCAGTCCCAGAATGGATCTGGGTTTGTGGTTATTCCAGGGCCATTGCAACACCAAGCCTTTCAGTGGTATTCTTACTGAGAGTGGCGCGGCTTCTATGGCATGCGCTGGCACTTTGAGCCCCCGCACACACATGGGTGAGCCTTACGCATGAGCATCGTCTTGCATTCCCGACACATAAGGCCATAGATTTGACTTGAGATCTGGGGCAGGGCTGAAATCTGAAGCACTCTGGTGCATTCTTTGAAAACTTTTTTTTTTTTTGCTTTTTGGAGAACATGAGAAAACCCCTGGGAATCAGATCGAGGTGCAATGATTTAAGGCCCAGTCCTATCCAGACCTATTGAGGGCACAATCCTAACCTGGAGTTAGGCCTGCACAGTTAGGCCAGCAAAGTTTGGCCGGCACCAGGGCCACCGTAAAGCGTGTTTGGACCACTCTCGGAGTCCGGGAGGATGGTGCACGTCTGTGTGCTGCACTCTCTGACTCCGAGAGTGGCCCAAACTTACTTTATGGAGGCCAGGAAGGGAAGCTGTCCCGCCCCTGTGCTTGGCAACTTTGACGCATATTGATTTCCCCGCCACGTGGCCATGGACCACTCGTGGCAGGGATGGGGCCGATATCTGAATTGCACAGCGCTTTAACCACAATTAAGGAGCTAATGGGGGTCGGCCGTCCCTTTCAAACGCGGTTTGGGAACAAAATCCGAAGGCAGGAATTACACAAATTGATATTGTCGATAGAATGGATTCAGCCCGTGAGCGGAAAGTGAGGATGTCTGTGCTCTGTATTAGGACAGGGCTAATTCTACCTGGCAGCCGGGGGAGTGAGGGAGAGCAGGGGGGATACACACACACACACACACACACACACACACCACACCACACCACACCACACCACACACACACCATGACACCAGCGTTTTCATGTTTATAAGAAGTGGGGGAGAATCCCAGGAAAATTATCATCTATGAATGGCAAGCAGTCTCCCAGGGCGCAATCCTAACCTGGAATTAGGCCTGCACAGTTAGGCCAGCAAAGTTTGGCCGGCACCAGAACCACCACAAAGCTCATGTGGACCACTCTCGGAGTTAGGGAGGATGGCGCACGTCTGTGTGCTGCCTTCTCTGACTCTGAGAGTGGTCCAAACATACTTGACTGTGTCCCTTGTGCTGGCCAGACCTTGCTTTATTTACCTCATATTTACCTCAGAATTTTACCTCAGAGATTTACCTCGGAATGCCAGATACAAGGGAGTGGCGTTTGGACCACCCTCGGAGTCAGGGAGGATGGCGCACGTCTGTGTGCTGGCCTCTCTGACTCCGAGAGTGGTCCAAACATACTTTACAGTGGCCCTTGTGCCGGCCAAACTTTGCCGGCCTAATGTATGGCAGCCTAACTCCAGGTTAGGATTGCATTCTCAGAGGCTGTGTGAAAGAAAAGATGGATTAGATTTGGAGAAGGCGAGAGAGACAGCATGGTTTCCATCTAGAGCTTGCGTTTGAGGCTGCTTCCTCCTTGTTCTCCTGGTCTACAGGAGAAAGACTCCCAGCCACTGAACCTTGCTAACCCAGGTGTGCATCAGTTGCTATGACTCTTCAGTTCCTTTCACTCCCTTCCTTGTTTTGTAACCTTTTGACCCAGGAGGCTCCCGAGACGGACTCCCCGGACGCGGCTCACCCAAGGGAACCGAACGGTGGGAAACATTTCCGGGGTCTGTGTGAACGGAGGGAAAATGGTCCATTAAGGGTGGTCAGATGACGGGAGCGGTGTCTGGGGGGGGGGGTCGAGGAAAGAGCAAGACAAGAGGCCGAGCGTCCTGATTGATTATTAGGGGCTGTCAAAGTTTCAGCAGAGTGGAAAACGCGGGAGGTTGGAGGGAGCAACTAATCCATGAAAAATCACCTCTTCCTTTTCCTGTCCGAGGCAGGGCAGCGTGTCCAGATCAAAGTCGCTTGTCACCACTCTGCCCGGGCTGTGCGATTTACGAGGCACCAGGGCACCCGCCCATGAATGGCCATGGAAATTCATTCCAGGGGCAGCTGGAGGTGTAAATTTTGCTCCTTGCTCACTTTCCATCTTTACCTAATTGCTCCCCCCATTCCTGCCCCCCCTGGGAAAAAATATTGGGCCTGCTTAGCCTTCTGGAACTCAGGTGGGTGAGTGAGTGACGAGGCAAGTGGGTTGGAGCAGGAGCAAGACAGCAGGAGCAGGGCATGATGGGAAATTCCCGCCCAGCCCACCTTCACTGGAATATGACTTCTGACCCTGGGAAGGTCTTGCAGTCTGGAGAGTCTCAGGACTGGTTCACACATGCAAAAGGGATAACTTGCATGCATGAATGGGATGTCACAGGCAAAACAGGCCCGAGAACATTTTGCATCACCTCAGACGGGATTATTTCCAGGAACTGAGTCCACGTAAAAGAGGAACGACATTGCACTAGGGACAGGGGCTAGAAAATAGGGAGTATTGCTGATCAACAGGGGCTGTTGGATGATGAGTAGAATGTGACCTTTGTCTAAGACCACTTTTGGTACTTCCTGTTGGATATGTGAGACAGCTCAGCTAGTATCTGGCCTCACAGGTCTGGGGGTGTTCATGCCTCAAAGGAGATCATACAGGCTCAACCATTCTTCCAGATTTCTGCCTCAAAACTAAAACCTTTTTTCCCCACCTGTCACATGGCCTTTCTCACTCTGAGGCCTTCTGGGCCGGCCTCTTAAAGAGACAGTATATAGCGCTGCCAATCACTTCCAAAAATAAAAAATAAAAAATGGCAAAACACTATCAACAGCCCAATTTTTTTTAAATGCAGAATCTTGCTTGTCTCCTTTTGGGAGGCAGATCGGAGAGTCTTGTTCACGCATACCACAACGTTCCCGCTCGTCCTTGGAAAGCTCTGGGAATGGGTGAAGTGAGGGGGGGGGAGAGATGCCCTACTGTGCTTTGAATCTGTGATCGATTTACCAGATGATCCATTGGAAGGGGCCAGGGGGGTTATTGACCTTCAAAGCCTCTGAAACCGTGTGAACCAACGCAAGCTCGACCACGTCTTCAGACCCTGGGCATCGTCAACCACCAAGGAATGTCCCCACTCGGCCACAAGTGAATTATTTCATTTTTGTTTTTTGTTTTTAGAACTGTCTCCAAAAGTAGTCCAAACGTGCTCTATGGTGTCCTTTGTGCTGGCCAAACTTTGCTGGCCTAACTGTGCTGGCCTAACTCCAGGTTAGGAGTGTGCCCTAAGTTAGCTCTCATTTCCATGACCTCTCATTTCCAGGGGTCACACTAGGACTCTTATTCAGTTGTGGGAGTGCCGTCAAGTTGGCCACTGTATTTTGTTTTGTTGGTGGTGACCAATTCGTTGGGTGACTGTGGGCACAATCCTAAACTGAGTTAGGGCGGCGTCAACTAAGCCAGCAAAGTTTGGCCAGCACAAGGGACACCGTAAAGGATGTTTGGATCGGAGTCAGAGAGGCTAGCACACAGACATGCGCCATCCCCCTGACTCCTAGAGTGGTCCAAAAAAGCTTTATAGTGGCCCTTGTGCTGGCCAAATTTTGCTGGCTTAGTTGATGCCAGCCTAACTCCAGTTTTAAGATTCGCTTTGTGATATATTAAAATAAATATATATAAAGTTAATGGGTGTTACACCCAACCCTAGTGATTGCCTCCGTATTTAGGCTGTGTGTACGATAGTTTAATTCATTCTGCAAGATCTGGTATAAGAGTCAGTCCATTATGAGGGTAACGCAGTGAGCTCTCACGCTGGGTGGCACAAACCCTAATGACGCCACTGCCTGCTGTCATGGGAACCTTGCTGCATTTTTCTTCAGTTCCAGGCATCCCATTTGAGAAAGAGATATCAGAGATGTGACAGAAAAAAAAAACATCCTTGCAGAAGAGTGATTTGCAGAACAAATAACTGCTCAACTCAGAGTTTAGCCTTGTGATGACTACACAACCAAACTCCAGCACGAATCGGGAGTTAGACCACCAATCTCACACCCATTGGCTCTCGGTGAAGAATCAGCTTTGCTTTCTTTAAAAAAGAAAGAAAGAATCCATAAATATCAATCATCATGATGTCCTGGGACCCAGGAAGGGAATTCATTATATGATTGGCTCATTTTTCTTCCCCTACCTGCACCTTAGCCAAATATATAATGGAAAATCATTCAGGGTTTTCCTGCTTCAAGCGATGTCTGCCGAACTGCACGAGCTGTTCCATCATCCGGCGCTTATAAAACCGAAGATTGATCCCCAGTTTTAAGGGAACGAGACGGGAAGGAAAGGTAACTCAAATAACGACAGATTGGGTGGTTTAGCTCCTGTGGACTCTGAGACTCCGGGACGCATTTTAAAGAGAAGAATAATTTCACCTGCTCGTCTCGTGTTGTCTTTCTGTGTCTGGCTTCTCTTCCTCCAGTCTGCTGTAAGAATGTGAGCTGCTGGATCAGACCTAGGCACCCCTAGGCCGGCATCCAATCTGGGTTGCCCACAATCAAATCCTGAAGCCAACAGCCTTCGCTTGATGTGGCTTGCCGGCAATTGGAATTCTAAGATAGACTGGCGATGAACATGGAGGTTCCATGTGGCCATCAATAGCCATTGACAGAACCTCTCCCTCTCCATGAATTTGGCTGAAGGGGTTCTAACAGGAGCAGAGAGAAAGGCCTCTGATGCCAATCCTATGGGAAGTGTAACTCTCATCGAAGAGCCCTACCGGATCAGGCCCAAGGCCCATCTATTTCAGCTTCCTGGATGACCCACCAGGGAGCACACAAGACAATAAGAGACCCGAATCCTGTTGTCACTCCCTTGCACGCAAGCATCCCTTGTGCCTCCTTCTCATGGCTTATAACCTGTGATGGACTTTTCCTCCATCCGTCTCTCCAAGACCCTGTTAACAGCATTCAGGCACCCTCACCCCATCCTGTGGCAAGGCGTTCCACAGGCTGACTGCACGCCGGCTAAAGAAATATTTTCTTTTGTCTGTTCGAACTCTCCCGACGTTCAATTTTAATTTTTTGACCGTATCTCAGATGATTCCTCGGGTGCGTTGTTTTTTTTCCCCTCCTGGGGAGAGAATGTTCAGTGCTTGGGGAAACTCTTGTCAAAGGGAGGGAAAGCTCTCCAGCCACCCTTGAGTAGGCCAACCTTCGACCAATAGAGAGGTCTGTAATGTGTCTCATCTCAAAGACACAGTGTGCCACACTGGGTCACCTGCAAAGCACAGGCCCACTGTCCAATACTTTGCTCACCCCTATCGGTTTCCGCATGGCCTGTTCTTTTCTGGAGGGGGCACTGCGGTCGTCGATGCGGCTTTCCATCCCCTGGTCTTTCCAGCCTATGTCAGCACTGGAAAGCTGCGGCCTGCTCCTGGTGACGGATTTAGGAGTTTTCCTCCTCGGTCGGTGCTCAGCCTGAGTCTGGGTTCCTGTGTTTCTGGCTCAGTAACACTGGACAAAGACGAGCCGACTGTCACGGTGGAAAAAATAACCTGGCCTGGTTGGCCGACTGGGGTCTGCGTCTCCGAAGCAAAACAGACCTGCCGAAAGAAGCTGCTCCTCACTTCTGCTTCAACAGGAGTCCGACTCGCTGCGGTTTCCAGACTCCAAAACATGCTGGCGTCGCTGTCCGCATTTGGTTCCACTCAACGGAGCTCCTTCCCTCCTTTGGTGCTGCCTGGCAGAGGAGCCCAATCCCGCCGATGATAGATGAGCTTGCTCTGTATCACCTTGGGTATAGTGGAAGAAAAAGATACTCAAAAGGCTCCCTTCAACGAGTCTAAATGGCCTCTTTTTCATCCCAAATACTTTTTTGTGCTCTCCACATAGCTGACTTGAGGTCGCAGTCAACGACAGGGCCTGTTTTCTTGCAAGGAGAAAATGTGGGAAGCGTATGGAGTTTTTGTGATCGCTGTTTATTTGCAAGTGTATACACTGAACACCAGGAAATAGGGAAGCCAAAAACGCAGACAGTGCTCGTCTTTATACCAGTATCAGTTCCCCCAAAAGCAAACAGCATGCAACCCTCATGACATTAACCCAAGATGCTTCTTGCTAGCCTGCTGTAAAAATTGGGGCCACTGTCTCCCTCACAAGCTAAAATACACACCATACCATCAGTTCCCCTAAAAGCAAACAGCATGCAACTATCACGACATTAACCCAAGATGCTTCTTGCCAGCCTGCTGTAAAAATTAGGGCTGCCGTCTCCCTCGCAGGCTAAATACATACCATACCATCAGTTCCCCCGAAAGCAAACAGCATGCAACTTTTGCGACACTACCCCAAGATGCTTCTTGCCAGCCTGCTGCAAAAACAGGGGATTCCATCTCCCTTGCAGGCTGAATACATACCATCAAACAGCCAAATTGTTTCCATTGGCCCCTATCCTTGCCATAGGTTTGTGCTCCAAATTCCACTAGCTGGTTTCCACAAGCCACGCAAAGCACTTAAGGAAGCATTGTGAGCTATGGTGTGAAAAGCCTTGTGATGATTATCACTTTGCTTGACACGACAGCATTCCCGTTTTAATATTTTCTACAAATGTTAGAATGACAGAAATCGTGTTATTCATTGATGTTTACATTTATCTATTAATTGGATTTCCACACTGCCTTACACTTAAGGCAAAGTATAAAAACACTCACCCGTCTTATGAATGCATTTATTAAAATGATTTATTTAAATCATTTCCCCCCTCCCAGGAAAAAAAAAAATCTTCTAACCAGAAAGGGTGCTCAGAGCACTTTACAACATCCAATAAAAATAGAAACATATAATCACCCCTTTTAGTTGCAATCTCCTTCCCACCCACCCCCCAAAAATCATTCAAAGCTGGAGTATTCTTTGATGCTTCTAGAAAAACGCTTGCATTTGAAGTGAGCTGAGTTCTCCTTCCACCCAGTCCTCAAAACCTAAGGCCATCTTTAGTCCATGACACTTTGCGGAGAGACAGGAAGCGAAGGCCTCGCTGTCGTGCCATCGTCAGATTTTGCAGGCAGATTTTAATTAAACGGCAATTTAATTACCTGCCCGCATCCCTATCTAATAAAACTCCGGAGGATTTTAATTTGGGTTTTTTTAAACAAAAAATAACGACACTGTCTCAACTTGGTGACGATAAATGCCAATGAGCCAAAAAGTGCCATGTGGATAGCGCTGTTTTTCACCCAACGGACTGCCACAGCTTGAGGCCTACATAGGTACGAGGCCAGCCCTTGGCCAACCCAGGAGTCTTCAGTGCTCCAGACCAGGACTCATGTATTTAAATGCTACCTCACCAGGAAGAAGGCTAGGCTGAGCACCGCCTCTTCGTAAGTTCAACTGACCACAGTTGTTAGGAGCCAAGGCTCATTTTTGCCATCTGGTCTTGGTAGGTGAGGAACGTGGGTCATGACCCGCAGATTGGAAATCACTGGTTTTGGTGATTGTGATGGTTGTAAGGGATTGGAAGGATCTGGGATTTCTGGAGAGCAAAGAGGGTTGTAAGCAGTGATTTTTTTTAATTGTTTTTATTAATTTTTAAAAAAAGAGATGGGATAGGGTTACAGAAAACAAAGGAATGGGTTAAACAAAGGTAAACACACTAGGTAAGTACCTTGCAATGCATCATAATATCTTAAAAATATCATCAATCCAATTAAAAATATCATTTCTAAGGTTATCTATTTCAATATATCCAAAATCTTATAAATTATGAAATATCTTAATATCCAACGTTGAACTATGTAATCAGTACTAATTTTTTATTACTTTACCATTCAACATTGCATATCTATCCAATCATAAAACATTAAGGGTTGTAAGCAGTGATGTCACGCAGGGGGAACGCGGGGGAACTCAGTTCCACTAGTTAAAATTAGGGCTGACTCCGCCCACTTCACTCTCCCTCCTCCCCCCTCCCAATTCCTCTGCAAAGAGCTTTTCTTCTTGGTTGGCCGGCACTCAGAGGGTTAAAGGGACCGACTCCGGATTCCTAGGGGGGCGAAGGTTACAGTCTCTAATATGGAATGAATAACAGGTATGTGTCTGCCGTATTTAAGGCAGGGAGCCCTACAGAGGAGGTTATTTTTTTTTACAGCTGGGTGTGCTGCTGTGTATGAGAAGACCAAGAGTACAGTAAGCAGTCAATTCACGATATTTAGATGTTCTTGGTTATCTTCTTTGCTGCCTTGACTAGTTAAGTTCCATTGTTTCCTCCAACGATCTATCCAATCCCTTTTTAAAGGCATCTGGGCCTTCAGGGCCCATCCCCATACCCTGTGGCAAGGAGTTCCACTGACTAATTACATGTTGAGTAAACATCTATTTTTGCTCCGGTCTGACTTTCCCAATTTGAGTGGATTTGCACCTGCTTCTGGTATTGTGTGAGAGGGGGAAAAAAACATCCCTCGATCCATTCAGTTCCAAGCTCAGGGCCAGAATAGCAACAACTCCCCACTTGCCAACTCAAGGGCAACCAGACAGCTGCGGCCTGCACAATTCCCGTTTGTCTAGCACCCTCTGTTCCATTATTGGCATATCCCGCAGGTCCCCCCGAGAAGCTCTCTCCGACCAGTGCTGGGGTCGCTGGGCATGTGTGTGAACAGCTTCTGTGCCCAGTTTCCCCGGGGGATTTTGCACCCCCCCTTCCTTCGCTGTGCACACATGCGCTGGGATGGGCGGGTGAACGCACACCTTCCTTTAATGAAGTGTTTACTGTTCTTGCCATTAGAGGAGGCATTAAATCCAGCATCAACGTCCCCCTAATTGATGTGGAGACACGGTTGCATCCTAGGAGGCCACGGCAGCCCCAGGTGAGTGGCATAAAAGCGTCGCTGTGGCTAAACAATAGGAAAATGAAAAACAGCACAATAACAAAAGGCGTCGGGGTGAGGCTGCAGCGGCTTGAAAGAAACTGTCCAGCGCAGGCGGTTCAAAGCCTGCAACCAAGGCCAGCCTGCTCCGGATTCACTTCTGCTTTGATTAATGATTTTAAAGTCCTTTTTTCAAATGCTGAGCAGAAAGTTCTGGAACAGGTTTGAAATCTGAGGCTGCAAGGTGGCCTGAACAGTCTCCCCCACCCGTGAGCGATTTTGGCCCCGGCCATCTGTTCTGCAGCTTCTCCCAGGAGTCGCCGTTCTGATTTCCCAGAAGCCCCCTCAAAATGGTCTCTGGCTGTGTCCTCTGTGTTCTTTTTTTTCAGCTAACAGAATGGCTAGAAGTGAAGTTTCTAGCGTGCTCCTAGCCTGCTTCTAGCGACTAGCGGGGCTAGCAACTTTCTCGGCCCACACGGCCTCGCAAAATGGTTGCATGGATCTGAGGAAGGGAAGGAGGTGTGGACAGTTGAATGCCCCTGCCAGTGGTGTCATCTAAATTATTTAAGAACAGGTACTCACTTTTGATTGGCATGTGTCGGGACCCGCCCACCGGAAGTGACGTCATAAGCCAGAAGTGAGGTCGAGGCAGGAAGTGACATGAAAAAAGCCCTTTTTGAGGCCTCAGATGATTTTAAACTGACCCAACAGTGGCAACAGTATTCCACAGCACCCCCAGAACACGTGAAGGAGGCCTGGCATCATGTTAAAACCCCAGAGCAACTCATTTTTCAGTGGCAAGGCAAGGAAAGGCTCCGCTCGCTGCCTGCCTGGCTCTGAGAACATGCAGGCAACTCAAACATGCAGGAAATTCAAACGTTGCAGGGGGCAGAGTAGACGAGTGGGCGGGCGAATGGGCGGGGCCAGCTGTAATCCTAGAAACCGGTACTCGCGTACCCCCGCGTACCCCCTGCATGACATCACTGCCTGCCCATGAATACCGAGCCCACAGATATTGGGGTTCATGGGAGGGCCCTTGGACAACCTCCAGAAGTGCCTTGTGGTTTTGTCCAGCAGTGTTCTAAGCCTCCACAGACCTCAGAAGACTTCCTGGAGGCCGCAGAAAGCCTGTTCGGTGAGCAAACCGGAAGTGGCTTCCACGGTATCCGCAGTGAGTCAAATTTGCGGACACCAGGGGTACACTGTTTACTGTCTCAAGGTCCTTGGAGGTAGGGTAATACACACACGTGAAAACTAAATACTTTTTATTAGAGGATCAAATGCCCCAGGGACAACCGTGGGCCTCGTCTGGTTGAGCCCCCACAATGAGGCATCCCTTCGAGCCGGGCCCTATGTTCAGAAGGTTCCGGAACATCGGACGATCTCCCCCCCCCCACACACACACACGCACACACCGTTCTGCAGTCGCACCCCCTTCCTGTCCAGAGACCCCCGGGGTCTGACAGGTTGACATAGCAGGTTAATAAGTGCCTTCCACTTCTCCTAAAGGCTAATTAAATATTAATCCACGTGGTGAGGTCAGCAAAAATAACAAACAATTGGCAGAGCGAGATTCGTTTAATTAATCCTCTTGTGGAGGTTTTCAAAGCATCGCCCGTCCCCCGGCACACGGCTGCCTGGGCTGCCATAACCTACAGTGAAATCGGCCTCATTGTTCCTGGGAGTTGAGAGAGCCATTGTTGTGGGTAGTTTTGTTGCTTTCCATATTTTTTTTTTTACCCTTTCCTGTGCTATTCCGTCTCTCCGTGTTTGGGCAGCGCAAGATCTTTTGGCGCTGAGGAGGAAGGAGAAGACGGAGGAGAGAGAAAAGAGCAGAGAGTTGGGGGACAGAGAATGACTAGCAGCAGCGGGAAAGCTACCGAATTCTACCCCGTTTTGATTACCCTACTGCAGTGTTTCCCAAATGGCTCTAGGTATTTTGATGCCCCTGCAGTATAAGAACCTAAGAAGAGCCCTGCTGGATCAGTCCAAAAGCCCACCCAGTCCAGCTTTCTGCATCTCACGGTGGCCCACCAGATGCCTCAGGAAGCACACAAGACCACAAGATGCCTGCATCCTGTGGCCACTCCCTTGCATCTGGCACTCTGAGGTAGCCTGTTTCTACAGTATGAAGGTTGTGCTACCGATCACGGACTGTAGCCTTAATGGACTTTTTCTCCAGAACACTGTCCCCTTTTAAAAGCTCCTCGGCCGAGCAGCCTCAGCCAGGCACTGCCATCTTGGATCTGGTGAAATCTCATGAGATCCAGGGTGGCGGTGCCCGAATCTGTGACGCCTTAGCAAGTGTGGGGTGCTGCAAGGGTCTGCAAGTGAGTCTGCGGCTTTAAGAAGGAGCACGTTCACCAGCAATCCTCTTTAGCTGCTGGGGCCGGTACACTGGTGGGAATCCACAGAGGGGGCAGAGATTGGCGACCCTTTGCACTGTGGTTTGCACTGGCTTTTCTCTGTATGAAATATTTTTAAAGTGGGAAATGGTGCCCCCTTTGTACCCGGGGGGCCATGCCATTATTATGCTCCTGCTGGGAAGCCATTCTAATGCATAGAGTAGCCAGTAATGCATTATCTTTGGATTATCTTTAACTTGGCCAGCGGTGTCATTCAAATGATTTAGGAACAGGTACTCACTTTTGATTGGCACTTGTCGGGAACCCGGAACCAGCCACGGAGCCCGTTAGGATCCGGAACGCCCGTTCTGGTCCGTTCCCCCTGAATGACATCACTGCCTTCGCCCCCCTAGGAATCCGGAGTCGCTCCCTTTAACCCTCTGAGTGCTGGCCAACCAAGAAGAAAAGCTCTTTGCAGAGGAATTGGGAGGGGGGAGGGGGAGAGTGAAGTGGGCGGAGTCAGCCCTAATTTTAACTAGTGGAACTGAGTTCCCCCGCATTCCCCCTGCATGACATCACTGAACTTGGCTCGATGCCTTGGGTTCGATGCCTTTCTCTCATTCCTTGTTCCACACCTGCTACCTGTCCTGGTGGTTGGAAAATGACCCGGCTGGGACCTGCCAGCTCACCAACGTGCTACCTGAGATCTCCAGGTCTCTATCCTCTCACAAGCAATCTCGGAGTCGAGCCCTGCGGTCCAGAAGGGGAGATTGGAGGAAACTTTCTCGCGGCCCCTGATGCCGGAGTTTCCATGTTAATTTTTTATTTATTTGAAACGGGCACTGGAAGCGTTTTCAAAGTGAGTCTAAAGTAATTAGGCGTTCCCGCTGATGGATTGCACTGAAGGGACATGTGGATTATTTATTACAAAGTCACTTGCTGGAAAGGTTAGAGGCTGAGAAGTAATTATTTTTCCTTTTTCTTTTTCATTTTTTTTTTAAGCGAAGAAATCGGCAGGGGAGAGGAGCTAAAGTGCCTTCGCTGAAAATCCCCCCTGGTTTTAAGTTCTTTTCAGAGAATTCGCGCGCCCGCGTCCAACGCTACCATTTTGTCGGGGGAAGGAACCCCACAGAGAAGGCGGGACAGACGGAGGCAGGAATTTAGTCAAACGGCAATTTGGGAGGTTTCTCGGCCCAAAGAGTTCTTGTGGATAGGAGCATCAACCCTCCTGCTTAACACTACCACCATCCAACCTCAGTCACCCACCTCGTCCTGGTTGCTTTTGATCTGGTGGCCCCCTCCACCTGCCCCTGGATCTCCAGAGGCAGGGAGTTCCACCTGCTGATTCCTGCAACCAGGGCTGGCCCATCCCACAGGCCCCCTGATTGGCAGCCACCTGCTTCTCTCTTCCTGCTGCCTCCTATGTTTTGAAATGGATGAGGAGATCAGAACAGGGTGAAGGAAGTTGGAAGGATGGAGGTACAATGGTGGGCTGGAAGAACACAACTCGGAGGGTGTCTGGCAGTCCCGACCTCGATGCCAGCCTTGGTCCAGCTTCTCCATTATGGAGCCAAACAGAGGCAAGGGAGAGAGGGCCACCCGCCCAGCACTTGCCTCTGAAAGAGTCGAGTTCCTTTGCCACCCTCCTCCCGCTCGACTAAGATGCCACCTGGGGCATTTAACACCCCCCCCTCAAAATTGTAGGACCCCCACTGCTGGTCACCACGGCTAGAGCAGATTCCCCTATCGTGGGGGGCCCTTAGGCAGTGATGTCATGCAGGGGGTACGCGGGGGTACGCGAGTACCGGTTTCTAGGATTACAGCTGGCCCCACCCATTCGCCCGCCCACTCGTCGACTCCGCCCTCTGCCGCGTTTGAATTTCCTGCATGTTTGAGTTGCCTGCATGTTCTCAGAGCCAGGCAGGCAGGCAGGCAGTGAGCGGAGCCTTTCCTTTCCTTGCCACTGAAAAATGAGTTGCTCTGGGGTTTTAACATGATGCCAGGCCTCCTTCACATGTTCTGGGGGTGCTGTGGAATACTGTGGCAACTGTTGGGTCAGTTTAAAATCACCTGAGGCCTCAAAAAGGGCTTTTTTCATGTCACTTCCTGCCACGACATCACTTCTGGCTTATGACGTCACTTCCGGTGGGCGGGTCCCGACACGTGCCAATCAAAAGTGAGTACCTGTTCTTAAATCATTTAGATGACACCACTGCCCTTAGGCACAGAGTCCAATTGGCTTGGAGCTGGTCCTGGGCAGCAGATGGCCCGCCAGAATCTCCTGCAGGATGCTGGGATTCCACCAAAGGGCTCCTTGGCAATCCAGAGGACGGGGCTCCTCGAGGCAGTTTGGAGCCTGCTTGACGGAGAAGTAAATTTACAAAGTCGGGGCCACAGATGTGGATTTCGGCTTCCCCGGCAAGGCTTCCTCCCTCCCCCGGTAATTTGAGCTCTGAGGCCTCTGAGACCTGCTTGCTCTGCCGCCAAAAGCCGCCTCTCGCCTCCCCTCCTTCTCCCTCTCATAATCTTTGTCTATGATGGGAATTGAATCCAAGATGCCAAATCCCTGACCTTGAAGAGGCAGTAAGTCTTCCTCAGATGAATATGCAAGCGCTCCAATCGGGCGAAAGCCTTCACGAGGGAAGGGATAATTGCTGCTAACATGTTAACACAGTGCCGGGATCTGTCGGCTTCGAGCGGTTTCTTGAAACCCTGCAAGCGCCGAACCAACAAAGACAAGCTGAGGCAGCAAGTCACTGGGGGCACTGCTTGTGCGCCAGACAAGCTTGCGCTCCCCACCCTGGCCCCTTTGGGGAACGTGCAACGCACGGGGGTTCGTGAGCCAGGAGTGCAAAGAGTGCGAGGTGCCAGAGGGAAATGACAGGTTGCTCGTGGCTGCTTCCGTACCCAATGCGTTGTTAATCTGTGGGACTCCTTGCCACAGGATGTGGCGACGGCGCCTGGCCTAGAAGCCGTTAAAGGGGGCTTGGACAGATGGATGGTGGGAAAGTCCGTCGCAGGGGACAAGCCATGAAGGGCGCATGCAACCGCCTGGTTCTAGAAGTGGGCGGCCTCCAAATCGTTGATGCAAGGGAGTGGCAACAGGATGCAGGCATCTTGTTGTCTCGTGCATTCCTTGAGGCACCTGGTGGGCCACTGTGAGATGCAGGGAGCTGGACTAGGTGGGCCTTTGGCCTTTGCCCCAAACACTGTCCCCTTATAAGGGAGATGTCCACTGGTGGGATTCAGGGGGTTCGCCCAGGTTCTATAGAACCGGTTGTTAAATAGCCAGGCCCCGCCCACTCACTTACCTCGGCTGGCTTTGGGGTTTTTTTTTGGCTCCGGCTATGATGTCATAGAACCGGTTGTTAATTTATTTGAATCCCACCACTGCCTCAGCCCAATAATCGTTTTGGTCGCTCTCTTCCATTCCCAGCCTGGCACACGTCCCATCTGCCGAGAGAGCTGGGATCCAGGACCCTCCAGCCTCACTTGGTACCCCACGTGACCGGCCTTGTAAAAACTGATTATCCCTTCTCCCCATGACCTCACTTGTCCGAAGGGCAGACCTCCTTTCATCACCCCCTGGAAGGACAACCCTCCCGCATGTTATTCGTCATTATCAGAAGAAGGAGCAGGAGGAGGAGGAGAAAGTTGATGCTTTGGCCACCCACGTGGAATTTCCCCTTTCCCGACCACCACCTCTGGGATTTTTTTTTTCTTGGACCTTGTGCCTGTTTGAGGAACCCGGCCGTAATGTCTTACAGATGTTGCAGGGAACAAAGCCGCCGGAGTGTCAAGCAAAGTCGTCGGAGGCCAACCGCACGCTGGGGTCGGCATTGTCAACGGGCCACTCGCACAAGTTTCGCTCCCTTTCTAGTGGCTGCAGCAAACCCTCTTGTGGGGCTGTTGTGGGGACTGTGAGACGTGCTTGCTGCCCAAGTACTCCTGGTCAGGTACTCAGACAGAGAACATGTATGTAGCGGCGTAATTAGGGTGGAGCTTGAGGGGCGCCTACCCCGGGTGCTACACCAAGGGGGCGTCACGACTGCTTCTCGGGCTCTGCCCTAGTGATGCAGAATCTGACGTCATGACATCATTGCCCTGGATCATGGTGGGTGATGAGGTCATTGATGGGAACCAGCTTTCCTCTTCCTTGGAGATCTCCTCCAAGCTCCGGTCTTGCTGAGGTCCAATATTTTTCCCACCAAGGGGAGCCCTGCTACTACCATAAAATATCAGTGGAATCAAAGAAGGGGGAAAGATAAGGGAGTTTCACCCCCCCCCGATACCACTCTGCAGTGCAGCCACATTTTCTCATTTGGGCAACTTTCAGCCCAGCTGTGGCTGACTTTGTTTATGGGCAGCTGCTCCATGAGACCAGGAAAGCAGAATGGCAAAATGGCACCTTGTGCTACGGTTCCACAAAGCAAACCTCATCTTTTCAAAATTCTTTTCTTTTTTCTTTTTGCTACTCTTTGCTGCCCCCAGAAGGCCCCTCTCTTCTTCAAATGCACTTTGCAGTTTTAAGCGGAAGACGGCTTGGACCTTCGGCCGTGCAGGAAAAAGGGGTGCGCCGCTTGTCATACGTTTTCAGAGATGCTGAAATATGAAGAATTGAAAAAGTTGGTGAACCGGGGAGAGCGTCCTGCCCCCCCCCCACCCACAATGCCAGTGACAATCTACACCAGTGGTTCCCCTAACTGTGGATCGGGACCCACCAGTGGGTCGCATGCTAATTTCAGGTGGGTCATGAAGCACGTAGAGCAGCCATATTGAAAATGTGGGAAGATGGAATGCTGGAAAGGGGAAGGGCTGTGTGATTGTTTGCTTGAGTCAAGGTTGTAAATAGGCTTTTCTTTCTTTCTTTTTGATTCACTTTGCTATTGGCTGAGAAATAACCCAACTGATTGCTGCGTTCTCAGGAAAGTGGCAGGCTCTGGATTCACAATGATGGTACTACCAGCCATGACATCACTTCTGGTGCGCCCTCCTCCCTGACTCCAAGAGTGGTCCAAACGTGCTTTACGTTGTCCCTTGTGCCGGCCAAACTTTGCTGGCCTACCTGTGCCAGCCTAACTCCAGGTTAGGATTGCGCTCTTAGTGTGCTTTTGGGGTGCTGTTGTAGATGTGCCTGTCCATTCTCTGACCCCTCTACTAACAGAAGCGTGCAGCGCATGGCGTTTTTCCAGAGACTGGAAACATCTCCAAGGAGGAGAGAAACCGGCCAAAGTTTGGTCTTTTACAGCTCAGTCCTGCTGAGATAACTTTCCTTCTCCTTGGGACGTGGTGTTGCGGTTCCAGAAAGCGTCTCACCTTTAACCCTGACCATGTGTGGAGAAATCCCCTTGGAGGGTGGAGCTGCAAAATCACCTCCTCGCTTCTGTTTAGGAAACAACTGATTTGTACATCCCCGGAGACGCCGCTTGACTGTACGTCCAATGGCACGCTAGCAGTGCTTTGGCAGTGCTCTCTCGAGTCTCATGTGCAATGTTTGTGCACATGCACTCTTCCCCTCCCTTGGCTGTGTGCGGGACTCCAGATTCATTGAACTCGAGGAGGCAGCTTGCGCGAGAGCACGTCCCTTTTTAATGAGTTTGCTTGGCCAAAGGCTGACTGCCGAACCCACGGAGACCGTCTTCATAATGCTGTTTTGCTAATGGTGAAACCGGCTTCCCTACGCAGGGGCAAGCCAGGCGGAATGGGCCAATGGGCCGGCAGATCGGTTGGATAAGTCAGTGAACGCAGAGCGGGAGAGGAGAGTGATCCTTCCAAAATTCTCCTCATCCAAATTCTCTCCTGGATTCGGGTAACCGATGGAGCATGGATGTTGTCAAACTGGGAAGCCGTCCCGCTGGCCTTCCAAAAAGTTCAGGAGAGTTTGTACAAAGCTACCGCCAGTCCAGGGTAAGGTCTGCAGCTTCCAAGATGGCTGCCTCCCTGCTTTCCGCGATCCACCTGACATCAGGTCATGACCAGTGATGTCATTCAGGGGGAAAGGACCAGAACGGGCGTTCCGGATCCTAACGGGCTCCGTGGCTGGTTCCAGGTTCCCAACAAGTGCCAATCAAAAGTGAGTTCCTGTTCCTAAATCATTTAAATGACATCACTGGTCATGACCCACCAAGTGGGTCCCGAACCACAGTTTCAGAAACACTGAGCTAGACCTGTGTAGTGCAGTACGTCCAAAGCTGAAATAAGTGGCAGGAGAAGAAAACATTCTAATGAGGAAATTAAAAGGGCTTTTTTTTTTCCTCTTTTGCTATAGTTTTAATGGGGTGTCATGATGAGCTCTTGTGGTTTAAGATTTACCGCTACGCCACTGCTATTCTCCCATTTATACCCTTGAAAAGAGCTGGGTTTGACAATGCGTAATTAATATAGTGAATTTGCTGCTTTCAGATCTTCTCAGAGAAGGTGTTACAGAGGCTTGGAAAAAGTACACATGGCACAGAGGAAGCAGCTTGTGATTTTTATACACACACACACACACACACACACACACATTTGCCATATTGATGTACAGTATATTGCTGTGTGAACTGTTTTGTGAGCTTTTGTTGTTGTTAAGCATTATATAAATATAAATGTATGTATGTATGTATGTATGTATGTATGTATGTATGTATGTATGTATGTATGTA
>JAJKFI010000103.1:2015027-2030266 GCA_029204185.1 Lerista edwardsae | reverse complement strand
GTATGTATGTATGTATGTATGTATGTATGTATGTATGTATGTATGTAGGGGCAGAAGATTTAGCCGAGAGGGTTAATGCCTCCGTTTGCCCGAAGATAACACCTGAAGATCTCAAGGTCGTGAGCTCGGGACGAAGTCTCTGCGAGCAGCAGACCTTGGAAACTGCGGCTGATTAGAAGCTGAGTTTCAGCTGCCTCGTGGGAGGAGGAGTGTGCTGAAATCAGCTGCATCTCTGGTGGCAGCAGGGAAGCCTCATCAGCCAGCAGACGACAGACGGGTGGCTAAAGAAAGAAGGCTAAATCCAGAAAGAAAGATCTGTAGGAGTGTTGTTCTTGGAAGACAGAACATTCTGTAAATTGTAAAAACCTTCGGGTTTGTGAGAAAGTCTGCCTATGTAAACCGCCTTGAGTTCAATCATTAGAGAAATCTAGTGATATTAAGAAAGGCGGTATATAAATAAATGTATTATTATTATTATTATTATTATTATTATTATGTATAAATACTACTAGTCATTGTAGTATTAGTACCAGCACCAGCAGTAGCAGCAGCAGTAGTAGTAGGGGCAGTGATGTCATGCAGGGGGTACGCGGGGGTACGCGAGTACCGGTTTCTAGGATTACAGCTGGCCCCGCCCATTCGCCCGCCCACTCGTCGACTCCGCCTTCTGCAATGTTTGAATTTCCTGCATGTTTGAGTTGCCTGCACGTTCTCAGAGCCAGGCAGGCAGGCAGGCAGCGAGCGGAGCCTTTCCTTTCCTTGCCACTGAAAAATGAGTTGCTCTGGGGTTTTAACATGATGCCAGGCCTCCTTCACATGTTCTGGGGGTGCTGTGGAATACTGTTGCAACAGTTGGGTCAGTTTAAAATTGTCTGAGGCCTCAAAAAGGGCTTTTTTCATGTCACTTCCTGCCACGACCTCACTTCCGGCTTATGACGTCACTTCTGGTGGGCAGGTCCCAACACGTGCCGATCAAAAGTGAATACCTGTTCTTAAATCATTTAGATGACACCACTGAGTAGGGGTAAACTTGGCCCAGGTACCACATCTTGATGGATAAGTGGGGATTTGAACCTGGATCTTCTGAACTACAACACCTATCCTGGCTTTTCAAGCTGGATAAATAACCTATTACTAGTCGTAGTAGTACCCAGGGCAAATTTACCCCTCCTGCCCTGCTTTAGCTACGCCCTGCCACAGTGGAGAGGGCTCTGGCCTTCCCGACGTGCTGTGTGGGCTTCTCCGGCGTGCTCCGGGCGGCCCAGCAGGACTCCCATTACATTCTAATCTCGCTGGAGAAGAGACGCTAATTTCTGGCACCCTGACGGTCGGCAGCTGGTCTCAGCTGGGCCAGTTGACTAGTAGGCCTCCGAGCCTCGCCAGATTTGGTGGCCGGCCAAGAAGCCCCGGGGGCTGGAGCGGAAGCGGCTGAAGACGGCCACGAGAAGAGGAAGGAGGGGAGCACCTCGCAGCCCCCCTGCGCCATATGTGCCGATTGGCCCTGAACGAGACGGATGGCGCCAATGCTGCTCGGCGGCGCCGCCCCCTCCCCCGCCACGCGCACCGTGTCTCCTTCAGCTCGATGCGTCTCAATAGCAGGCTTCCATCTCCTGCCCCCTGTGTGTGGCTTCCCCCCCCAATATTGGCAGTTCTGCAGCTCAGAGCAGAGCCAGGAATGAGGAAACAGTGTGTGTGTTGGGGGGGGGGGGGAAATCAGCTTAGCACCCAGAACTGTATGGCAGGAGCCTCTTCCCACGCCCAGCTCAGCTTCTCCATCTGGCCCGGCCTCTCCTCACCCCCCCCCACGCTGTTCCCCGCCAGCCCCGCTTGCGAGAGTCCATCAGTCGGCGGGTCTCATCCTGTCTGTTCCCATCCACCGAGGATGGAGGGGAGCCATCGAGATGCGCCCAGCGCAGCTGTTAGCCGGGCTTTTGTCGGGAACCAAACACAGTAACTGTTTAACGATTTAACTGCACTAATGAATATTGGGCCAGATATTTTCAAGGCCTGTTCAGAATGATTACTTGGAGAGCTGAGTATGTCTACCAATTACCCAGGCAATTAGGCAACTAATTAAACACTTACCCTCAGCTTCATAAACAGGAGAGAGAGAGAGAGAGAGAGAGAGAGAGAGGAGAGCAGGGGGAGAGAGCGAGAGCTGGCTCCGTTTTCGGTGAAATATTAGCTGTCAGGAAATTGCTGTTCAGAAATTAAGAGGATGGGCCGGCAGAGAGACAACTTGCCACCGACCAAGTGCGCCCTTTTTGGTTTGAGTGTGGCCAGCCTCAGGCACGAAGGACAAGGCCTCAAGGCTTAAAGGGCTTTGGACAAGCAACTGGGTTCCAGATGTGACCGAGTCGTTTGTTCTCTCTCTCTCTCTCTCTCTCTCTCTCTCTCTCTCTCTCTCTCTCTCTCTCTCTCTCTCTCTGAGAGCAGGAGGATATCCTTTTCCAGCAGCCAAAGGGGTGGTGGTGGCGGCACTCCACAGTACCAACTGCTACCCTCTGGCGCCAGACTACACATCAAGGCCGGTGGCCAGGAGCAAGCCCCGCCCCCACTCACCTCGATTCAGAATTAGCTCGGCACAGGTGAGCTTCCTCAGTGATCTCCGACTGGCGTAGCTGAGGTGGGGCTGGAGGGGTGCAGGGCCCTGGGTACCACCCCCTTGGCACCTCGCTGCTGCAGCGTCTTCTCCTGCATCCACCCTCGCAGGGACTCGGAGCAGCTGTGAGCTGCTGGGAGTGCCCAACTGCGAGTAGGCTGCACAAAAGCCTCCTCTACAGCATCCGAGCCTGCTATACAGCAGGCACGGATCTGAGGAACGCACAGAGGAGGCTGGAGCCTCATAAGAACATCAGAGGAGCCCCGCTGGATCAGGCCAAAGGCCCATCTAGTCCAGCTTCCTGTATCTCACAGCGGCCCACCAGGTGCCTCAGGGAGCACACGAGACAACAAGATGCCTGCGTCCTGTTGCCATTCCCTTGTATCTGGCATTCTGAGGTAAAATTCTGAGGTAAATATGAGGTAAATAAAACAGAATAAGAATATAAGGAAGGCCTTGCTGGATCAGGCCAAAGGCCCATCTAGTCCAGCTTCCTGTATCTCACAGCATCCCACCAGGTACCCCAGGGAGGCACGAGACAACAAGATGCTTGCATCCTGTTGCCACTCCCTTGCACCCGGTACCAGTAGCCCACCACCTTTGTAAGGAGGTTGCACAATCCATCATTGCCCACGATGGACCTTTCCTCCAGAAATCTGTCCAGTCCCCTCTTAAAGGCACCTAGGCCAGATTTCATCACCACCTCCTGTGGCAAGGAGTTCCACAGATTAACTCCCCGCTGGGTAAAAAAGTACTTCCTTTTACCTGTTTTAACTCTCCCAACCCTCAGTTTTAGCAGATGCCCCCTGGTTCTGGTGTTTTGAGAGAGGGAAGAGAACATCCCTCTATCGACTCTATCCCTTCCATGCATAATTTTGTATGTCTCGATTATGCCCCCCCCTCAGGGACAAGGGTGCTCCGAAGCTGCGCTGGATTTAGCACAGGCCCGCCGGCCCCCCTATTCCAGCTCAGCTTAGGACTGCGCTCTCAGGGACGGCACCAACCTTGACAGTCAATGAATATGTGCTGGAGATTGAATATGCTCTTTCCTGTTTTGCCGTCTGAGCGCCCTGCCACTCAACGACGTTTGGGAGAACTCAACTGAAAAATCTGATCCTCCTCAGACAATGCCCCTACAATCTCTGTCCGTGCCACTGATGGATTCTGTCTGTTTAAAAAGTGTTGGTCATGTCTCCAGGTACTGTACACCGCTGGCCTTTTTGGCCCAAAGTCAACTGTTTGGCTCTCAGGGACTGTGCGGGAATATAATTCGGTCTATATACCATCTCTGCAAGAAAAATAAGCCACCCCACTAATTGGGGGGGGCAGGGGGCAGAGTCCTTGTCAACTGATGCCAAAGTTTATTGTGTCTGGTGCGTGAAACAGTAGCCAAGGGGGGGGGGAGAGAGAGAGAGAGAGAGGCCTGTTGGGGGGCCCTTGGGTTTGTTCCATTAAACGAGTTCCCAAGTTTTCTTTTTTGATTTGAATGCCGACTCTGTGCGCCGTGGTAGACAGAAGCCTTGCTTTGAGACTTCCTCGACATTTGGAGGCCTGAACACTTGACAGTTTTCTCTTTAAATGACCCATTTCTGGGAGCGGAAAGCGCCGTCCAATCAGCGGCCAGACCCCTCCGCCGAAATCCGGAATTTACACGCCATCCCCGCTGATCCGTGGCCATTAATGGACGCTCCTGCTGCTGCTGCCAAGGAGGGGGAAACGGTTCCAGGTGACCACCAGGCCTAGTCGGAGAAACAACTTTGGTCTCGGGAGGAGGGGGAGACACAGACACACGAGAATGAGCTCAGCGTTTCTGCCTGGTGGAGGGAGCGGCTGGAGGAGCCAATGAGGAGGAGGACCCAGAGCCGCCATTTTGCAGCAAACCAGCTCATAGCTCCATGGTGAAACTGAGCATCTCTGGTTGAATGCCTGGCTTCTCCAGGTACGGCAGGGATAGACCCCTCTCTGAAACTCTAGAGAGAGCCAGCAGGCAGAGTCAACAGCCTTTCAAGCAAAATAATAATAAGATGCTCCTTTCCTTTTTGTTTGAATTTTTTTAAAAAATTATAAAATACGAGAACGATTCATTGAACAAGAAGATGACTGTGCTTGGACACAAAAGCAGCCATGACAGTGTGGTTCCTTTTAGCACCAGGACCCACTTTTTAGAACGAAAGTCTGTCCAGGACCCACCAGAAATGATGTCATGGCCGGAAGTGCCGTCATTGTTGACGCCAGAGCCTGCTGCTTTCCTGAGAATGCAGCCATAATTTGGGTTATTTCTCAGCCATTTCCCAATAGCAAAGTGAATCAGAAAGAGAAAAAGCTGATTTACAACCTGAACAGAAGCACAATAACCACACAGTCCTCCCCCTTTTCAGTGTCCCATCTTCCTAT
The DNA here is from genome assembly GCA_029204185.1 of Lerista edwardsae. NCBI lineage: Eukaryota > Metazoa > Chordata > Lepidosauria > Squamata > Scincidae > Lerista > Lerista edwardsae. The sequence goes on along the minus strand of JAJKFI010000103.1, from coordinate 2,025,270 downwards.
ATTTTCAGTGATGACTGCTCTAGCTGCTTTGAGACCTATCAGAAATAGGGTGACCCACTGTTTGACCCTCTAGGCCACAGTTAGGCTGGCATAGGTCAGCCAAGTTTGGCTGGCACAAGGGACACCGTAAAGTACGTTTGCACCACTCAGAGAGGCCAGCACACAGATGGGCACCATCCCCCCTGACTCCGAGAGTGGTCCAAACGCCACTCCCTTGTATCTGGTATTCTGAGGTAAATTTCTGAGGTAAAATTCTGAGGTAAATATGAGGTAAATAAAGCAAAGTCTGGCCAGCACAAGGGACACCGTAAAGTATACTTGGACCACTCTTGGAGTCAGAGAGGCCAGCACACATGTGTGCCATCCCCCCTCACTCTGAGAGTGGTCCAAATGCCACTCCCTTGTGTCTAGCATTCTGAGGTAAATTTCTGAGGTAAAATTCTAAGGTAAATATGAGGTAAATAAAGCAAAGTCTGGCCAGCACAAGGGACACCGTAAAGTACATTTGCACCACTCTCGGAGTCAGAGAGGCCAGCACACAGACGTGCGCCATCCTCCCTGACTCCGAGAGTGGTCCAAACGCGCTTTACGGTGTCCCTTGTGCCGGCCAAACTTTGCTGGCCTACCTGTGCCAGCCTAACTCCAGGTTGGGATTGCGCTCTTAGTGTGGCAGAAATTCCACAACAGCTCCAGCTAAGAACTTTTTGGGTGCAGAAGATTGCACTTGTCGGCTCTTGGAGAGACCCTCTCCATAATGACCCACAAATGTTGCTTCACCATCACGTCAGCCTCTTTACCTGCTCCAAATCATTCCCTTTCCCCCCGTTTCTTGCCAAAGGTAATGCGCCAGGTTTGCTTGAAGTGAAGCATGATCGGAGTTCTGGCAAGGAAGAAATTCATTTTCTCCCGGGAGTCTGGAAAGATCCAATCATTTAAATTAAATGTAAGCATTCGAGAACACAAAAAGGGCACTGTCTCGGGCAGGCCGGCTTGGAGACGCGCCTGATATTTATTACAGCACAGGTAGTTTAACAAAACAACAGCATTCCGGGAGAGGCCTAGATCTTCGGTCTAACCGGGAGCCGGCGCGGGAAAACGGTTCAGTCGCTAATTAAATCTAAGTTGGACACTGTTCCACAGAGGGGAGATTGTAACTATAAGAGGATGTTAATGTGGATTTTAAATATTTATTATAACTGAGGTAGGTTATAAAAACAGACATTTTTCCTTTCAACACTCTATAATGGCAGATTTAGAGGTCTGTCTTTGGCCGTGAGTGATTCTCCTGCAGCTGTCAAGGGCTCGAGGACGATCCATCACCCTCCCGGCAAGGAATTGGGCTGGACAGTGAAAGATTAGAGGGGTGATTTATGGAACTCGAGGAGAGGAGAGGGGAAAAAAAATGTTGTTCTATCTGGTGTCTGGGTGCTAATGTGCACACACCTGTTCCTGGCAAAGTTGGGCTCGATAAGTGATTTTATTCCACCAGAGGGATCTCTTCCTCTCGGCCAAAATCAGGAAACTCTTTGGCCCCCGCAGGTCCATGCACACTTTTGCACATAGACGTGCGCCCTCCTCCCTGACTCCGAGAGTGGTCCAAACGCGCTTTACGGTGTCCCTTGTGCCGGCCAAACTTTGCTGGCCTCACTGTGCCAACCTCACTCCAGGAGTCCTAGTGTTAGCTCTGAGATGAGAACAGAGCGGTCCAATGGGGCAATTACTTCCGAGGACAGATTTCCAGAGGGAGTTTCTGTGCCCCTTGCTTGCAATATTCACCCCCCAGCACTTTTAATCCACGCTTTCCAACCAAATCATAGATTTGCAATTAGTGAACAAAGAAGCCTCCCGACCAAAGCAGGGCGAGGGAAACACATTTTGTTGTCTTTTGTGCTTCTAATTGTCTTTCCTCTGCTCGCTGAGCCATTGAGTCACGATAACGGCATTAAATTTGCCGATTATGTTCAGGGTTTCAAATGCCACCCGGTAGCCTGAGCGGGCGCAATTGGCTGGGGGTGGGAGCTCCGCCCCCCTCAGCCAACCCTCCTACAAGGGGGTTGCAGGTAGAATCTTATTTAGGAATCAGGTCAAGCCTTGCAAACAACAACAACAACAACAACAGGCAGTTGAGGTCCTGGATCGCTGTCTGGAGGCCGTTGGGGGCTGGATGCGGGCGAACAAGCTGAAATTAAATCCGGATAAGACAGAGGTGCTTTTGGTTCGGAAATCCACAGCTCGGGTATTGGATTATCGTCCTGCTCTGAATGGGGTTGCACTTCCTCTGAAGGAGCAGGTTCGCAGCTTGGGGGTTCTCCTGGATCCACAGCTACACCTGGAGTCCCAGGTGGCGGCGGTGGCCAGGGGAGCCTTTGCTCAGCTTCGGCTGATCCGCCAGCTGCGGCCGTACCTGAGCTGTGCGGACCTGGCCACTGTGACCCATGCCCTAGTGACATCTAGATTAGATTATTGCAATGCGCTCTACGTGGGGCTGCCTTTGAAGACGGTCCGGAAACTACAACTAGTACAGAACGCGGCAGCTCGGGTGGTTGCTGGGGCACGTCGGTTTGACTCTGTCGAGCCGCTGCTTCGGCGACTGCACTGGCTGCCGGTTCTGTTCCGGGCCCAATTCAAAGTGCTAGTTTTGACTTTTAAAGCCCTTTATGGCTCGGGTCCGGGGTATTTGAGGGACCGCCTCCTTCCATACAATCCAACCCGTACTCTTAGATCATCTGGGGGGGCCCTTTTGACTGTGCCGCCACCAGGAGAAGTGAGAGGGGTGGCGGCCAGGAAGAGGGCCTTCTCGGTGGTGGCCCCCCCAACTTTGGAATACCCTCCCCTTAGAATTGAGAACTGCTCCCTCTCTGTTAACATTCCGGCGTGGGCTGAAGACCTTTTTATTTCAAAAAGCTTTTAGTTGACAGGTCTGGCGGGCTGGCTGGTTTATTACATTTTATGATCCACTGGTTTTTGTTGCTTTTAAATTGTATTGTTGTTGGTTTTAATTGTTTTATTGTATTGTGTTTTATATTGTTTTTAAAGTGTTTTTAATGTTAGTTTTTATACTTTGTAAAGCCGCCTTGAGCGCCTTTAGGCAAATAAGGCGGGATACAAATCTCCAAAATAAATAAAATAAATAAATAAACAACAACAACAACAGCTGCAGTATAACTCAGAGCAACATTTTGGAGAACACCAGAATGAGCTTTTCCCAGGCCCAGCCTTACCTTGCAGGTGGCATTAGAGAAGCAAAAGTGGGAACTAGGAGTGTAACAGGGCAGTATATGCCCAACTTCCTCTGTGCAGAGTCACACCCCTCAGGTGTTTTCCTTTTTTTCCTACCCTCCTGAAACCCTCCCAAATCCTAAAGTGGAGAGTTTTATAGTTATATGGGAAATAAAAGAGGGGCCTGGTTTCTGAAGGGTGGGGAAAGGAAAAGTTATCCTTTCTCCTTTCCTCCCTTCTGAAATGTCCCAAAATAAATAAATAAATAAATATTGGGGAAGGAAGTTTTTTTTTATAGACGGGAGAGTCCCGTAAAAGATTGGCATTCAGTTACAGAGCTACTGGCACGGGTGCAAGGGAGTGGCAACAGGATGCAAGCATCTTGTTGTCTCATGCCTCCCTGGGGCACCTGGTGGGCTGCTGTGAGATACAGGAAGCTGGACTAGATGGGCCTTTGGCCTGATCCGGCAGGGCTCTTCTTATGGTCTTATGTTCTTATGTACAGAGCATTCTAGAACAGGCAGCCAAATCTGTGGCATTCCTATAGAGGGGGCAAAACATTAATAGCACAATCCTAACCTGAGGTTAAGCCAGTACAGTTAGGCCAGCAAAGTTGGGCTGGCACAAGGGGCACCGTAAAGTATGTTTGGACCACGCTTGGAGTCAGAGAGGCCAGCACTCAGGCGTGCGCCATCCCCCCTGACTCCGAGAGTGGTCCAAACGCCACTCCCTTGTATCTGGCATTCTGAGGTAAATTTCTGAGGTAAAATTCTGAGGTAAATATGAGGTAAATAAGGCAAAGTTTGGCTGGCACCAGGGACACCGTAAAGTATGTTTGGAGCACGCTTGGAGTCAGAGAGGCCAGCACTCAGACGTGCGCCATCCTCCCTGACTCCAGGAGTGGTCCAAACGTGCTTTATGGTGGCCCTGGTGCCGGCCAAACTGTGCTGGCCTAACTGTGCCAGCCTGACTCCAGGTGAGGATTGCGCTCGCGCCTGCGTCGGCCTGGCCTGGCTCAGCCCAGCAGAAGCTGCGCTACATTTCTGTGTGTCAAAAAGGTTTGACTTGCCAAGCCTGCCCTGGCTTTCCTTTCATGCTTGCCCTGTGTAATGTGTTGACAACCTGTGTTGTTTCAGTTGTTTTACAGTGCTGACAAGGAAAGGGGGGGTGGGAAGCCCGCGTCGTTCCGTTGGAGGAGAAACTCTGGACTTGGAGCACTGAGCAAACCACGCTTGTAAAAGTTGGTCGGGTCGCAGGAGCTCCAGGTGTGGGAAAGCAAAAAAACCTTTCAGAGCCGGAGAGGAGGGGGAGGCAAAGAGTGGAAGGAGGAAGATGGATCCCACCGCAGTGATCCAAGCTGGCCACGCTGGGATGGACCTTTGGTGCTCAGTCTGATGCAGTATGGATTGGCTTCTGCACTGCTCAACGCAAGTCATCTTAAGATGACTTAGTCATCTTAGTCATCATCAGGGCAGAAGATTTAGTCGAGAGGGTTAATGCCTCCATTTGCCTGAAGATAAGAGCTGAAGATCTGAAGGTCGCCAGTTCAGGACAGCTGGAAGTCTCTGTGAGCGGCAGACCTCGTTAATTGCAGCTGATTAACAGCTGAGCTTTGGCTGCCTTGTGTGAGGGGGAGTTGTGCCGAAGTTCAGCCGCTTCTCTGGTGGGAGCAGGGAAGCCATTTATCAGCCAGCAAGAAGACAAACGGGTGGCCAGAAAGGAGGACTAAATCTAGAAAGATCCATCTGTATGTGTGTAGTTCTTGAAAGATAGAACATTTCTGTATAAATTGTAAAAACCTTCAGGTTTCTGAATAAAGTCTGCCCATGTAAACCGCCTTGAGTTAGAGTCATTAGAGAAATCTGGTGACCTAAGAAAGGCGGTATATAAATCCAAGTGGTGGAGCAGCAGGTTAAACCGCTGTTGCTGGGCTTTCCGACCGGAAGGTTGGGAGTTCAAGACCGTGCGACGGAGTGAGCTCCCGTTGCTTGTCCCAGCTCCTGCCAACCTCGCAGTTCCAAAGCACCTAAATGCCAGTAGATAAATAGGGACCACTTCAGTGGGAAGGGAACGGCGTTCCGTGCGCTACGGCGTAGAGTCACGCCGGCCACATGACCATGGAAGCTTGTCCTCAGACAAAACGCCGGCTCTACAGGCTTCGAAACAGAGATGAGCACCGCCCCCTACAGTCAGTCACGACTAGACCATTCGGTCGTGGGGAAACCTTTACCTTTTATAGGCAAAGTGGACCAGAGCTGGCCTTAGGAACTGCGGGGCTCTATTGGATATATCTTTGGCAGGGCCCTAGGTTCACAGCCGTAGCTAAAGAAGTGCAAGGGGGTGCAATTGCCCCGGGCAACAAGCTTTAGGGGGGCAACAAGCTGAGCCTGACACTAGTGGCCAAAATGGTGAAAACTTTGGTATGTATGAATAATACCACCATGTTACATATCATTGGAACGGTAATTTAATGCAGAATGCGATGAAAAAGCCCAGGGTGTAATATCTTTACTCTAGCAAAAGTTATGGCCAAAAGAAAAAAGAAAAAGAAAATATAACCGTCATACTAAAATTGCAGTTGGTTAAAATCACAATTTGTAGAGATAATACTGTCATGTTATATGTCGTCCGGGGCAGAAATGAGTTGCGGAAGGAAACCGAGAGGCTGCTTGCTGGAACATGACGGCTGGGGGGGGGGAAGCAGGGAGGAGGGGGGAGGCGGATGCTTTTCGAGGCTTGACCAGGTCAGAAGGTGATGGTTTTCTCCTTCGCAACACCTTTGTTTATATACAGAGAAGGACCTTGTTTGCTACACAAGCGTCAAACAGGGACAAGCCCTCTCACTGCTCCTATTTGAGGAGCATAAGAAGTTGTCTTCCGGACATTCAAAATTGAGATTATTCCGAAATCTAGACATTGTTGTCCAAAACCTTTTTTTTTTTTTTTAACTTTCTGGAGTGTGAATACTAGAAGGTCTTGTGCTCATTCCCATGTACGGACTGTAAGTTCTGTTTCCTGCTCTGTGGTGTGTGCCATTGTCGACAAATGGCAAAGAGGCCAGCAGACACCCAAATGGGTCACAATGGGAAGAGCAAGAGGACGCATCTCTCATTATATTTCTGCAGTTATTCCAAAATCCAGACACCTTCCTATCCCAAGCATATGTATGTTTGTATACGTATGTTGGGACACAAATGTGAGCCACCACATGCCCCCCCCAAATGGGCACAAATAGCCCTGCTGGATCAGGCCAACGGCCCACCTAGTCCAGCTTCCTGTATCCCACAGCGGCCCACCAGATGCCTCAGGGAGCACACAAGGCAACAAGATGCCTGCATTCTGTGGCCACTCCCTTGCACCTGGCAATCTGAAGTAGCCCACTACTAATGTAAAGAGGTTGCCCAACCCATCGTGGCCTATAGTCCTTGTGGACCTTTCCTCCAGAAATCTGTCCAATCCCTTTTTAAAGGCACCTAGGCCAGATGGGATCACCATTTCCAGCTTTGGCTGTGTGTGTGTGTGTGTGTGTGTGTGTGTGTGTGTGTGTGTGTGTGTAAGTAAATGAGCTAAGGAAAGGGGCGGGCAATAGGGTGTGGGAGGAAGAGAGAATAACCCCACTTTTCTGCACCTGGTTGTCTTCATCCCGAACAGCCACAACATCAGTAACAAGTTGCCAACCAGCAAGAAATCAATTTGTTCTAGAGGTAAAAGATTAAAAAGCAGGGTGGAGTCCCGTGGCTGGTGGGAATGAGCCGTCTTTGTTTACCTTTTGATTTTCCCACCATTGAGGTGGGCTTTCAGCAGCCTTAATTCATCGACTAGATCTTCAGCTGTATTTACAAACAGAAATTGGAATCTGGCTGGCTTCCACCGTTCATAGAAGCCAAGCCAATGGCCCTTCTCCCAGCATAAAGGATGAGAGACAGCTGAGGTGCCGTGTACCCGGAGTTAAAGACACAGGAGTCAATTTTCCTAGCGCTCCATCTGTTTCTTTGGCCAGGCAGGGTGCTTCTTAAAAATTACGGAGGGGAGGAATGGTTGAGACCGCTTGAAATTCAATTTGAACTAACATGGCACTTCCAAAACGTTTTCGCTACTTTAAAAAATGACAATCAATCCCAACACACCAGATAAAAAAGAGAGATCTAGAAAGAAACAATATTTTTATTATTAATAATATTGAATATATTCCTTCATAATCAGGGTCCTGTGTTCATAAGGCTGCAAGACACCTTGCATGTAGTATGTCAGTATGTAGTATGTAAGTACATGTACAGTTAGTATGTGAGAAATGGAGTTCGTTTCCCCTAAACCTTTACAGTCATTCTGGGGTACACTGAACTTGAGAGCAAAATGTGCAGTGATTCCAGGCCAGCCAAAAGGCTGAAACTGGGCTCACACGTGATCTACAGCCAGCCAGTTGCTAGAGAAAATTTGAAAATGTGACATCTTAATTTGGTGGGAGTGACGATTACACGACATCCCAAGTTTAGCATTCCAGCTAATGATTTTCTTCTGCAAACTGGACCAAGGATACTTGCAAAGTTCTTATCTTTCAGAATCTCTTTGTGACCCACTGGCCACAGTTTGGGGAACACTGAACCAATGTGAGGGTGCAAGAATAAATTGGCAACATATTGGACAACACAATTAAGACCCTCGGAAACAGCAGCGTGGAAACATCTGGGAGATGCCACGAACACTGGGCAGAACAAATTTTACTAAAGGAACTTTCACTCTCAGACTTTGGGACAGTTGAAAAAGCAGGGCCTGAAATGGTCTCTCTGGCTTAATTGTTTGTTTGCATTGCCTGTTTTGTAGTGGTTTTGCAAGCAATGCCTTGTAGCCCTGACGTTTCCCACACCCATGGCTAACTTTTTCCCCCCCAGAATTGTTGCTGTAGGACACGATGGGAAAACCAGTTCTTCATCACAGCTGGTAGATTGCGATGGGGAATCAAAGTATTCTGCAAATGGTTGCACGGAAGGAAACCATTCTAAGGGGCACTCAGTGCAAATCGGAAACTGAGATTCTCTGTGGAAGAATTGTGGCATTCAAAGGAAGTACAGAAGGCCCATCATTCAGCTGTGGATTGAAAACATAAATTCACATTGTCTTGTTTTCCTCGCACCCTGCATTCCACAGTGTTCGCCTCACGCCTGTTCATTTACACAAGTGTAAGCAATTTACATTTTTTTTCGGCCAGTGGTTTTCAAGTGGTTAGCACTGGGACCCACTCTTTAGAATAACGGTCTGTCCAGGGCCCACCAGAAGATTTATAACTACCACCACCCAGTTTTGCTACACCGTTTGTAGTTAGGAAAATAGGGGTGTGTGATTTCAGTTTTTGTTTTAAGGAAAATGCAAGGAAGAGGTGAAAGGGGGGCCTTTCCAACAATGGTGATGACAGTGCTGTTTCTCTGGCTGGCTTGCAGGCAGGCAGCTGCCATTTCCCCCCCCATAATTCCCTGGGGCATAGTGATGATGTAGCATTATTCCCAGGGGACTTGTGGGGGGGGGGTGGAATGATAGCCACCAACTTGCTCCAGTGAGACCAGCATCATTCAGTGGAACTGGCAGTGGCAGAGAAAAAAATGAGCCGGAGTTTGGGGTTGGCTTGATGCACCTTTTGTATTCCCTTCCCAAAATTTCAAGCAAAAGTTCTCCTGGGAGAATTTTCGACTCGGCTTTAATGGAACAAAAAAAAGTCAATATACTTTATAAATTGAAACATAAATTCGGCATAGGACACCGTGCAGCATTGCAAATCTCAGACTGCAGTTCTTTGCCCCATTGTTTATTTGGTCTCACTGCCTCCATTGCTGAGGTGGCAACATGCTACAACTTCCCCCCCCCCGCCCGCCTCCTGGTCTGCATTGTGCGATTCTTGTGTGTTGGGGACGGAGGGTGGAACCTGGCGTGATTCCAGAGAGTTACGGTGCCGTTAATTAAAAACTAGGATCTTTTGCGCCCAGGAAACACCAAACCTAGCCAGTAAAGAGAGAGAGAAGGCTAGCCGGTCCCCAAGATTTCTCCCCAAAAATCAAGTTATATGCAACCCTTCAACTTGATGTCTTAAAATATATGCTTCTGACATTCAGATTTTTTTTGTGTGTGTGTGTGTTTCTTTCCATGCTATTTCTCTGGACGGTTTGCCTAAGAGAGGACTGGGGAACCCCAGGGAATTGTTTAACAGTGATTCGCTGGGTCACTGTATTAGAACAGGCTCAAGTCTATCAACCAGATGGTGACTTCAGGAGAAAAAAAAAAAAACCCTGACACACCATTTCAAATGGATTTCACGCAAAAACCCCTGAGGGGAGCCAGTGGGAATCAGGCAATCAGATCTGTTGTGAATAAATATTACAAAATTGCCAATTAGAAAAAAGGATGTTGAAAATGTTTGACTGATTCTGAAGGCCTCTTCTTCTTTTTTTTTCTTCTTTTTTTGCCTTCTCTTGCGACAGATCTCTCAATATTGGTGACCGATCGCCACCACCCTTCCTACAAGAGGATCCTACTTTGGTTTTGTTTGTTTGTTTCCCGTGCAAAACACAGGAAAAGCAGCTGGATGGATCCATTCATCATTTCTTTATTGGGATTTGTGTCCCAGCTTTTCCTGAAGGCTCAAGGAGGCTAGCAGAAATGTGGCGTAATTAATATGATCTTATTTATAGCACATTATTATCTAATTTATATTTCGTTATATTAGTATTAGTCCCCCAATGTGGAACTCCCTACTGCAAGACGTCTAGGAACCCCCTCCCCTCTTCTTCCAACTTTCAAGATGCTGTTGGCCACAACATCTATTTTGTCGGGGTCCGTCCGTCCCCGCATAGGCAGTTGGCTAACTTGCTGTAGCGACGTAATTTCTGTTTAAGAGTTGTATACAGGTTGAGTATCCCATATCCAGACTGCTTGGGAAGGTGTCTTATTTTGGATTTGTCTGAATTTTGGAATAATTAGCACTGTAGGTGTGTGTGTGTGTGTGTGTGTGTGTGTGTGTGTGTGTGTGTGTGTGTGT
>JAJKFI010000103.1:2002725-2015017 GCA_029204185.1 Lerista edwardsae | reverse complement strand
TGTGTGTGTGTGTGTGTGTGTGTGTGTGTGTGTGTGTGTGTGTGTGTAAAACATGATCTATAACATGACAATATTAATCCTAAAAACTGCAATTTTAACAAACACCAGTTTTTACATGACAGCTGTATTGTTGTTTTTCGTCTTCTGTTTCTTTATTTGTGTGTGTGTGTGTGTAAAACATGATCTATAACATGACAATATTATTCCTAAAAACTGCAATTTTAACAAACGCCAGTTTTTACATGACAGCTGTATTGTTGTTTTTCGTCTTCTGTTTCTGTATTTGTGTGTGTGTGTGTGTGTGTGTGTAAAGCATGATCTATAACATGACAATATTATTCCTAAAAACTGCAATTTTAACAAATGCCAGTTTTTACATGACAGCTGTATTGTTGTTTTTCACCTTCTGTTTCTGTATTTGTGTGTGTGTGTGTGTGTGTGTGTGTGTGTTTTGGCCATAACATTTGATTGTTACTTTGATAGAGTAAAGAAATTGCACTCTGGTTTGTTTCATTGTGCATTAAATTCCACATTGAATGGTATATATAACATTGATGGCTTATCAAGGTATTCACAATTTTGGCCAAGAGTGTCAAGCTCGGCTTGTTGCCCCCCTAAAGCTTGTTGCCCGATGCAATTGCACCCCCCCCGCAACATCTTTAGCTACACCTCTGAGCTAGCTGAAGGTAGGATTTGAACCTTGGTCCTTGGCCTCCACTTTTCTCCTTCTGTGCCCTATTTGAAGGTGCCGTCAGAGGCTGAACTTGGGACTTTCTGCTGCCGAACTCTGGCCCCTCCCCAATGGAAGATTACAGCCAAGATAGCCCAGTAGTCGTAAATACACTTTTTTAAAAAAAAAAAAAAAAAGCAAAAACATTTTGGTTTCAAATTTGCACTTCCCGCTGAACCCGAACAAGGAACAAGCAAACATTTTTTTGCCCGAGATGCGTCTTTGGAATTTTCTCCCCCCACCGAGTTTGCTTTTACTGCTCCTCGTAACAGATGCGTGAGGCTCCGTGATGTGTTTACACTGTCCTTTCACGGCCCCCTTGCTCCTCGTAGATGAGGCAGTGGTGGTTCCCATAGAGAGGCGAGCCAGAAGGCCCAATTACTCTGCCTTGCAGAAATGTCGGGCTCCTGAGCATCTGGGCAACACCTGTGCTCCTTGTCCAACAAAGCCTTAAATAATTGGGCCTGTCAGTCCGAGCTCCTGGGCTCCGGGATGCTACAAGGCGGAGCCTCCCCAAAATGGACCGTCAAAATCCAAATTGCCCTGGGTCAGGCAGGTTCATGAGAACCTGTTGTTACAGCGCTTCTCACCTTCAGAGCTTGGGGTGACCTTTCTGAACGGTTCTGGTCTTTCACAGCCTTAACCTGGGAGGGGCATCTCTGCCCCTCGTACCTCGCCCCTCCCCACCCCACTGCAGCCCTGATTCTGCCATGGGAGGATATGCAGTTGTCCCGGAAGTGCAGAATGCAGCGTGGTGGGCTTTTATTCAAAGTTGAATTTGTAATGATGAATTAAAAGTGTCCTCGGTAGGTGAGAGAGGTGGTAGACGCAGTCATGGCCCATGCGCGCACACCCTTTAAATAAAGACCAAATAAAATGGATTTTGCCAATTTGGGGTGGGCTGGGGGGGGTTGCTTCAATTTACAAAATGAGAAGTGCAGGAAAGCGGTCTTTGCATTTTTGGTTTATCACCAGAGGCGTTTCTACAGGGATGGCAAAGCTCTAAGTGTTGCAAGAAGCCTTACCCTGTCATGTCAATCCCTCCTCTCCCTTGCTGCTGTAGCCAGTAAGCAACGTCAAGATGTTGCTGTTCCCTGTGAGGATTGGCTAGAACAGTGCAGGAGAGGAGTGATTTCCACTGCAAGGTCAGGCTTCTTGCAAAACTTAGAGCTTTGCCATCCCTGTAGAAACGCCACTGTTTAGGGCAGAAGATTTAGCCGAGAGGGTTAATGCCTCCGTTTGCCCGAAGATAACACCTGAAGATCTCAAGGTCGTGAGCTCGGGACTGCCGGAAGTCTCTGCGAGCAGCAGACCTTGGAAACTGCGGCTGATTAAAAGCTGAGTTCCAGCTGCCTCGTGGGAGGAGGAGTGTGCTGAAGTCAGCTGCATCTCTGGTGGCAGCAGGGAAGCCTCATCAGCCAGCAGACGACAGACGGGTGAAGGCTGTCGAAAGAAGGCTAAATCCAGAAAGAAAGATCTGTAGGAGTGTTGTTCTTGGAAGATAGAACATTCTGTAAATTGTAAAAACCTTCGGGTTTGTGAGAAAGTCTGCCTATGTAAACCGCCTTGAGTTCAATCATTAGAGAAATCTAGTGATATTAAGAAAGGCGGTATATAAATAAATGTATTATTATTATTATTATTATTATTATTTATCACCCCCTTTTTATCCAACCTCAACCTATAGCCTCTTCGCCGTCCCCTCCCTCCTCAACCCTTCCTGCTTCCCCATCGGAATAAAATGTGCAGTTGTTCTGCGGCTTCTGGCACACAGTGGTGGATCAAGCTGAAATATCTCTGTGCTGGAGGAGAAATACATTCGCAGGCCAGTGTATGATGTGACAATATCATTGCATTCCTCCGTCCAAGTCAGGAAGAGGGGTTAGCTCTGGAATGACCTGATTACCCAAACCTGGTGGTGTGCCCCCCCAAAGCCCCCTTAATGTCCTTCCCGGTACTTAGCGAGCTGTGATACCTGAGCCCCGCCATCAATCTCGCGCGGTGACCCTCCCCTAGCCAAGCCTTTCAACAGCTTCTCAAATTCAAGGGCTCCCTCCGGTCTCCCGAAGGTCCCTCAAAGGCCATCTTCACATCCTGCACGCAGAGCCGACGCTAAGCCACACTTCAGAGGCTGGGCGGATCCGTTAATCCGGCGCACCATCTCCACTGAAGGCTTCGGTAAATAGAGTTCGAAGGATGTTAAATTGAGTTCCATGGTCATTACTTCCAGGAGCCTCTTGAGAGGGGAGGTAAGAAAAGATAATGATAAAGGTCATTCATAACTTTAAACAAGGAGCCCGTTCCGTATCCCCCAGCCAAATCAGTAACTCCTTGACGTAGCCTCATGACTCGGATCATCATTTTCAACAAGGCTGGGCAGGGGTGTGTGTGTGTGTGTGTGTGTGTGTGTGTGTGCGTGCGTGTGTGTGTGTGCGTGCGTGTGTGTGTGTGTCCAGCGCGCATGTGTGGGATTTTCATCTTGGTAAAGAAGGTGAGCCATTCCTTTGACATAGTGTCATCAACTCATTCAACCCAAGGGTGATGCCGCCATGTCTGAATTGGTTCTAGAATGCTGGTGTCAAGCCGCTCAACCCTCTGTTCATGTGGCTTTTGGGCTGTGAGTCGGAAACGAACTATCATGGGAAACAAAGCGACATCTGGTAATTATAAATTCCAGGGAGGAGGACTCATAAGAAGAGCCCCACTGGATCAGGCCAAAGGCCCATATAGTCCAGCTTCCTGTATTTCACAGCGGTCCACCAGGTGCCTCAGGGAGCACACGAGACAACAAGATGTCTACATCCTGATAGACATCCTGTTGCCACTCCCTTGCACCCGGTACTCTGAAGTAGCCTACTACTAATGTAAGGAGGTTGCACAATCCACCATGGCCTATAGCCCACGATGGACTTTTCTTCCAGAAATCCGTCCAATCCCCTCTTAAAGGCATCTAGGCCAGATGCCGCCACCACCACCTCTTTGCCACAGGAGGTGGTGATGGCATCTGGCCTAGATGCCTTTAAGAGGGGATTGGACGGATTTCTGGAAGTTGACTCAACCCGAGACAAGCAAAAAAAAACTGGTTTTGATGACTTGAGTAGATGCGAGTCAAGGATGTCACTGACTTGCGCTCAATTCGAAACTCAGGGCCAGTGACTCGCGATTTGACTCATTTCTCAAAATGACTGACTCACAATGAAAAGACTCAAAATTCTGCTCATGTTGAGTCGCGACAGGAACATGCAATGACTCGCGGGTCAAGTCGCTGTGTGCTGGCCTCTCTGACTCCGAGAGTGGCCCAAAGATACTTTACGGTGTCCTATGTGCCGGCCAAACGTTGCTGGCCTAACTGTGACGGCCCAACTCGAGGTTAGAATTGCATCCTCCAAGAGCTGAGTTTTTACCTATCCACTTTCCAGATCACCCAACAAGCCCTTCCTTTCACTCCAGAAAGGCTTCTTCTCTTCCTTTCCCCTCAATTTCCACCCATCCCCAGCATAAAGAATTTTTATTGGGTTATCCTTTGTAGCACATTAGCGGTTGGCAGGAGACAGGGCTGACAGAAGTCACGGTTAGCCATTTCGACTCTGTGTAGCCCTCTCCGAAGATCTGGATTTTGAGTAAAGAATGGGATGAGGCTTTTTTATGAGTTCATTCCCGAGCCAAATCAGATAAGAATAATTATCCTCTCTTGGGATATTAAACTGCACCTCACCAGGACCGGCAGCTGACAGCTGTTTTATTGGCGGAGTCACTTGGGTCTGAAAATCAAGGATTAATTGTTCATGTGTCTTGAAGTCTCCACGAATCGCAGTGAAAAGAGGCATTGCTATGGAGATTCCCGGCTCATTTTTCCACCCCCCGTCGTGGCTACTCCAACCGGAGAATAATTTCTCCGGACAATCACTCGAGGTTCAGTAGCCTGGAGAAGCATATTTGAAATGTACATTTTTAATGCCCTGAACCAAGAAGTCAAGCCTGATTGCTCCCTGGAAGGACAAATCCTGAAGCTGAAGCTCCAATACTTTGGCCACCTCACGAGAAGAGAGGACTCTTTAGAAAAGACCCTCATGCTGGGAAAAGATCGAAGGCAAAAGGAGGAGGGGGCGGCAGAGGATGAGATGGTTAGAGAGTGTCACCGAAGCGATGCGCATGAAATTGGGCGAACTCCGGAACATCCCCAAAGATGCTCTTGGGGGATTTCCTGCTGCAGGCAGGAGGTTGGACTAGATGACCTTGTAGGACCCCTTCCAACTCTACGATTCTTTGAGGTGTGAGCATGCTTTACGGCACATTCCCGGCACACTGGCAGCCCATCTATGGGTCTGGATTGTGCCCTCAGAGTGATTGCAAGACGCTAATACCCATTAGGGGAAACCTGGTTGTCGGAACACACTTAGGGAGCCGTTGCTTCAAGGACCTTTGGGATGCTCCAGGAGCCAGGCGCAGGAACGTTGAAAGATGCGGGATGTGGGCATCTTGTGAGCCCCTCAATTTATGCCAGAAGTGAATTGGCGGCTCCTTCCACCCAATCACCCACCCACCCCACCCCCCGCGGGCTGTCAGGCAGTTAGGAGGTGTAGTGTGGACCCAGCAGACAGGCAAGCGACGAGGGTGCAGCGGCGTGTCACAAAAGGTTTGCGAGGGATTGATATGCGCGACCCGATAATTACGCGAGTGCCAGTCGAGTGTCATTTCATGGCTGGCCTGGCGCTTTTCTGCTGCGCGCTATTCATCAGCACAAGCACGGTAATGATGATGGATGGAGAGGACCCAGAAAACCAAGAGACGGGTCTCGCTAGGCGATGGCTGACACTCCCTATTGATGGAGGGAGCAACACCCTCCCCATGAGCGATGGGGTGGAGAAGGGTACCAAGGAGCCATCATTTGGGAAACGCAGAGGGAGTGTTCTCCATGGATCCGGGTAGAAGGGTAAGAAGGAAAGCTCCAAAGGCGTCAATTTGAGCACTGCAGGTAAATTTCCAGTGTGGCTTATCGAGGACTAATTTGTATGTGGGTTTATGCATCATGGACAATTGTGTCCCAGAGTGCAATCCTGACCTGGAGTGAGGCCGGCACAGTTAGGCCAGCAAAGTTTGGCCAGCACAAGGGACACCGTAAAGCGCGTTTGGACCACTCTCGGAGTCAGGGAGGATGGCGCATGTCTGAGTGTTGGCCTCTCTGACTCCCAGAGTGGTGCAAACATAAGAGCACAGTCCTAACCTGGGATGATGATGATGATGATGATGATGATGATGATGATGCCGCATCTCAAAAAGGACATAGTGGAGCTGGAAAAGGTGCAGAAGAGAGCAACAAAAATGATTACGGGGCTGGGGCACCTCCCTTATGAAGAAAGACTGCAGCGTTTGGGGCTCTTCAGTCTAGAAAAAAGGCGCCTGAGGGGGGACATGATTGAGACATACAAAATTATGCATGGAAGGGATAAAGTCGATAGAGGGATGTTCTTTTCCCTCTCTCAAAACACCAGAAACAGGGGACATCCGCTAAAACTGAGGGTTGGGAGAGTTAAAACAGATAGAAGGAAGTACTTTTTTACCCAGCGGGTAGTTAATCTGTGGAACTCTGCCACAGGAGGTGGTGATGGCATCTGGTCTTGATGCCTTTAAGAGGGGATTGGATGGATTTCTGGAGGAAAGGTCCATCGTGGGCTATAAGCAATGATGGATTGTGCAACCTCTTTGCAAAGGTGGTGGGCTACTGGTACCGGGTGCAAGGGAGTGGCCACAGGATGCAAGCATCTTGTGGTCTCGTGCCTCCCTGGGGCACCTGGTGGGCCGCTGTGAGATACAGGAAGCTGGACTAGATGGGCCTTTGGCCTGATCCAGTGGGGCTCTTCTTATGTTCTTATGTTCTGATGATGATGATGATGATGATGATGATGATGATGATGATGATGACGATGAGTACTCTTAGATAAAAGTAACCCCTCTCTCTGAAGAGAACTACACTGTTCTGTTCTTTGGCGAACTGTGATTGGGTGTAACTCGAAGGTAGAACAGGGATAGAGCCCTCCCCCAGCTTCTCCTGCTGAGCCTCCAACAGATGTCAGGAGCAGTGAGGAAACTACGTTTCCCAGGTCTCCTTGTGCAGGGATTTTCCCAGGAACCCCAGCAACCTGGTGCCAGCATCATGAGCACAATTGGGGGGCCACAATGCTCAAATCACATTGAGCATAAGGAATCTGGCCAGGTTCGCATTTTGGAGTCAGCCGTGGCAAATCTCGTCTCGGTGGCGCGTGGAAGGGTATCCCGAATGTTGCTCCGCCGTGGGCGAAACGGCTCAAAGAGAAGTGAATTTGCTACTCCTTTCAGCCCATGGCTGAGCTGGGCTCGGAGACCTCCCCAAATGCAACTCCAACACCCTCCCACACCGCAGAGACTTCACCGGGAGAGCATCAGCAAAAAGAGGCTGTCCTTTTTGCCCTCCTACACCCAGAGAAGGAGGAAGTGCCGGGCAATTAAGCAAATGATGACCACTGATTTATTTGCAAGAGGCGGTGGTGCTTCCCCCACCCCACAGGAAATAAAGGCACCCACATCTCGATTAACGATGAGGTCCCCTTGTTAAGCAAACCGTCACCACCACCCACACTGGGGGGAAGAGAGCCCTGGTTATGCTGGCGTGTAAAGGGTATCTTTCAGAATTCCCAGGCGCAGGCGAAAGCCTGACCCATCCACCAGCAGCCTTTCCCTTTTCTCCTTGCGCAGACTATATTCAAGAAACATTAACCTTTAGTCACTCATTAGCCACCAGACCGAAAGTCCTCTGAAATCGGAGCGCTCCAATCTATAAGACGTGCTCGCGGGCAGAGCACGAAAATTCTGAACCCTACCAAGCAATTACCAAACTGTAAATAATCAAGCTTTTTTTTTTCTTTCCGGGCGTTCCAGGGGCCGGTGCGCTGAAGCAACAAACCCAATTTTGCCACGGTTTTGTATACGTAGCAGGGCATGGTGGCCAGTCGTAGCTGCCTGAGCTGCAGCTGTAGAGTCCAGCATACAGATGTGCGCCGTCTTCCCTGACTCCGAGAGCGGTCCCAACGTGCTTTATGGTGCTAAAACTGAGGGTTGGGAGAGTTAAAACAGATAAAAGGAAGTACTTTTTTACCCAGCGGGTAGTTAATCTGTGGAACTCTTTGCCACAGGAAGTGGTGATGGCATCTGGTCTTGATGCCTTTAAGAGGGGATTGGACGGATTTCTGGAGGAAAGGTCCATCGTGGGCTATAGGCCATGATGGATTGTGCAACCTCCTTACAAAGGTGGAGGGCTACTTCAGAGTACCGGGTGCAAGGGAGGGGCAACAGGATCCAAGCATCTTGTTGTCTCATGCCTCCCTGGGGCACCTGGTGGGCCGCTGTGAGATACAGGAAGCTGGACTAGATGGGCCTTTGGTCTGATCCAGCAGGGCTCTTCTTATGTTCTTATGGTGGCCCTGGTGCTGGCCAAACTTTGCTGGCCTAACTCCAGGTTAGGACCGCGGTCACATTCATGGGGGAAAGAGGTGGTTGGGAGTGGCAATCAGCCGTCATGCTTAAATGGGTCTCCTGTGCTAAGAGGACCCATTTCCAATTTTGGATACTGTGCATCGGCACCCACCAGTGGGCCACAAGCCAATTGCAGGTGGGTCGCGAAGCACCTAGAGCGGCCATATTGAAAATATGAGAAGATGGGATGCTGGAAAAGGGGAGGGCCGTGTGGTTGTTTTGCCTGCGTCAAGGTGGTAAATAAGATTTTTTTCTTTCCAATTCACTTTGCTATTGGGAAATGGCTGAGCAACCACCCAGCTGACGGCCGTGTTCTCAGGAAAGCAGCAGGCTCTGGCATCACAATGGCGGCACTTCCAGCCATGACATCACTTCCGGTGGGTCCCGGACAGGCTGTCGTTCTAAAAAGTGGGTCCCGGTGCTAAAAAGTTTGAGAACCGCCGGAAGACAGACATCACCCCTACTTGGAAAACTGGAGACTGGACTGGGTGGATTTCTAGAGACATATCTGGGATTAACAAAAGCATTTAAGTGTAAGATTCTACGGTTAAAAAAAAAATTAATAACTTCTGCTTGTAATAGGGGACACTGCAAATTTGAGGGAAGGAGACGGCAGCTGGCCTACGAAGGATTTTTTTAATGCAAAAAAAATTGAGACTGATAAAGAAGGGATGGCACAATTATTGTCAGTGGGGAGAGCATCGCGGTGCGCCCATGTTCTTAGGAGATGAGTGTCACCTTAAGACTATTGTCTGCCCCCTCTCTGTTAAAGTCGAGATAAGGCTGGGATAAATCTCACTGGGCCGTCTGCCCTGTGATATTATTTCATGCCAGATCACCTAATAGGTGTATTTTCACACTGCTTGGTGCTGCACTCAGGTTCCGCAGCTCCAAGCCGGGCTGACAATCTCACTATATGGAGAATGGAATAGTGACGGCTAATTGATTTTACAGCGTACCGAAGGACAGACAATGAAACTACCATCAATTTAATCCACTATTTAATGGTTCCAATTTAGCCTCTGTAAATGCTCACTAAACTAATTTCTCTGGGTTCAGCAATCTGAAAAGCTATCATATCTCTAATCTCCTTCAATATATTCATCTGGAAAAGGGAATTTAGCCAATTCCGATGTGCGGAGATGATCTGTTAGCACAGTGTAAATGTTTATAACACGGCAATCGAGTTCGTTTATAAGGATATGAAAAGTTTTATTGGGGAGGGCACTGGAGTGGAACCGCGGGATAATAGGCAGTTACCCAGCAGCCTCTGGGAGTGGGGAGTAGGGCAAGCATGCAGAAAAATACTAGGATTTACTTTAATCCTAAATTCTAAGCTCAAATTCGGCCCAGCACATGATGCACCTGGGACTTGAAGACACAAAGGATGCTCTTCCATCCCCCCAGTGACCCAGACTTTCTAACCAGACCATGATTAAAAGGGAAAAAAAAAACAGGGCCCCCCCCCCCCACTCTACTTGCAAACGCTAAAAAATGAATTTAGTTTCCGGATGTTTGTGTGTGCACTGGACCAGGTCACAGAGGCCTGCAAAGACAGGTCTTTTGTAGGAGGGAGCTCGTCGTCCCTCCTCGATAACCTGGGCTTCCCCCGTAATTCCCGTTCTCCTAACCCTGCAGTCTGTTAAATTGCAGGCTGTTTGGGGCAGAGACCTAGCTTTGGAATGCTGCAATAGATCCTTATAATGAAATAATGTCCAGTGCGTGTGGTTCAACCGTCACCCAACCAAAGTGGTAAGCAAAGATTGTGTGGACTGGTCCGGTGGGCTTGTTAAGTGCTTTCCCATGAACAGGAAACATTTAAGGCTGCCGCCGTTTTGATTTCCACCTTGGAAAGACAATTCCACAAATGAGCATCTACTTGATGAGCATCCCTTATTAATGGACGTACGGTGGCCGTGGTTCAGAAGTCACAAGTGGGGGCTGTCCAGATTGCCTTCTTCTGAGCCTGTCGCTTCAGGGTGTTCGTGTCAGGGGTGTCTGGCCTGGGAGGGGCGAGGAGAGATGGAGAGCGCAGCGGGAGTTGTCAAGAAATAACCTTCCTGCAATTTCCGCCGATAAAATTGTACAGTTCAAGGATCAAAACGTCCAAAAGGACAATTAAGCCAATTTAAAACACGTTCCTTTTTGACAGTGAGACTTGGCCGTGTTAAGGTTATAAGGCGATATTTAAGGTGATTTGGGGACAGGGGTGGGGGGGGGAGAAAAACTCCCTTTAGAGTTAAGATGTAAGCTTAGGACAGTTTAAATGCCACAAAGCAGTGACAATTGGCATTTCCTGCCTCAGAACCGACTGCGGCAGCCCTGCGTGATATGAGCGGCTGGCATCAGAACCATGGTGGAGCATGTATTTATTTTACGAGTTAATATGTCTGTGAATTGCCCCTTCAACAGAATTGACTAGATGGTCTGGCTCAAAACCCCAGCTGAGAAGATAGAAGGTTCAATGCGAAGTTGCACTGCTTGAAGATGGCTGGAAGAACCCGAAGTGTGGGCAAGCCTCCTTCACTATTTAGAAGCTCAGCTGCCTTTTTGGGACCTCTCCAAGGTCCTGAAGGCCTCCTGAAGGCCTACTACCAGATTATCTCAGTGGCAGGTCAGGCCTTACCTTGGCTCAGTGCCACAAGGGTATTCAACCACACCAGGCTACAGAGAGAGGGTGTATCTCAGTGGTAGAACCCACACCGCAATCCTAATCTGGAGTGAGGCCGGCACAGTTAGGCCAGCAAAGTTTGGCCGGCACAAGGGACACCGTAAAGTACGTTTGGACCACTCTCGGAGTCAGAGAGGATGGCGCACGTCTGTGTGCTGGCCTCTCTGACTCTGAGAGTGGTCCAGACATACTTTACGGTGTCCCTTGTGCTGGCCAGACCTTGCTTTGTTTACCTCATATTTACCTCAGAATTTTACCTCAGAATTTTACCTCAGAATGCCAGATACACGGGAGTGGTGTTTGGACCACTCTCGGAGTCGGGGAGGATGGTGCATGTCTGTGTGCTGGCCTCTCTGACTCCGAGAGTGGTCCAAACATATTTTATGGTGTCCCTTGTGCTGACCAGACTTTGCTTTACTTACCTCATATTTACCCCAGAATTTTACCTCAGAAATTTACCTCACAATGCCAGATACAAGGGAGTGGCGTTTGGACCACTCTCGGGGAGGATGGTGCACATCTGTGTGCTGGCCTCTCTGACTCTGAGAGTGGTCCGAACAGACTTGATGTTGTCCCTTGTGCCAGCCAAACTTTGCTGGCCTAACTCTGGGTTAGGATTACACCCTTAGACTTGGAAGATCTCAGTTCAAATTCCCACTCAAGCGTGAAGTTTCCTGGGTGGCCTTGGGGACTCTCTCTCTCTCTCTCTCTCTCTCTCTCTCTCTCTCTCTCTCTCTCAGCCTCACCAACCTCACAGAGTTGTTGTGAAGACCAAAGGAGGAGAGGAACAATGTTGGAGGGTGGCTGGAATGAAAATGGGAATAAATAAAATAAGGCCGTATTTAAGGATGGCCGTACCCACAAACGCTCTCCGCCCTAAGGGAAACCTCTGCTAGAATCTGTTCTCACTGCTCAGTTAATTAACTCTTGCTTGTAAGACGGTCAATGCAAATTTTGAAAGGTGCAGCCGGGTAAGAACATGGCTACTCAGGGGAAAAATGCTGACTTGTCATGCCAACGCTCGCCTGTTCCCTTTCTTGCGCTCAGTCATATAAATGACACCACCAAAGAAGGTTTATGACAGCTGGGAACATATTTTGCCTGCCCCTCCCCTGCCCCCCCACTGTAAATTATATTTAACATTCCACAGGACTTTATTGCATTCTGTGTTTGGGTTTTATGAAAAAATCTGTATTTAACTTCAAGCCCTGGTAAACATCTTTGCTTATGTTGTGATGTGATTCCTTATTTGAGTATTTCGATTTAATTTCACAGTTCATATACCTTAAAGTTTTGATTTCCCCCCTCCCTATTTATTCCGAGAGAGAGAGAGAGAGAGAGAGAGAGAGAGAGAGAGAGAGAGAGAGAGAGAGAGAGAGAGA
>JAJKFI010000103.1:1978333-1998491 GCA_029204185.1 Lerista edwardsae | reverse complement strand
CTCTCTCTCTCTCTCTCTCTCTCTCTCTCTCTCTCTCTCTCTCTCTCTCTGGTTCTCTATGTGTGTACTTTAAAGCCAGGAGGTTGAAAATAAACTGTCAGTCTCTATTTACTGGGTCTAAAGTGGAAAATGTGAAGGAATTTTAGGTTCAATTGCCAGTTAGAAAACAAAAATTTCCTGGCCCGGCGCTTTTATCAGCTCCTTGGAAGGTAATTGAGAATTTTGCAAAATGTAGACAGCTTTGTTTTGGGGACTATAGTTAAATATCTCTAGAGCCGAAACTGAAGGGTAGTCCACTTCACAACAAATTTGCACCCCCCCAAAATCCACCTGTCCTTATTTTAATGTGGGTCTGGAAATGGGGTGAAAACTTCACCAGTTCAGAAGAAAAGGCTGGTAGCATTGGCCTTCATTCTGACGTGATGTGGTGGCCACACATAGACAAGTCTGGTTGGCTACATGATAACATAACATCATGTTGCCAATGTGATTGCTGATTGGCTGGGCTTGCTTCAGGAGGAAGCCAATAGCCTTTTTTTTAAAAAAATGCACCAAAACTTTTGTGTTGAACAAGTGGGACAGGGATTGATCCCGCGGGAATCATTCTCCAAAAGTGCTGAGTAGTTTTGGCTCAGTTTTAAGCACTTGATTTCTGTATGTAAAACTCTGTATACTTGCTGACCAACAGCTGAACTTCTACATACGTACATTCACATCAAGGTTACTGCTTTGAGGTGTTTTACCAATATGCACAAGCAGTGGTGTCATCTAAATGATTTAAGAACAGGTACTCACTTTTGATTGGCACGTGTCGGGACCCGCCCACCAGAAGTGACATCATAAGCCAGAAGTGAGGTCGTGGCAGGAAGTGAAATGAAAAAAGCCCTTTTTGAGGCCTCAGACAATTTTAAACTGACCCAACAGTTGCAACAGTATTCCACAGCACCCCCAGAACATGTTAAGGAGGTCTGGCATCATGTTAAAGTGACCCAACAGTTCCAAAAACCCAGAGCAGCTCATTTTTCAGTGGCAAGGCAAGGCAAGGCTCCACTCGCTGCCTGCCTGGCTCTGAGAACGTGCAGGCAACCCAAACGTGCAGGAAATTCAAATGTTGCAGGGGGCGGAGTCGACGAGTGGGCGGGGGAATGGGCGGGGCCAGCCGTAATCCTAGGAACCGGTACTCGCGTACCCCCGCGTACCCCCTGCATGACATCACTGTGCACAAGTCCTGCAGTAGCATGGAGGGTGAGGATTTAAGATGCAAAGGAATTGAATGGCTGTGGCAGAGTCCCAACGCATGAATTAATTTTAGCAATTCTCCTGGTTAAACTAAACTTTGGGAGAAATGGAACACAGGGCAGAAAGGCCAAGGGAACAACGTGAGCACAGGGGAGAGGTGAATGAATCCACACATCCCTGAAGGAGTAGGGACTCCTGGCTCATATATTTCCACTGGTTGTATGAATGATGTCAGGGTTAATGGAGTAACTGTAGAGAAGGTGTGAAGGAAGGAAGCTTTCTTTTCAAGCAAGGTAGCTTTCTTTGGGAGCTACAGTCTACTATCTCGGAGCCCTAGAGGAATCATCAGAACATTTAACGTGACCAAATTAACCCCAGCGGACAGCACAACACTTGTTTACAAAAGCCGAGATGGAAATTTATGGTGTCACTAAAAAAGAACTTCTCGCCCAGTGTCCAGAGAAGACGAGAGACATAACGATATCTCCCATTGAAAGGAGGTGGGGAAAGCTCTTAACAAATCAATACCACTATTTAGTCAATAAACCCACAAAACAACCCCTCTGGGGGATAAACACAAAGAAAATTCACTGCTTGCAAACAGACAGACATGACAACGTGCCTTAAATATGTGTTGTGATCCTGCGCGAGTGTGTGTGTGTGCAGCCTTCCAGGAGAGCAGGCGAAGGCATCAGAGGACATTTGATGGCGGAGACGGTGCAGAATATCTTTAGGTTCTTGACTCGCCGGCTCTGATCTTTAATTTTTTCATATGAATATGTGAATTTGCATGGTGTTACCTTGGGGAAAAAAATGAGTAACATTATTACTGATATAGCACCATCATCAATATACATGGGCAGCATGAGACAAGAAATATAGGTGTATCTCTGCCCCAAGAGGCTTACAGTCTAGACCAGTGTTATTCAAACTGTGGGTTGGGACCCACTTGGTGGGTCATGACATGATGTCAGGTGGGTCGCAGAGAGCTGGGAGCAGCCATCTTGGAAGTACTGCAGTACTCTTGCAGTTCCTCTTGCAGTACTGCAGTGCTAAGTTGGGTGGATCAATGATACGGCTCAGCCTAATGTCCTGTCTGGGCACACGTGTGTGAACATGGCAAACATACATGTACACGCATGACTGAACGCGACAAGTCCGCAATGCAAAGTCAGCTCGTTTTCTTCGTGCAGTGCACACCATCTCTTGCTGCCTGTTTTTGGCACCGCTACGCAGAAACTCACAACGACTCGGCTCGCAAGAATCGAATTTGGGCATGAGAAGCTGTTCTCCGTTCCTTCCTTCCCTCCTCCCTTCCCCCTCCCTCCCGCTAATTCAAATGTATATCCCTAATTCATGGCTTATGACTCCACAAGGTTCTTTCGCGGGATAAATGCGCTGCTTCCTTAAGATTATGCAGAGGAAGAAATCCACAAGCCCAACAGGGAAACAAACCGGGTTTTTTTTTTAATCTGTTGGGATGCCAGGCGAGATTAAAAGCCAGTCCCCCATTAATCTCTTCTCAAGCTTCAGTAGGCTGTTCCAGAACTGGCCGCTAAGCCTTTAGCGAGACTTAATAGGTGATATGGGTTGTATTGGCAACACGTGATCTTGTGAAGCGTTCCCACCCAGCCATGTCCGCCTCATCTTCCCTACAGAGGGCTACAGAGCTCCTTCCTGCCTAACCCACTCCAGAACAGTCACAATGGCCTCCGTGAGAGGGTGTGTAGGTCGCTGTGGCCAGCATCACAGCCACCATCCACACAGCCCCTCATTGGCCAGATGGACGGCCTTTATATATAATGCTGAAGCTCCACCCACCCCACCAACAGTCCCAGCCTCTCCTGGGTCCTAGCTCCCACCATTCACACCTTCCACCACAACCAGCTAAATTCAAATGGCCCTTGGCCAGAAAGCTATCCTAGCTATTGGATAGCTGACCAATTGGTGCTATTGGTGAAAGCTATTGGTGCTGACCAATTGGGCAATTTTACACAACTGGAACTTCACACCCCACGCTAGGGCTATACAAGACTTTTTTTAAACACCATATGATCCACTTTAAGAGTGCAATCCTAAACTGGAGTTAGGCCGGCATAAGCTAAGCCAGCAAAGTTTGCCCAGCACAAGGGCCACCATAAAGTGTTTTTGGACTATTCTTTAGCCAGGGAGGATGGCTCACGACTATGTGCTGGCCTCTCTGACTCTGAGAGTGGTCCAAACATACTTTATGGTGTCCCTTGTGCCGGCCAAACTTTGCTGGCTTAGTTTATGCTGTCCTAACTCATTTTAGGATTGCGCCCTAAATCCCTCAAAAAGCTGTACATACTGAAACCATATCCTTCTTCTAATAGTTCCAATCTATTAGAATCTTCTAATAGTTCCAATCTTGTCTTCACCCTGTATTCTCCTTGTATTGTGAAAAAAAGTCATAGGTTTCTGTACAATAACCAAATGTCTCTCGCTGTTGTACCATGACCAAAAAAACGCCTCTTGCAGGGAAACCCATAATGGTGTTTTTGTGTAAAACTTTGGGAAAACTTTTGTGTTACACTTTGGGAAACACTGGTCTAGAGATTAGCAATTTGGCCCCATGGCAGATTTCTCCATCTTCCTCCTGATGTGCCGGATCCTTCTTCTTGGCTAAGGTCCAAAGGAAAATGTGTCAAAGGCAGGGCCGGAGCACTCCAGCGAACGATATGGCCTCATTCTGTACGAAAAATTCCTAGAATTGTGCACCAACCCCCTTATACCCTCAACTGCTCCCCTTTTTTTTTTACTTTTGCAAATATAAGGAATTTTTAAAATAAATGCAAGACATTAAGGGAGGTGCCCTGGAATATTCTAGGGAGGGCGTAGATCTACGCAGCTGTACTCCTCTTGCTACAGCTGTAGGTGGGCCAGAGCAAGTAGCAGGCAGTTAGATATCTGGTGTTCTGAACAAGAGATATTCGTTTGTTTGTTTTTAAGCGTGTGTTGAAGATTGTAAGTTTTCAGAAGCAGGCGGTAAGAGCAGGATCTGAGGAGAACTGCGTGCAACAGACAAAGCCATCTGCTCCAGAAACATGTGTTAGGCAGGATCCCAGGGCCCAAGACATTTCAGTCTTCCTCCAGGGTTAAACCGGTGTAGGCAGAAGAGGAATCAAGCCCTGATCTGCCAGCAGATGCCACAGCAGCTGCTAGAAGGGGCCACGCTTCAGCGCCGGCTTGGAGGAGGGCAGCAGGTTCTGTTGGGTTTTCTGGAGCCCAAACTGCCAGGGCAGGCATTAGCGGGCTCTTCCGGGTGTGCTGCGGACCGCTGGGAGGACGGCGCAAGTTGTGTGTGGAAAGGAAGAAGCGCTGGCTTATGCGGGACCCCTGCGACATCAGAGGTACTTGGTGGCGGTCCCAGCAGAGCGAGACGATGAACGGAACACACAGGTGATGTGGAGCATCCTCACTTCCACGGGCATCAAGAGCAAAACAGAGAGGACGTGAGCAGGCGAAAGGCGGGGTCAGGGGGAAAGCAGAGGGAGGGGCCACAGCAGAATGTTATGGTCTGAAGGCTGCGCACGTTTCTCCTAAAAAGAAGGTGTTAAGCTTAAACTTTTCTGGGTACCTCCTTCGCTTCATCCTGAACTTCCAAACCGTCACTGGGGAGCAGGACCTCAACAAGGCGTTGGTTGGAACAATTGCAGAGGGCTTCCTCCCTGCAGCCATTTCTTCCCACTGCGAACAAGAACGCATGAAAGGTGGACTCCGGGCAGGGGGAAAGAGGGGAGGCACATCCTTTCCCATGCCAGTTCAAAACAGCTCAAGCCAGGGAGCCAGATGCCAAGTGGAAACTCCAATCTCTTTGCCAGATCCCCAACACATGCTCGCCATGCCACATGTGCACCCTGCCACGGGGACTCTGCCACCCAGACGCCACGCCAAGCAGCTGTCAATCGGGCAGCCATGCCAAACAGCCTGGCACGTGAGCCCCCAGGAGCTGAGCAGCTCTCCCACCGACTCACCCCTTCCTGAAACCACATACATGCGTAGACACGCAGAGCCATACTTTGCTAGGCAAACCTTCTACTGCTTCTGCTTGGGCAGAAGATTTAGCCGAGAGGGTTAATGCCTCCGTTTGCCTGAAGATAACAGCTAAAGATCCGAAGGTCGTGAGCTCGAGACTACCGGAAGTCTCTGTGAGCGGCAGACCTTGCAAACTGCGGCTGATTAAAAGCTGAGTTCCTGCTGCCTCGTGGGAGGAGGAGTGTGCTGAAGTCAGCTGCGTCTCTGGTGGGAGCAGGGAAGCCTCTTATCAGCCAGCAGAAGACAGACGGGTGGCTAAGAAAGAAGGCTAAATCCAGAAAAATCCATCTGTAGGAGTGTTGTTCTTGAAAGATAGAACATTTCTGTAAATTGTAAAAATCTTTGGGTTTGTGAATAAAAGTCTGCCTATGTAAACCGCCTTGAGTTACAGTCATTAGAGAAATCTAGTGATCTTAAGAAAGGCGGTATATAAATACATGTGGTGTTGTTGTTGTTGTTGTTGTTGTTGTTGTTGTTGTTGTTGTTGTTGTTGTTCTCTAAGCTGGCCTCAGGGCACCATGATTATTTTTTGCAACGGTGTTTGGCCGTGACTGTGGTCTCCCTTTTGATTTATCTACTGGACTTCTCTGCCTGGTCTTCGTTTTCATCTTCCTTGCTGCCACACACACATGGCTTTTTGGTTATTGGGTTGTTGGGGTGCTTGGCACGACTCTTATCTTTCAGATAGCCTTCACTCCCGGTGGTTAGACCGAGCCAATATCAACTGATCTCACCTGGCTCCGGGGGGGGGGGAGGAATCAGGAGGTGCTTGGCGTCCCGATAACGCCAAGGGGGAAAGGATTACAGGCTCTTTAAGCCCTGCCAGTGCTGTTGTGTCCCTTCGCCGGGTGCCGACCCATTTGTGTGCCGTATTAGAATTGTAGAAGTAATAAATGAACAGTGGAAGGGGGTTTGTAATGATGATTAGGGGACTGAAATTGGCTCAGATTTACTGTGTCACTCAGGAACGGAGGGAGATGGTGGGGGAAAAGCATTCGGAGTGGCCTAATGGATCCATCAACTCGTTTTGGCTGCTCAGTGGGCCGAGTAGGGTCACCAGGCTTTCCGCTGGCAGCACAAAGCACTTCAATTTTGTTAGGAAATGTATCAATTTAACTGACTTGAGCAGCACACTGAAAAACCTAATGAATCTGGACTCAATTTTCCGCCACACTGCTTCTGCGAACTGTCGGAAACAATGTCTGTGGTCGGGGGGGGTGAAGCCTGCCTCCAATCGGCGGCCCCGGCCTCCCCTTCCTCCGCCAGGGCTAGCGGAGGAGAGGCGGCATGCTCGCCTCCCGCATTCCGGTGACAGCTCCGGACCCGGCGTTTGCCACTCTCCTAACAATGATGTCATTAAAGGTAAATTGGCCTCTATTTCAGCAGGATGATAGTGCTAATTGAGTGGGAAAATATAATATAGGGAGCTGTTGTCTGCCGTTAAAGGGAGGAGGGGGACAGATTAAATGGCCTACAATGGTGGGTGTCAGGCATGGCAGATGTTCTGTTCGGCTGATAACTGCGCTGACGTATCTCGAGCTTGTCAAGGCCAGGGTTTTCAGCGAGACTTACAGCAAAAAGCAGCAGATGGCCTCCTGGAATGGGAATGGAGTGCTTAACCAGCCTGACTGCTGAAGGCAGCTAGTTTGTAAACAGACCGAGTCGGAGGTATCTTATTGATCCCTCTCACTGCCCATCAGCGCGGCTCAGTGTGAGGCCCAGGCCCCGAATGGCCAGGTTTCAATCTCACGGCACGGTTCTGGGCCGTCTCCTCCGGAGGTTCCCAGCCAGCCAGCCCACAGGCACGAATGAGGCCGTCACCATCTTATAAGAACCTCAGAAGAGCCCTGCTGGATCAGGCCAAAGGCCCATCCAGTCCAGCTTCCTGTATCTCACAGTGGGCCACCAGATGCCTCAGGGAGGCATGAGACCACAAGATGCCTGCATCCTGTTGCCACTCCTTTATATCTGGCATTCTGAGGTAAATTTCTGAGGTAAAATTCTGAGGTAAATTAAACAGAATTTGCTATCTTAAGAACATAAGAAGAGCCCTGCTGGATCAGGCCAAAGGCCCATCTGGTCCAGCTTCCTGCATCTCACAGTGGGCCACCAGATGCCTCAGGGAGCACACAAGAAGACAAGAAGCCTGCGTCCTGTGGCCACTCCCTTGCACCTGGCATTCAGAGACTGCCCACTTCTAAAACCTGGAGGTTGCACTTACCCATTGTGACTTTTCTTCCATACAGCTGTCCTGTCCTTTTTCAAAGGCATCTAGGCCAGACATCCTGTGGCAAGGAGTTTCGCATATTAATGGCACGCTGGGGAAAGAAGTATGTTACATCTCCCAACTCAAAGCCCACTCTAACAGACGCCTGCATTTGATTGTCATGTGTGAGGTCTCCGAAGGAGCATTCTCTGTTCACACATGATCCTTGAATGGAGCTTTTGAAACCATGATGTAGAATGGTATCCAAAGAAAGTTAGTCCCAACTGTCTCCCATTGAAATTAATGGGGCTTCAGGTGGTCATGACGAGTGGTCACGGGAGTTATAATACAAGCAAAAATACAACATGCAATACAATTTTACAGCATGGCTAGTGTGTTTTATTATATTATGATTATTGCATATTTTGAAATTTTTTTGGTGCATGTTTGCAATTAAATATACTCCAGTTTTCTTCCCCTTCCCGGCATGTCTTTCTCTCTGTTCTCCCCTTATCCTCTCTGCTCTTCCATCCCTCTGCATTAATAACGAGGGGACAGCAGCACCCCTATCTTCCTTGGCAGCATTCCTGCAGTAATTCAGAAGGTTTTGATCCTGTGCAATTCTTACCTTGCCTGCCTTGCTGTACAACCGTTCTTCTTTTGACTGCGCTTATTGCAACACATAATTCCAAGCCCTCCCACGGCAGACTCGGAAACAAACCTCACTTAATTCTATTACGACTTTGCCGAGGTGTAGAAACTGGGCTGTAGTCTTTATTTCACGCGGGGAGTTCCGTCACGCTGCAAAATAAACCGTGGACATAAACGTCACTGCCCAATGACCACCTTGTCTTGGCCAACCAGGTGCCTCTGGGAAGCTCAAAAGGCACAAAGGTGACGGCCTCTCTCTGCCCCAATCCTGCTCCAAAAGGTATCCCTCCCTCTGATCACGGGTGCTCCATCACAGCTAATAGTTATTGATAAACCTATCTTCTATTGATTTGTCTAATCCTTTTTTTTTAAAAAAAGATGTCCTTTAAGATAAAAGCACAAGGATGGATAAAGATCAAGAAGTGACAGGGCAGATGTCAACCCACAGCCCCCAATGTTCTCTCCTTTTCAGTGATTTCTAGACAACAGCATTATGAGCCAAATACAATTCCGGAACATGTCACCTTTTAGAAGAGCTATCCTCCTGCTGGGTTGAGCTCACAACGTCCTCTTTTTTTAAAACCATAGACTCCAGGTGTGCGTGTTGTGATTTTTACTTGAATTCTCACGTGTGCTCCATTTTATCTAGTCACCCTACTTTGAGTGTCCCTTGGGGAGAAAAGCAGGGTGCAAACTGAGTAAATAAAATAATTGTTTGGCACAGTGTTTCTCAAACTGTGGGTTGGGACCCACTTGGTGGGTCGTGACCTGTTGTCAGTAGGTCGCTGAAAGCTAGGAGCGGCCATCTTGGGAGCTGCAGACCTTGCTATATTCCTTTTGTGAGGGTTAACCGTTTAAATTTTTAAGTGATTTTTCAAAATTCATTTTTAGTTCAATGCTTTTACATAACGTTTTGTCCTCATCTTATTTTCTGCCGGGGATGTTTCATGGTTGTGCAATTGCTGCCAGTTTGCATTCCAGGAGTATCATTTTATTATGTCACCGTTATGGCACTTCCTGCTTGATGATGTCACTTCTGACCATGACATCATTTCCAGGTTAATGACATAATTTTGATGAGTGCCGTTCTAAAAAGTGGGTCCCAATCTAAAAAGTTTGAGATCCACCGGTCTAGCATCCTTGTTAATGTAGACTATTAAGATGTTCACAAAAACCAAAGGCCTGGTCCCTGTATCTGGTATTAAGAGACACATGGCTTCTCTGAACACTTAACCATCAATACCTAATGGTCATTGATAGGCTTTTCTTCTATCAGTTTATCTGCTCTGTTTAGAGAAACTGTCAAAGATGTGTGTGCCATTGCAAATACGCCTTTCTGTCCTCATTGGCCCATCAATAGACCAATTCACAGCCACGTCTACATTTCTTTGGCAAATCTGGAGTTGGCAATGCGTCATGCGTGAAAAGGCCCCCAGACTGAAGGAGAACCTGGGTTTCAATGGAAACGTAGACAAACACTAGCCGGGCACCAGGGGAGCAAGGTTTTAGGAGACAGCTCAGCACTTAAAGTCATCAAGAATGATTCCAATGACAGGTTTGTGTGGTGTTTGCTAATTTACTTGAGATTCATTTCTGGAAACAGCTGGGTATATCCCAGCAGGAATGAAGCTCTCACACGCCAACCCGCTGCTGAGTACAGCTGTAGCTAAAGCTCAGCAGACCTGATATTCTCGGCCATTGGAAACCTTGCAAACTTCTTGGAAAGACTCACCTGCAGAAAGGGTCTTGTGAGCCGAAATGGCAACACCTTACGATCCCACTAAACGCTTTCGCTTGTTCCCCGAACTGTCATTGTGTTAGCAAAAGGGAAGGTTCCTTGCAGCCGACCTTTGCAAAGACATAATAACTGTCGGCCAATTAAATGATGCATTTCGTGCAAGGTAGCAACAAGCCCCAGAGTTTTGTCGGGCCGCACAGCTTTCTCTTGCTCTCTCTGCCATTGCTTTCCCCAATTTGTCTTTTAGAAGTAAAACCAAACCATAGCTACAAATCCATCCTTTAAACCAGTCCTTATTTAATCTAGATTAGATTATTGCAATGCGCTCTACGTGGGGCTGCCTTTGAAGACGGTCCGGAAATTACAACTAGTACAGAACGCGGCGGCTCGGGTGGTTGCTGGGGCACGTCGGTTTGACTCTGCCGAGCCGTTGCTTCGGCGACTACACTGGCTGCCGGTTCTGTTCCGGGCCCAATTCAAAGTGCTAGTTTTGACTTTTAAAGCCCTTTACGGCTCGGGTCCGGGGTATTTGAGGGACCGCCTCCTCTAATATAATCCTACCCCTACTCTTAGATCATCTGGGGGGGCCCTTTTGACTGTGCCACCACCAGGAGAAGTGAGAGGGCCTTCTCGGTGGTGGCCCCCCAACTTTGGAACACCCTCCCCTTAGAATTGAGAACTGCTCCCTCTTTGTTAACATTTTGGCGGGGGCTGAAGACCTTTATATTTCAAAAAGCTTTTAACTGTTGACAGGCTGGCTGGCCAGTTGGTTACATTTTTTATAATACCTTATGATCCACTGGGCTTGCTGTTTTTAAATTGTATTGTTTTAATATTGTTTTTGAATTGCTTTTTAATGTTAAATTTTATATTGTATTTTTATGTTGTAATGCCGCCTTGGGTGCCTTCGGGCAAAAAGGCGGGATAGAAATCTAATAAATAATTATTATTATAATTTAAACCCAGAGCTGCATCCTGCAAAAAGGAGACTATTTACTGTATTTTCTAAAGATATATGCTTCCCCCAAGTACTGTGTTCTGCAGTGGCATTTCTACAGGGATGGCAAAGCTCTAAGTTTTGCAAGGAGCCTTCCCTTGCAGTGGAAATCACTCCTCTCCTGCACTGTTCTAGCCAATCCTCACAGGGAAAAGCAACATCTTGGCATTGCTTACTGGCTACAGCAGCAAGGGAGAGGAGGGATTTACATGACAGGGTAAGGCTCCTTGCAAAACTTAGAGCTCTGCCCTCCCTGTAGATCTGCCTCTGGTGTTCTGGTCCCACCCACACCCCACTCAGTTCTGGCCACCTTGCCTTCCCACCTGCCCAGAACAGCTTGGCCCCTGTGCACCTAGGCCAACACTGTGCACCGAGTGAGTGAGTGAGTGAGTGAGTGAGTGAGTGAGTGAGTGAGTGAGTGAGTGAGTGAGTGCAATCCTAACCTGGAGTTAGGCCGGCAGAATTAGGCCAGCAAAGTTTGGCCTGCACAAGGGCCACTGTAAAGCAAGTTTGGACCACTCTCAGAGTCAGGGAGGATGGCGCACATCTGTTTACTGGACTTTCTGACTCTGAGAGTGGCCCTTGTGCCGGCCAAACTTCGCTGGCCTAACTGTGCCAGCCTAACTCCAGGTTAGGATTGCGCTTTGAGTGTGTGCGTGTGTGTGTGTGCGTGTGCGCACGCGTGCATGTGTATGTTGTGAAATCTGTGACTTCATCCCAAAGACGCCACGTCGGTTGCCCATTTGTAGCGTGGCACCTCTCTCCTGGGCCTGAGCCGAACGTCCTTGGTTGGTGACTGACATCCCTTTGCCAGTTCCCTGGGACAGGCAGGGCCTGCATCTCCCTTTTCCTGTTTGTACAGTCTTCGCACACCAGTGGAGACCCATGAATAATAAGAGCAGCAATAACCTTCAGATTGTTTGTGTTTGCTCCAGTGGGCACCGCATGCGGAGGCTTGCTCATTTTGCCACCACCAAATTCTTCTTTGCTTAAGGTGGCACTGTGTCGGAAGAGAGATTGGAAATCCTGCCCACCCTTCACTTCCTTCCGAAAGGTGGGCATCATTCATTTTCCGTCCCTCCCAACCCCAAAACTGGCTCGCTCCCTTTCCATAAAGTTGCCCCCAACCTGTGATGCCAGAATCTTCAAACGAGAACAACAGCAAGAGATGCCTTGGTGTGTGGTTCTCTCCAGCTACCTCCATCTCCTTGGTCGCTGCCCAGCCATTTTGACAGATCTGGGGAGGGAAGATCTCATGAGAGCCATCAAGCCAAACACTTTCTCCTTCCCCGCTCCTCCTAAGGTCTCCCCCATAACCATTTGGGCCTGTGCGTATTTAGCTGCCAACCGAGCCCAACGACGTGCGAGAGCGACCGGCTGGACGGGGAACCGTAATTGTTCCAATTTTGTGTCTTCAAGGCTATTAGATCCTTGTAGCTCCCCCATCAAGCTGTGTTTGGAGTAAATAGAGAACGTTCCGGCAAGTGGAGAGCTCCTCTAATGGAAAAGACAGCTCCTTCCTTCCGTCAGGCACCTGTCCCCATAGCGCTGTTATTTAAAGGCAGGTTTTAGGAAGAAAAAAAAAAGGAGAGAAAGAAAAGGGGAGAAGAAGAGGAAGAAGAGGGGGAAAAAATCAGTAGACAGGTTTGGTTTGGAAGCCGGAGGACAGGAAAAGTTAGAGATATTTATTTGACAGGGTCAAGGTGCCTGGTTTTCTTTTCTCTTTCCCCAGGTCCCATAGGTGTTAGACTGAGAGACATTTAATCGAGGGAGTAGCGGTTTCATATCTATAACAAAAATCAAATAATGCAAGATGATTTACTCCCCCTAGCAACCGGGGAGCTTACCCTTAGCAACCAGCCTAGCCTCAGGCAGCGGTGTAATCAGCTTGAAAATATTTCAATTATTGTGTTGATTTTAGTGGATTTGAGAAGCGCTGTGCGGAGAGACCAAGCACAATTCTGCCCACGACCTGGAGAGGAAGATATTGATTTAAACAGGTGTCAGAAAGGAAAAGTGGAGTAAATTTAAATGCAGCAGGAGAACGGGGGCTGCCGAATGCGGTTCAACGTGGGGGTGACATTTTGCTCATTGCCTTGAATGAAAGTGACTCAAGTGAACTAGAAATTTCACCTTGAAAATCATCTCCCATCGACACAATCAAGGGGAAGACGTTCGCCATCTCTTTTCCTTAGGCTGGAGGGAAAGGTGAGGGATCGGAAGAGTGTGTGAGAAGGGGGGGGGGAGAAGCCCCTGGTTGGAACCCAGGATTTGCTAAAAGGGACAAAACAGTGTTTAAACGGAAGGCCTGCAAAGATTGGGGAGGAAAGAGCCGAGAAATGTTAAGAGAAAAATATGATGGCTGCAGCTCAATGGGGTAGCCCCAAACATTTTGTTACATAAGAACATAAGAAGAGCCCTGCTGGATCAGGCCAAAGGCCCATCTAGTCCAGCTTCCTGTATCTCACAGCGGCCCACCAGGTGCCCCAGGGAGGCACGAGACAACAAGATGCTTGCATCCTGTTGCCACTCCCTTGCACCTGATACCAGTAGCCCTCCACCTTTGTAAAGAGGTTGCACAATCCATCATGGCCTATAGCCCACGATGGACCTTTCCTCCAGAAATCCGTCCAATCCCCTCTTAAAGGCATCAAGACCAGATGCCATCACCACCTCCTGTGGCAAAGAGTTCCACAGATTAACTACCCGCTGGGTAAAAAAGTACTTCCTTTTATCTGTTTTAACTCTCCCAACCCTCAGTTTGAGCGGATGCCCCCTGGTTCTGGTGTTTTGAGAGAGGGAAAAGAACATCCCTTTATCAACTCTATCCCTTCCGTGCATTATTTTGTATGTCTCAATCATGTCTCCCCCTCAGGCGCCTTTTTTCTAGACTGAAGAGCCCCAAACGCTGCAGTCTTTCTTCATAAGGGAGGTGCCCCAGCATTTGTTAGTTTGCATTTGGGCATCATGGAAAGGTTTCAAAAGCAGCACCTGTGAAAATCCCCTCTTCCGTACAAGGGTGAAAGGTAGAGGCACTCTGTCCCAGGTGGTTCCTGGTAACCCTAACTAAATCCTATGGAGATACTAGCTCCCATTCAAACCAGCACTGAGGGGACTATTCTGCCGCCCCTTCTCCACTTTTCCAGGCGCTACTGAGGGGAATGTTGTGTGCCCTGAGGGGAGAAAGGGGGAAAACATGCTATGCCCAGAGAACTTTTAAGCCAATGAAGGCCTATGTATGTATGTAATGTATAATACTAGCTCCCATATTGACCAGCGCTGGGCTGAGGGGAAGAAAGACGACCAGACCAGAGGGGGCTTACAACCGGCTACTACAGAGACCAGGACTGGCCTGAGGAGATTTGTAGTGCAACCCCTTCCCCTCCTTCCCAAGCACTGCTTAGGATGTGCCTGGTCTGAGGGAAAGGAGGAAAAATAAGTGCCCAGAGGGGGCTCGTAATACCATTTCCCACAGCACTGGCCTGAAGGGATTTTTGTGCAGGCCAGAGGTGCGCTTATAACACGGGCTCCTATATACTGGCTCCCACAGAGACCACCATGGTCCTGAGGGGACAATTCCGCAGCCCCTTCCCCTGAGGGGAGGAAGGAAGAAGAAGTGCCCAAGCCATAGAGACCAGAACCAGCCGGAGGAGATTTTTAAGCATCACCTCCCCCGCCCCTGTGCAGGCTTGTAATCCTGGCTCCCAAGAAAACAGCAGTGCCTTGAGGGGAATTTTAATGCAGCCCCTTCCCCACCTTCCCTGTTTGTGACTACATGTCCTGAGAGGAAGAAGAAATGCCCAGAGGGGGCTTATAATACCAGCCTTAGAGACCAACACTGGCCTGAGAAGACTTTTAGTGCCCTGAGGGGAGGAAAGTAGAATAAATGCCAAGGGGGGCTTTTATGCTGGCCTGTCTTATACTGAGTTGGGCTTTTTGCAATGTGAGTCATCTTAGGGGGAGTCACTTCAGGGGTTCAACAGCAAGATAGAAACACCTTGATAAGTAAATATGCGTCATGAGGGTCAGTTGGCGTCAGTTGGCTTCCATAACCAGCAACGCCCTGGATATGGATATATAAAGTGATATCTATGAGAGAAAAACAAAAACTACAGAAGGTTTATACCTGGACATCTAGGAAAAGCTTCCAAATCTCAAAACGGTTATCAGTACAAAATTGTCTTCTGTCTGAAACAGATTCAAATGAAGCGCCGGAAGATCTTCCCTCCATTGTGAGATAGTCGGTGGGTGTTTGTCCTTCCAAGGTTTGAGGATGTCTTTTGGCGACTATCAAAGCGCAGGGAGTCCATCTTCGTTGTCCTTCGGAGAGCTTCCACACCGCTGGCAAATAGCTCAAAAGGATACACATATCTACAAATTTATATTGGCTGCTCAAAGACCTGATTAATTAATGCAACTAATGACTGCTATTCAAAAGGATCGTAACGGAGCACAGGACCAGGACATATGCCAAAATATTGCATAGGATTCACCACAGCGCCAACAGACTTCGTTACTTCCTACACCAGCTGTACAGGTAAGGAAAAGGGTGTCAATTGCTTAGAAATGGAAATGTTTCACTGTGTGACACAGGAAGCTGGACTAGGCGGGGCACTTCTTATGTGCAATGTCAAATGGTAACGCAGTGCCAAGCTTATAATGGTATATTGGCCAGCGTGTAGAACCCTGCTAGTAAACCTGCATTAAACAGAAAGCAGGGGAGCAGTTTGTCCGCAGTATGAGGGGGGGTCTGTATTGGTGAAGACAGGAGATACCCTGAAGAGATAGGGAATGGTATCTGCAATGGCCCCTTGTCCCAGATTGGCCAGGGATTACAGGGTTAACCCCCAAGGTCTTTGCAAGCCTCAGGAGCACAGCTGTAGGCTGATGAGGGCTCTGGCAATGAAAGGAGGCCAGCACAGGTGCAGATGGGTGGGGCTGATGGTAAAGCCTGCCCACTGATTGGCTGGCCTCAGTATAAAGTTGGAGTCAGGAGCTGTAGGAGAGGAACCTTGGGCAGGTGCTGGACTGATGGAGTGCCTGCCTGCCTGCCTGAAGGACAGACTGAGGAACTGGCTGAAGGACTAGATAAGGTAAGGTTGTTTTGGGAGACTATTGTTGGGAGTTGTTGTATGGCTGCCACGCCCCTGGAGCCACCAAGTGGAGGAGGCAGTTGTGGCTTGGGCAAGCTGACTGCCAATTGTTTGGTGGTGCGGTTTGTTGGGGCTAGACTTAGCTTGGAGCTAAGCCAGTGATGAGGGCAGTCTGGAGGAGGCTGGCCAGCCGGTGATCCCAAGCAAAGCTGCTGGGAGAGAGGAGGCCCAGTGGGTGAAAGAACGCCCTCCCTCTTGCCTATCTCTGAGGCTGCTCTGTGGGTAGTTAGCCTAGTGTGGGCATCGGGGCCCTTGGGGAGGCCCGGCAGGGAATTTGGCGGAACAGGGTCCTAGAGCCCAACTGCCCTTGCTTATGTTTTAATTAGAGTTGAAAATTCAGGGAGGGGTCCCCGGTGGCTTTGCCCTTGACTCTGTCATGAATGGAGAGAATCATGATGCACGTCGAAATTCTGTGGTGTTGACAGTGCTCCAGTGACCATGTACAAAAGTCGCGTTCCAGCACACTGGCTAGATGCGTTTGTGGGTCAGATTTTTTTTGTTGAGGGGGGCGGAGTGAAATGCCGCGCTCTTGGTTTTTGGCGGGATGTTTTTGTTGGCGTGAAGCTCGCCCAGATGGAGGGGAATTGTGGAAATGGGTGACATCTTCTCTTACTTGCCACCTTGACGAGCGGCTTGCTTGAGCGGCCAAAGCCTCCAGCCTCTTTCCTGATAATAAGGTTTGTTGCAAAGTGACAACTGACAGGTCGTCTTCTGCAACGGCTGTTCGGCTGGCCTTTTTAAAAAAAAAAAAAGCAAAGAGAAAAGAAAAGAAAGACTTCCAAACAGGGTGACTCTGGGCCTCGGAGTGCATTAAAGACTTGCTTTTTAGCCCGGTGACAGTTTTATACGCTGTGTCGCTGATAAACCGAGTTACGCGGTGGAAGGGAACCTCCACACACTTCGCCCTCTTATCTGGGTTTGTGTGTCTGTCTGAGCGTCGGTGGGTCT
This sequence comes from Lerista edwardsae, assembly GCA_029204185.1. Taxonomy (NCBI): domain Eukaryota; kingdom Metazoa; phylum Chordata; class Lepidosauria; order Squamata; family Scincidae; genus Lerista; species Lerista edwardsae. The sequence continues at coordinate 1,981,503 of JAJKFI010000103.1, read as the reverse complement.
GTGACAGTTTGTATACAAAGCACTTATCACCTGCTTTCCAGTACAATAAGCAAATAGTCCATGGTGTAAGGATGACCCCGGCAGTGGTACGGACTTGATGGAATCGATAGTTGAGGAAAAATAAATGTCACAAGCGCACCGGCTCCCAGTTGCTTCCTTTTGTCACAGCGGTCTCACCTGTCAACTTGCGTCTTTGTGACTACACAGCCCGTGGCCTTATGGGTGTAATTATTAGGAGAGTAGCAGGGCAGTCCAGCCCCTTTGCAACTGCAGAAATAGGCTGGTCCGGTAGCTTTCAATCCCCCCCCATCAATGAGGTGTATTAGTAGCAGAGCATTATGGTGAATAGCAATGTATGGCTGTGAGAGCTGGACCATAAGAAAGGCAGAGCGCCGAAGAATAGATGCTTTCGAATTATGGTGTTGGAGAAGACTCTTGAGAGTCCCCTGGACTGCAAGGAGATCCAATCGGGCAATCCCACAGGAAGTCAAGCCTGATTGCTCCTAGAAGGACAAATCCTGAAGCTGAAGCTCCAATACTTTGGCCACCTCATGAGAAGAGAAGGCCACCTCTTTAGAAAAGACCCTCATGCTGGGGAAGATGGAAGGCAAAAGGAGAAGGGGGCGGCAGAGGAGGAGATGGTTAGAGAGTGTCACCGAAGCGATGAACATGAAATTGAGCGAACTCCGGAAGCTAGTGGAGGACAGGGAGGCCTGGCGTGCTGCGGTCCAGGGGGTCACGAAGAGTCGGACATGACTTAGCAACTGAACCACAACAACATTATGGTGCAATCAGAGGTACCCCTGAACCTGGAATTCAAGAGGCCAGGTGACCTAACTGTGCCCTCGATAGGTGGCGACAAACTCTGTGTTGAAAAAAGCACTGTATGTGCACCGCTCAAGTTTGGTGGTGTTTGATTGATGACGGCCCGTGCGCAACATGCAAGGCACTTGCCGATGTGGGTGTCATGTGTGAACCAGCTCTGGACTATGTGCCCATCATCAGAGGTCTGCAAAACCAGGAATAACCTTTAGTGAACAGGAGAAGCCTCGCAAAACCACACCTCTTGGGAATCAGCTGTGTCAGTCAAATTGTTCCCCGCTGCCTCAATTTTCTTCTTATCATTGGAAATTCCTCTCTTACTTATCAAATGACCAAGGTAAATCTCTCTCTCTCTCTCTCTCTCTCTCTCTCTCTCTCTCTCTCTCTCTCTCTCTCTCTCTCTCTCTCTGCTGACAGTTCACACTTCTTTGGGTTCAATTTCAAATGTGGCATTTTAGAGCTTATCACTCACCATTCATAAATGGGAATCTCGCTTCTTGTTCAAAAGGCTTGGCTGGTTTCAATACCCTCTCGGAGGAACAAGAGCGCCGAGCGATCTTCAGAGAGTTAAGGGGCTGTGCATTATCTTCAAAGAGGGGAGGGTATTACTTCAGCTGCCGGCCTATATACTCAACTCTCCCCTTGACTTCTGAGCCTAATGTATCTATTCCTCGTGGAAAAGAACAATGTTTATTAAAAGACGGCGCTCACGTGATGTGCCTGAGACCGAAAGAGTCTGGGATTTCATTCCTTCGGAGCTACCCTGCCTCGTCTTGGCTGTTTGGGAACCACTGGTCAATAGTTATAGCCCTGTTTCGCCCATCAGCTCTCCAGGGTCTTAGGTTTTCCTACACCTACCTGTGGACACTCTCAGTGATGTCATTCAGGGGGAACGGACCAGAACGGGCGTTCCAGATCCTAACGGGCTCCGTGGCTGGTTCCGGGTTCCCGACAAGTGCCAATCAAAAGTGAGTTCCTGTTCCTAAATCATTTGAATGACACCACTGGACACTCTGGATTGAGTCTGGGGGCCTTCTGCATACGTGGATGAGATCTACCACGTTCGCCTTTCTCCCAGTGAGCGTAAAGAATGTGCTCCATCAGTAATTAGACGATGGATGGATGGATGGATGGATGGATGGATGGATGGATGGATATGCACAGTTGCCAGAACCCACTGATTTACAAACAGAAAATTCTACCCCCTAAAAAGAAACAAATAAAAATCAATGGGGGTTTTGCCTGCAAAGCTCTTAACCGGAAATGGATTGCAATTATTAAACACGAGAAAATCAAAAGGTCACTTATTTCTCTCCGTCTCTTAAGCCCACCTGCTTAATTCAATGCCCCCTAGTACTGCACAACTGTGTTTGAGTAAACTCATCCCATTAAAAGGTGCCTTCTCCAGCACCTGATTACCTGTCCTGGGGGAGGCAGAGGAGAGGCAGGAAGGATTACTTGCAGGATGCTATCCTAACCTGGAGTTGGATTGGCACTGTTAGGCCAGCAAAGTTTGGCTGGCACGAGGGACACCGTAAAGTATGTTTGGACCACTCTCAGAAAAGCCAGCACACAGATGTGCTAGAGATGAACACCCTTGTAGCCTCACATGCCCACCTTGATCTAGATTAGTGGTGCTGTTTCTTTGGCCAGCAGACTCCTTCACCGTTCTTTCAAGGCCTCCCTTTTTCCAAAAAAAAAAAAAGAGTTGTTGGGCACGGAGGGTGTCTGCTGCTCAAATTCCCTTGGGCACAAGAACTGGGCACGAGGTTCGTTGGATCCTGGCCCTCGACTCTGTGCCCTGCCACTGCGGCAGTGTGTTTAAGACGCTTGTCTTTTTTCTCAGGTTGGTGTCATTCCACCCGAGGCAGCCAAAGCAGCTTGCCAAGATGTAAGCAAATACTCTGGGATAGTTAATTAGAAACGTCCCTTGATGGGGCTGCAAGGAAAGACCCACGTCGGCTGTGGGGGCACGGCCAAGGTTTCCTGGACTCGGGGTGCATTGAAAACATCAGGCGTGCTTCCAGGAGCTTAGAATCAAACAATGGCTCGACGGTTCTCCTTGAGCCGTGTCCCCGTTTGCCTCCAAGCCCTTTGCTCCCTCTCTCATTTCATGGTCAGTTTTCATCTCCCCCTGCAGGAGCTTGGCACAGGGGCACCTTTCTTTGTGCCCAAAATAGCTGCCAGTTCACTTGGCTTTGACATATGTCGGTTCCAAGTCCTATTTTTCTTTTACAAACTCCCCAACCATGCGTTCAGGCGGAAATTCGTTTCTCATTATACAGTTCCCAACTCTGCAAAACACACACACACACACACACACACACACACACACACACACACACACA
>JAJKFI010000103.1:1950812-1978323 GCA_029204185.1 Lerista edwardsae | reverse complement strand
ACACACACACACACACACACACACACACACACACACACACACACACACACACACACACCGCTCTGCCAGGTCTTGTGACCACCTCTTAAACGCTTTTTCCTTTATTTTTTTTTCTTTCCTTTTTTTGCTGAAGGAAAAAAAAATCTGTGGGTTTTGGAACACAAACACAGTTGGTGTGCAAATGGGCCATTCAGCGTTAGAAAAATGTTTGCCCAGCACTCCTCTTCCTCATTGGGTGGGTCAACATATAAAAGGTGATTTGGGGCAACTCGATAGCCAATCACAACACTTTGCTGGCTTGGGTGGGGCGGTGTCATTCCCTTGCGCTGGGTCTCAAACTCATTCTCGCATTCCCAACTAATGATTCATTCGCAGCTTGAGTACTCCCACTCTTAAACAATGGCTTATCCAGCCAAATAACTGGAAAGTGGGCTCGTGGATTATTTATTATTATTATTATTATTATTATTATTAATAATAATAATAATAATAATAATAATAAATAAAGCCCTTTATATTACGGCTCGGGTCCGGGGTATTTGAGGGACCGCCTCCTTCCATACAATCCAACCCGTACTCTTAGATCATCTGGGGGGGCCCTTCTGACTGTGCCGCCACCAGGAGAAGTGAGAGGGGTGGCGGCCAGGAAGAGGGCCTTCTCGGTGGTGGCCCCCCAACTCTGGAACACCCTCCCCTTAGAATTGAGAACTGCTCCCTCCTTGTTTACATTTCGGCGGGGGGGGGGGGGGCTGAAGACCTTTTTGTTCCAAAAAGCTTTTAACTGTTGACAGGCTGGCTGGCTGGCTGGCTTTGTGTATTTTTATAGCTGATTTTATGATCCACTGGGCGTGTTGTTTGTTAAATTGTATCTGTTTTAATTTTGTTATTGTATTGTTTTTAACATTGTTTTTAATTGCTTTTTAATGTTAATTTTATATTGTATCTTTTTTATATTGTAATGCCGCCTTGAGTGCCTCCGGGCAAAAAGGCGGGGTAAAAATCAAATAAATAATTAAATAAATAATAACCTGGCAAAATTTGATCTAACCTTTTTAAGTCATGAGTGCTAACACAAGCCTGTCTGTTTGTTCACACTCCATGAACACTCAAGACAACACGTTGGGGGAATGGTCTACTTTATTAAGAGCGCAATCCTAACCTGGATTTAGGCTGGCACAGTTAGGCCAGCCAAGTTTGGCCAGCAAAGGGACACTGTAAAGTAAGTTTGAGCCATTCCGTGCCACAGAGGGCCCAAACCTCAATAAATAAACCACAGGTACCTCGCTAGCCATTTTTGTCTAAGAACTGGAAGGGGTGAAGGAAGGAAAAACAAGCCACGGATCGTGTTTTGTTTAATCCCTGTGACGCCACACAGATGGCACATGGCTCCCGCTTCCTGCCTCTACAAAGGAAGGCTTTCACTTTTCCCAACACTGTCCAGATCAGATCAGATCTTTATAAATTTCATAACAGGCCCATGATTTTCCTGTCTGTCTTCATTTGCTCATCCGTCCGACACGGTGCCAGATCTTCCGCCACCCTTGCTTTTGAATTCCACCAGCAGTGCTTTCTGTTTTATAATGCATGCCTTTTAGCATATAATGAAATGAAAGTGCAGACGCCTGCCCTGGCGTGCTTTAATCTTTCGATCAGCTTAAATATCTAAACGAATAACTTTGCAGGTTTTTAGCCCCTGACATTTATTAATCCAAACCACAGAGCTTCTCTGCCTCTTGACCTCCCAGGAAATAGATATCTGAATATGCTGAAGGGTTCCTGGCTTATCTCCTCCTATCGAGACTTGCAGTAGAAGACAGTGGTAGAGTCCTCAGGGAGTCGAGCAGACTGTCTGTATTGGAAAAGGCAGGAGATACCCTGAAGAGATAGGGAATGGTATCTGCAATGGCCCCTTGTCCCAGATTAGCCAGGGATTACAGGGTTAACCCCCAAGGTCTTTGCAAGCCTCAGGAGCGCAGCTGCAGGCTGATGAGGGCTCTGGCTCTGAAAGGAGGTTAGCACAGGTGCAGATGGGCGTGGCTGATGAATTAAAGCCTGCCCACTGATTGGCTGGCCTCAGTATAAAGCTGGAGGCAGGTGATGGAGAAAAGGAGCTGGATAGATGATGGAGGATGGTACCTTGGGCAGGTGCTGGACTGATGGAGTGCTGGCTGGACTGCCTGCAGGACGGACTTAGGAACTGGCTGAAGGACTAGATAAGGTAAGGTTGTTTTGGGAGACTATTGTTGGGAGTTGTTGTATGTCTGCCACGCCCCTGGAGCCACCAAGTGAAGGAGGCAGTTATGGCTTGGGCAAGCTGACTGCCTATTGTTTGGTGGTGGGGTTTGTTGGGGCTAAACTTCGGATATCTGGACCTACACCAGTGATGAGGGCAGTCTGGAGGAGGCTAACCAGCCATTGATCCCAAGCAAAGCTGCTGGACGAGAGGAGGCCCAGTGGGTGACTGAACCCCCTCCCTCTTGCCTATCTCTGAGGCCGCTCTGGAGGGGAAACTAGTTAGCCTGTTGTGGGCATTGAGGCCCTTGGGAAGGCCCGGCAGGGAATTTGGTGGAACACTGTCCCACTTGAGACTGCAGGTAGGGAGGAAATTGCATTTTTGAATGCTATTTCAAAAAGAACTCCCTGCAAGGAGAAAACTAACACCCCAGGGAGGGGGGTTGGCTTGAACTCTCTGAGAATCTGGTTTTCTGCTTGCAGGGAGGAGCTTTCTTTTACATAGAGGAGTGTGTTACAATCTCAATTCTCCACCTCAGCACATCTCTGCTGTCCATAGTCCAAGTGTCTCTGTTGAACTTCATCTTGTCACCCTTTGAGTTGTACCAAGCTCCTCTTAACTTCCATGTGGTGTATGTCATATATCCTGTTATATAGTGAACTCTGAGCCCAGTTGTTCATCATTTCAGTTTTACCACTGTTCTAGCCAATCTGCTGCCTCAGGCAGCTATCTCAGTTGACCTTACGATGGGCCAGCCCTGGGCTGACCGCTGTTGGAACCAAGATACAGGGCTAGATGTTAGGCCTCGTCTAGGAGGGCTTTTGTTAGAACCTTCCTGTGATGTTTGTGTGCTGCAATAGCACTTGATCGATTCTTGTCCCTTAAAGAAGCAGCTCCCTTGGAAACTGTTGTCTAACTGAACAGCCTTGGGTTTTGGGGGGAGGAAATGTGTTTCTCAAAGAAGCCATAAGCAACAGAAGTTTTCTATTTTTATTACCAGCTGAGACGCCAGTAAAAATATTTTACTTGTTGGTTTAAAATATTTAAACGTGACTTGACAGTTCACCAGATGTTGAAAAGAAGCTCAAAAGAACATTGGCGGAATTCTGTAAACATAGGGACACCCTACTGGTTGCGATCTGCTCAAGTACGTTTGGGTGTGTGTTTAGGTATCTTATCACATATGTTCGCCCACATATGTTCAGAGTTGGGGATAAATCCTCCGTAATCTGCTCCTGTTTTATTTCACTGTAAATTTGCAGTGGAACCAAATCGAAGCCTGTGAGAGACAGCCTATTTGCTGCTAAGTGTCTGGTTGCGGAGGGAGTCTTGGGGCGCAATCCTAACCTGGATTTAGGCCAGCACAGTTAGGCCAGCGAAGTTTGGCCGGCACAAGGGACACCGTAAAGTATGCTTGGACCACTCTCGGAGCCAGAGAGGATGGCACACAGACGTGCGCCATCCTCCCTGACTCCAAGAGTGGTCCAAAAAGCACTTTACGGTGTCCCTTGTCCCAGCCAAACTTTGCTGGTATAAAGGGCGGGGCTAAAATGAAAATACACATTAGCCAAAAAGGACTTTGTCTTTGCTCTGATCAATTCATCCTGAGATTTTAACTGCTTTTCCCAGAGATCCCCAGAAAGTGGCTGAACCCTTTAAGCTCCTTGAAACTGGCAACCCTAATTTCACCACACCATTTCTGCTCATCAAATTCAGCTTTTGTGAAAGGCCAGTCTTTTGAAATCCTCTTTTCAAAATTATGAATAACCCTGAAGACAAGCACGATGACGAGTGGGGAGGGGGAGCAGTGGGTGAGGAATGATTGCTTGGGGGGGGGAGGAACGAAGAATATAATCGAGAATCATCTTTTATCTGCCGAGGGATTGGAGGAGCCGCACAATGTAAAAGCTGCATCAGAACGCTCCGAAGCAAAAGAATAGAAGCAGTTTCAGGAGTTGATAATCTCCATGCAACAATTTTCCCTTCTATTCAAACCAATGTGCCTTTGGCAGGGTGTGTGTTCAGAAAACAGGTTTTTTGCAGGCTACCTGCCCACACAGGTTGATCTCAAGAAGGATAAAGAATCTCTTTTTCTCCCACCCATAAATACTTCGTCAGTTGGGAAAAGTTTAAGCCATTGAATGAAAGTGGCCATCTTTAGAAAAAGCTCTGTCTTTTCAGAGTTGGAGCAACACCCACATCTAGCCACCTGGGGTAAGTAGGATGGCAAGACAAGGTAACCCTATGAGAAAAATACCAGACAGAAATGAGCACCTTCATAATCTCGAAAGAACTGGCACTCTTGCTCTTTAGGGGAGCTTAAGAACACAAGAAGAGCCCTGCTGGATCAGGCCAAAGGCCCATCTAGTCCAGCTTCCTGTATCTCACAGCGGCCCACCAGGTGCTCCAGGGAGGCACGAGACAACAAGATGCTTGCATCCTGTGGCCACTCCCTTGCACCCAGTACCAGTAGCCCACCACCTTTGTAAGGAGGTTGCACAATCCATCATGGCCTATAGCCCACGATGGACCTTTCCTCCAGAAATCCGTCCAATCCGCTCTTAAAGGCATCTAGACCAGACGCCATCACCACCTCCTGTGGCAAAGAGTTCCACAGATTAACTACCCGCTGGGTAAAAAAGTACTTCCTTTTATCTGTTTTAACTCTCCCAACCCTCAGTTTTAGCGGATGCCTCCTGGTTCTGGTGTTTTGAGAGAGGGAAAAGAACATCCCTCTATCAACTCTATCCCTTCCGTGCATTATTTTGTATGTCTCAATCATGTCCCCCCTCAGCCGCCTTTTTTTCTAGGCTGAAGAGCTGTTAGCCAGCTTGGACAAAAGAAAAATCATTCACTTCAGAATCATTCAGAAAAAAAACAACCTTCTTCACTCCCATTTTACGGAGCAGAATTATCAGAATTTAATATGTAAAAATGTATTTTGCATGACTTTAATATGTAAATGCTAAAACAGCCCAAATGCACAAGATCTAGTACACAACAACCTTTTTCCCCTCCCAAAAAACAAGGACCCCCCCCCCCGCCTCAGACTTCAAATTTAAAATAAGAAAACAAAAGAGAAAGGGAAGGAAATTATCCTGTCCTGATAAAAGGTCTTTTAGTCAATCGGCTATCTAGCTTTTAACCAATTAATCAATCAATCACTTTCACATGCACTTGGCTGTGTCACAGTGCAAGCTGTACTTATTCTTTGCACTGAAGGAAAACCGGTTTTTAAAAAATCCAACCACATGTTTTAGAGGAGTTTCCAAAACTGGAGCTCCTTGGGCAGAGCCCTACTTCCTCATGAGTAAACCAGTTCCCCATCAGGCCACCCACCAGGTTGCCAACATACCTGCAAAAGACAGTTGTGGAAGGATAAAAGAGTTTGTCACAGGCCGCTAAGGAATAGCTGTGCTCAAATCCTGCCCTCCCACCTTTTGCGTGCCTCTATGTCCATCAGAAATCCTGGCCTTAGAGAAAATAAAGTTCTCTTAGGCTGTAATCCTAAAGACTCTTTTCTTGGAGCAAGCCTTGCCGATGGGGCTTACTTCTGAGTAGACATGCGCAGGATTGCAAAGCACAATCCTAACTAGCACTGGAACAAGCAGGCCAAGTGGCCCGAGCTGGTTTCACCGGGTGCTGAAATTATGGGTTGTATGATTGGATTCTCCAGAGTTGGCCTGCATTTTGCTGTCACGATTTTCCACCTTTCAGGTTATCAGTGCTGGTGGAGTCAGGAGACTACGTCACTCTGCACACGGTAAGTAGCATCAAAACACCCTTCTGTAGAAGTACCCCAGAGTGTTTTTGGTCTGAGATGTATGTTCCTTGGTTAAAACAAAGATACTCTTTGGAGCATTAAAAAAAAAGTCTTATTTTAAACAAGGTTAGTGACTCACCTAATTAACGGATGCTCCTTTCGATCTGTGATTAAAAGCTTCAGTTAATTTATCACCGCGGCCAGGCCAGAGGCCCTCAGTGCCAACTGATAGATGTCCTAAAAGAAGGTAGTCTGTAGAGATGAGACAGAGGAGCACCCCAATCCATCAAGTCCCAAAGCCAAGCAATTTATCCAAAATTGCAAACAGGAGGAAACCAGGAACAATGTAAACCTTTAAAGGGGCAAAGCTATCAGGATAAAAGAATATAGCAGTTGACTTTCTGAGAGTGGTCCAAACACACTATACAGTTGCCTTTGTGCTGACCGAACTTTGCTGGCCTAACTGTGTCGGCCTAACTCCAGGCTAGGCTTGCTCCCTCAACTGAGTTATCTATAGAGAGTATTTGAGAAAGCTGCACCTGTTGAATTTCTGCCTGAATACATTTCCCACCCCGCCCTGAGCCTGAAGTTGAGCAGAAAGACCAAAGCAAAGTATTGGTACATGGAACCTAATGTGAAAGTCAGGAGAATGTAAACAATCCTTGAATTGGGTATGGAAGTTAAGCCACAGAACTTCAGGCATGCATCTTAACTGTGACCATGCTTTTTGGAGCATGAGCAAAAATTATAAGTAAAGTACCATTCATCTTTAACTGAAGGGTGTTTTTAAAAAAAAAAAAATCATGGATTTATATAGGGCATTGCCAGCAGAACTGTAAGCCTCGTCACTGTAATATTCAACAACCCAAAAGGTGTGCATTCAAACTGTACACCTCCCCCCCCCCGAATTTTCACACATGCATGCACACAAAGGAAACAAAACTGTTTACAGAAAATAAAAAGCTTGGAAAATGGGGCTCCAAGGAGCTTAGTAAACGTGGATGCTAATTAGCTCCGAAGATATTCAGTCGCGCCAAAGCGATGATCGGGAAGCCCGAACTGGAGGTTTTTGTATGATTACAGATGATATTAAAATTCTATTAGTCCTCACTTAAGAATGTAAGGAAAGAGGAGGGAATAACAGGTTTGTGCTTTAAGAACTGCAGGAAGGATTTTGCTGCCTGTATTGGATGAAATGAGTTAAGGTCCGTAAAAGCTTAGAGTGATATGAACAGGTGCACCTTTGAGGTGTCTCGGGACTCTTCCTTTGTTGCAAGAGCGATGCCTGTATACTTCCAATGGCACAGCAATACCTGTATACTCTCTGGGAGGACAGGTGAGTTTACTTCTCTAACCCTTATATTCCACTTTTCCACCTACCGGTCAGAACGGCCTGCAACAAGAGGGTGAAAAACTATCGTAGAACAACCCTGCCTAAATAAGAATTGGAAACACTCAAGAGGAAGGGAGCCGATTAAAACAGAGAGGGCAGCAATTTGGATACCAGCTGGAAAAAGTGTGTCCCTTGAATTCCAGGAATGGCTAGGGCCTCAATCCTAGCCACACTTTCATGGGAGTAAGCTCCATTGACTATAATGGAGCCTAATCAGTGGTGTCATTCAAATGATTTAGGACAGGAACTCACTTTTGATTGGCACTTGTCGGGAACCAGCCACGGAGCCCGTTAGGATCTGGAACGCCCGTTCTGGTCCGTTCCCCCTGAATGATGTCACTGCCTTCGCCCCCCTAGGAATCCGGAGTCGCTCCCTTTAACCCTCTGAGTGCCGGCCAACCAAGAAGAAAAGCTCTTTGCAGAGGAATTGGGAGGGGGAGGAGGGAGAGTGAAGTGGGCGGAGTCAGCCCTAATTTTAACTAGTGGAACTGAGTTCCCCCGCGTTCCCCCTGCATGACACCACTGAGCCTAATTCTGAGCAGACAGGCATCGGATTGGACTCTAAGGCTGCAATCCTAGTCACTGTAGCGGGGAAGAGCCCCCTTGAGTATAATGGGTCTTTCTTCTGAGTAGCCAGGCTTCGGATGGAGCTGATGGTGGTGCCAAGCTCTCCGCTACCCCTGAAAATCAGCCAGTGATCCCCTTGGGGGTCATGACCCCCAAGTTGGGAACCAGTGGTCTTGAGGTGGCCACTGAGAGGGCAGGCCCCATGCAGAATTTCCATTGTTTTATTCCAATGCGTTTTCCACTCCCTGCAGTGGCATTTCTACAGGGAGGGCAAAGCTCTAAGTTTTGCAAGGAGCCTTACCTTGCAGTGGAAATCACTCCTCTCCTGCACCATTTTAGCCAATCCTCACAGGGAACAGCAACATCTTGGCGTTGCTTACTGGCTACAGGAGCAAGGGAGAGGAGGGATTTACATGACAGGGTAAGGCTCCTTGCAACACTTAGAGCTTTGCCCTCCCTGTAGAAACGCCTCTGACTCCCTGCGTTTTCTTTTTAACCTTCTGAATGTCCCTTTCGTGCAAATGCAGAGGCAAGAGGGAAAGAACTTTGTGTGTTCTCCCCCTTCTTTCCTCCTCCTCCTCCATCCTGCCCTATGATAAATTCTTAATGAGCACCTGTTACAATGTTAATGAAAGTAAGATCTGTCTGTAAATAAAGAAAATTTAATAACTTAACAAACTGGATTAAAATTCCCAACCTGGCCTTTGCTAATCTGACGCCAAACACCAAATAGTTGCTATCTTTGGTGGGCAAGCACTTAACGCCTTCACCTTCGTGTACTTTCCCACCGATAATTAATATTTTAAAAATTTATAAAACCGAAACGGTAGGTTTGATTGTAACAAACAAAATATCTCCCTTTTAATCTACTACAAAAAGGGTTGGCAGAATCGCCTTAAATGATACTAAACTGTAAGCCACCGGTTCTCGCAGAGGACTTGATTGCTTTTCACTTAGTTGGTATTCGCCATATCTACGTTGGGTATAATTGTATTTCAAATTACAGTTGATTGGTAATTCTGTAGCAGAGTGGAAATATGGAATGAGAACATTGTTTCCTCTGGAAAAAAAAAAACCAAGCATCATTGTATAAATAACTTTCAAGGTATGTCCTCTGGACATCTAGGGAATATTAACATTTGACAAATGGACGCTGTTACCCTCTGCAGCTCAAGTAAAAGTTGTTTAAGGGAAGCCAATCGGAATTGACTTGTGCCACGTTCAACTGTTTGTGACTTGCGTCTCTCCAACAGTTCACAACCCAAGGCAAACACATCTCTGCGACACATCCAGGGGTTGTCCACCTTGCAGCCCACTGGATCGAACCCTCAGACCAATTTTGTCTGGCCAATATTCATCAGGGGGTGGTTAAGAAATACATCGCTGTTTCATTGACAAGGGAAAGAAGCTGTGAGTATACATGGGTTGGACTTCACTCCAGATCAGGTTTATCAAACTGTGGGTCGCAACCAGTGGTGTCGTCTACTCTCGCGGAGATGAAATGCTGGGCAGGACTTAGGTTTGATTGGCTGCCTGCCCAGTGGTGTCATCTAAATGATTTAAGAACAGGTACTCACTTTTGATTGGCATGTATCGGGACCCGCCCACCGGAAGTGACGTCATAAGCCAGAAGTGATGTCGTGGCAGGGACATGAAAAAAGCCCTTTTTGAGGCCTCAGACAATTTTAAACTGACCCAACAGTTGCAACAGTATTCAACAGCACCCCCAGAACACGTTAAGGAGGCCTGGCATCATGTTAAAGTGTTCCAAAACCCCAGAGCAACAGTTCCAAACAGTTCCAACAGTTCCAAAACCCCAGAGCAGCTCATTTTTCAGTGGCAAGGCAAGGCAAGGCTCCACTCGCTGCCTGCCTGGCTCTGAGAATGTGCAGGCAACTCAAACGTGCAGGAAATTCAAACGTTGCAGGGGGCGGAGTCGACGAGTGGGCGGGCAAATGGGCGGGACCAGCCGTAATCCTAGGAACCGCTACTCGCATACCCCCGCGTACCCCCTGCATGACATCACTGTGCCTGCCTGTTCACTTCCGCTGCCTTCCTGCTTGCCCAGGCACCCGGCGCGCCCCCCACCCGTCCCCCCGACGTCCATCACAGAGCTGGGCGAGCAGCGGTGGGGCACGGCGACCGAGGGCAGCCCATGTGGCGGGGGGAAGGTGGCGGAACCGCACGGACTGGGCTGCCAATCAAATGTAAGTCCCGCCCGGCGTTCCGTCTCCGCGAGAGTAGATGACACCACTGGTCACAACCCACCTGGTGGGTCGCAAGACATTGTCTGGTGGGTCTGGTGTTGGGCTCTCTCCACTTCCAGGACACCTTCCTGCCCCCTCTTTCACCCCCTGCCCCACCCAGCACAAATGCACCCCTTTTCGTCGGGCACAGGGATGGCATCTGATGCCAGCAGGTGGGTGCATGTAGTTGTGCTGGCAGAGTTGGCTCATGGGTCAACACAGACGTGCCTTATGGCACATTTGCAATGCTCCTGAGCTAGCACAAGGGGCCTGCGTCGCCACAAGTCATTTTTTTAGGATTGCGCTAACAGGTGACAGCCTGCACGGATTCAGGACAGTATTCAGAGCCCTGCACAGACGTCTCTGCTACAAAAAAAAAACTCTTTGGGAAATGTGAACGCAAAGTTATCTCCCTCATCTTTTCTCCCTCATTGTAGTCTTTTGAATCCTTCCTCGTCAACATCCTTTGGGCAAGCCTGCAAGGCATCAAAGAACGATTCTCTCTCTCTCTCTTTCTCTTTGTCATTACGAGAAGCAGTTCTCCAGATAACTGAACAATTTGAGGGAAATAGAAGGTGCGCCAGGAAGCCATTGACTTGAGAGCTCAGCTCTGTAGCCTGCAAAAAAGAGTTTAGCGGAATTCGTTTCTTCTTCCGTTTTCTTTGAGTATTAATGCATTTGGGGTGTAAACAACCTGAAAGCTTTAGAAACCATTGGTTTGGGCTTTGTGGTGGTTGTTTTTTTTAAAGGAAAGAGTAGGTTTAATGCGTCACTGTGTAACTACTCAGCTCAGCCATTTTTCATTCTTCGACCTCAGTTTTAATTAGAGGCTAAATTATTAATACCACTTGATGGGAGACTAACTACTCCAAAACGCTGCTACTTTTTGGGTCAGCTTCCAGGAACAAAGTGTCCAGGTTTTGTAAATTTCAAATAAAACACAAGTGGCCAGAGGAGGGGGAAAAAATTGCATTTATTGCTCCTGAAAACCTCACATCCATCACAAGAAGTTGGGTTTGGAAGTATAGCAGCACTAACAGTCGACTTTTTAAAAAAAAGCCAGCGAGGAAAAAATAAGAACATTAAAGTTCCCTCGGAGACCAACTCCCCAAAGATCTTTCAAGAACTTCTGTAGCTCCATAAAACTGATACGAACCTCTCTAATCATAATCTTTATGATCCTTTAAAAAAATGTACTGCTTTTCCTCCTGACAGAGGTTTCTTTCCTGGGCTGTTAGCAACAAAACAGCAAATAAGCCCAGAGGACTGGGGGAGATGTGTTAATAACATGGCAAGCGTGTATACACATTAGGTTTTCATATTATGGGTTGTTGCACTCCAGAAAGTTTTTAATGGACTTGGATTTTGTGTCTGGATTCTGCCATGCATCTAGGTTGGATTCTGAAAATTTCAGCCAGGAGCTAAACCCCATGAAATCTATAGGGTTACACGTCTGCGTAAATTCATATGAGTAGTTAGGATCCAGTCATAACAGAAACTGGGGTTGTTTGAAAGACATCATCAAAAGTCCTTCAGTCTCGCCCTTCTTCCCCTCCTGATGCAGCCCAACCAACTCTCTAAGGTCCTGAGTCAAATATTCCATCATTTTAAACGATTATTAAATATCTTTTTGGAAGGATTATAATTGTGCTCTTGATTATACAACTAATATATCTATCTATCTACTCGGATCACAAATAGCCAGACCATAATGATGATTGAAATATATAATCCCTCCCAAAGATAGTTAGACTAATTTAAACTACCCTCTGCTTAATTAAAGGAAGTTGGAGGATTAGATTTCAGATTTAAGATGCAAGAGGAAGGGGACTCAAAGTTATGCTGTGCGTGAACTAATTTTATCCCTCTGGAGAGTTTCAAAAGCTCAGAACTAAGAGAGGCAGAAGCGGAGGGGGGAAGCCAAGTATAAAGGTTAAAGGTAAATGACCCATCGTGCCAGGAACTAAGGGGATATAAATGCAAATGGCTGCAAGCAAATTCTAATTAGGAGACACTGCTGGATAATTTCTGTCAACTCTTCCACCCACAATTCATTTCCATTCTAACACTCGCCCTCATACTAGCCTTCATTATTCTTCCCATTGTACAGGTTGGAAAATGGAGGGTCAAGGAAAGAAAAAGGGCCATAGGTTAGTAACACGGAGCACAATCCTCACCTGGAGTGAGGCTGGCACTTTTAGGCCAGCAAAATTTAGCCAGCACCAGGGACACCGCAAAGTATGTTTAGATCATTCTCAGAGTCAGAGTGGCCAGCACACAGACGTGCGCCATCCTCCCTGACTCCAAGAACGCTCCAAACGCCACTCCTCTGTATCTGGCATTCTGAGATAAATTTCTGAGGTAACTATGAGGTAAGTAAAGCAAAGTTTGGCCAGCACAAGGGACACCATAAAGTATGTTTGGACCACTCTCAGAGTCAGAGCAGCCAACACACAGACGTGCGCCATCCTCCCTGACTCTGAGAGTGGTCCAAACGCCACTCCCTTGTATCTGGCATTCTGAGGTAAATTTCTGAGGTAACATTCTGAGGTAAATATGAGGTAAATAAAGCAAAGTCTGGCCAGCACAAGGGACACCATAAAGTATGTTTGTACTACTCTTGGAGTCAGAGAGGCCAGCACACAGACATGCGCCATCCTCCCTGACTCTGAGAGTGGTCCAAACACCACTCCCCTGTATCTGGCATTCTAAGTTAAATTTCTGAGGTAACATTCTGAGGTAAATATGAGGTAAATAAAGCAAAGTCTGGCCAGCACAAGGGACACCATAAAGTATGTTTGGACCACTCTGAGTCAGAGCGGCCAGCACACAGACGTGCGCCATCCTCCCTGACGGCGAGAGTGGTCCAAATGTGCTTTACGGTGGCACAATTGGCAATTTGCGCGTGGACTTTGCTCCTGTGATGCAGAAAAGCCAAGACAGGCGTTCGCCCCGTTCCCCCTTCCTTCAGCAATTCTCAGAGCTGCCAATACCGAGCGGTGCCCGAGCGATCTGTTTGTCTTCCTCCCCGCTGACAATAAATCCAATCACACTTCTGATGGGTAAATAGAATTGATCAGGGTTCCTGCTGCAGCAGCCCCCTGCTCTGGTCGCGTCCCGCACCTCCTCGCCAATGTGCCACAAACTCCTCTTTTTTTTCATAATGAGGCGCGCCGAGAGAAGAAACTGGGCTGATTACCCCTCCTGCATTTAACCTGCTGGTGGTGGAGACGGCTTTGTCATTAGAGGTGCATTCATCAAAGGAGAGGGGGGGCAGTGGTGTGGAGTCCGCCTGCTTGGCTGAGGACAGGAAGGCACAGCCAAAATCTAAATTGGTTTAATGGAAGAGGAGAGAATCGCTCTCAAGCAGTGATGTCATGCACCCACTACGCACCACTACACGAGTACCGGTTCCTAGAAGCTGAGCTGGCCCCGCCCACTCGAAGCTGGCCCCTGCTATTTAACCAGGGAACAGTTGAAGCAAAATATGTATAGACACATCTCTAGAAAGCAAAGCAATAGAAGTTAAATCAACACTAACCACAAGCTGAAGTTATTACAAACATGATCACATCCATGGCAACAATCATGACCTCACGTCCGGCTTATGATGTCACTTCCGGCGGGCGGACCCCGACAAGTGCCAATCAAAAGTGAGTACCTGTTCCTAAATCATTTGGATGACACCACTGCTCTCAAGTGTTCTAGGACAGGCCACAAAAGTTTGGGCATGCAACGCCTGACGAAAACAAGCTGGAACTTGGGAGAGGGGCTCTCTGGGAAAGAGGAGGGTCCTTCGGTAGCCTTCGCCCATTGAAAGAGGGCCTGGGGACGTTTCTCTCCCTCTCGCACAGCGCTAGAATTTTGGACACCCAGTAAAACACGTGGACAGGCGATCAAGGACCGGCATAAAAATTATCAGGCACAATTGGCACTTTGTGCATGGGCTTGGCTCCTGCTGCAAGGAACACCTCCTCAGACCCCTCCTCCAGGCAATGTATATTGGAGGGACAGACAGACAGATCCACAGCAAAGAAAAGACTGGAAAAAGACTTTTCCCCATCTCCCACAACTTCATGGTTCCATCAAAGAGCCTCTCCCAGTGTCCTCTGTGGCAACAGCCTGCACCCCTTTGTTCCCTCTTGCACGGGGATGGCTATGGGGCCTTGGCCCTGCCAGACCCCCAATTCTGCCCCCATTCCTAGGCATTATCCAGTGGTGTGTGTGTATATATATATCTGTGTCAGATCAGATTTAAGAGCTCTGGAGATCCATTCCGTAACTCTTAGAGTTGAGGAGTCTCTCTCTCTCTCTCTCTCTCTCTCTCTCTCTCTCTGATTTGCAACCTTGCATTCAAGAAATGCCTTGCTTCAGCCTGGTGTTAAACAACAGAGCTCACCCTGGCTTTCCTACGCACTCTTTGCCTGTTGCCTCTGTGTCTTCCTTCCTTCCTTTACATGCACCATCAGACGAAAGGTTTCAAATCTCTGGTGGGGACCTCTGGGGGAAGGAGGAAAGAGACAAAACAGAAAATTCCTCTCCCCCCCCCCCTCCATTTTTCAGTTTCTCAAGAACTTAGCTCAAAAAGCAGAAAAAGATGTGAATTCTGCAACTGCAGGGACAAATCTTTTGTCTCAGAAATCTTGTCGGCCGTCTCCGCACAACTTGATAAGGCCAGTGTTGTACTTGCACTCCTTTAATTAAGTGAATAATTAAAAAGAAGTTGATCGTCAATTAGTTAATTAAATAATGGATCCATTTTACTTTCCTGTGCCCCCCTCCCTCTGGTTTCCCCCTCTTTTTTGGGGAGGGGGGGTTAATCACTCTGGCTTCAAATAATGAGCCTCCTATGGGTTGCTAAGCAACCGCCTCCTAGTTTAAACAAGTAGCAGCTGCCTCCCATCAGTAACAGCCTGATGGGATGCAAAGGGGAAGAGCAGCACAAGGGAGCCTTGCCAACGTGCCTGCCACTCCCCTGCCCTTCTTTGCAAACAGTAGGCAAGACCTGCAGAGTTGGAACATATTGGAAAGTATCCTGCCCACCTGAAACATCTTGGCTGCAGAGTGACAGCTCCCTGGGCCAGTAGAATGGCTGAATTTTTTGTGAACCCGGTCAGGGCTACATATAGGGTGTGATTCCACAGGAGTGTAAAAAAGATACAGAAAGGAGGCTGTTTTCCAGGAGCCTCCCACTTAGGTGCTTTTTCAAAGGCTCAAGTTTCTAGGCCTCAAGGTAGCAGGGATATGCTTAAATGGGCAGCAGCACCTCTTAAAATCTCAGATTGAAAGCGCAATCTTAACCTGGAGTTAGGCCTGCACAGTTAGGCCAGCAAAGTTTGGCTGGCACAAGGGACACTGTAATGTGTGTTTGGACCACTCTCGGAGTCAGGGAGGATGGGGCATGTCTGTGTTCCGGCCTCCCTGACTCCAAGAGTGGTCCAAACATACTTGACGGTACCCCTTGAGCCAGCCCAACGTTGCTGGCCAGAGAGAGAGAGAGAGAGAGAGAGAGAGAGAGAGAGAGAGAGAGAGATTCTTCCTTTTCCCTCGTGCTTCTCAGTTTCTTCCTTTTCGTTGTTGCCAAATGGTTTTCTGCCCCCAGGCCTCACTGTAAATGAGATGTTACATCTGCACCAAGCTAAGCAAACACTTTATAAATGAATAAATACGTGAATAAATAAGGAAACAGTGACGCCGGCTGAACCAATCGGAAGCCGGCATGGCCAAGCAGGGTGCCTTCCGCCACAGAGCTTCTGCTTGGCGAGAGGCTGGGTGGGTCACGGGGAGTTGAAAATGTGCGGGGAGGGGTCATAGCTCCGCAGTGGACAGCTTGCTTGCAGGAGCTCAGCTTTGGGGATCTTGAGGTTGGGGATGCAAGGTCCAGTGAAGGAGTCCCTGTTTTGCGTGGAAGCAAATTCCATCCGTAGCTGCACATTCCTGCCCAGAGCAAAGAGCCACTGCAAGGGGGAGCAGATAGGGCTTACTTGGGTTGGCGTGGTGATACCGGGGGGCGCGGGGGGGAGGGTCTAGCTTCTTTCTCCCATGCCAGCTCCTCAGTTTAAATCGCTACTCCAAAGCTGCTGTCGACAGCCAAAGAGAAAACTCACAGGCACAATTTGTGTTTCCCTCCACAGCTCATTACAGCTTCAAGTGGGGATTTGAATCAGACCCACAGTATTTCCCCCCCTTCTCCCATGCTATGTCCCTAATCCAGACCAGGACAGATGCACACATGCATGTGGGGACGGACACACACACACACACACACACACACACTTACTTGGTCAAGCCCCGTCAAGCTCAGGTGCTTTGCTCGAGGCTGAGTGGCCTTTGCTGAACTACAGTGCCACTCAGTCGATGGCCAGAGAGGGTACTGCAACAGCTCAGCCAGAGCAAGTGAACGGAGAAATCAACAGAGGCTTGTTGTGGGCACGTTAAAGGGAAATTGCCACCGATTCGGAAGCCATGCTGTTTCATATAATCAAGGCAGCCAGGATTGAATTGGAAGACAAATCTAAGGATTGAGAGACAAATTAAATCCAGGGCCAACTCACCCATGAGGCCAGCTGAGATGGTTGCCTTAGGCTGCAGGCTGCCAGGGCCCCCAAATCCACCCCACCCATTTCCTTACTACCATTGCTTTTCCTGCTCCTTGAACAAAGGAGAAGGAAGCTGAACAGGAAGTGCAGAGGAGAAGAGAGCGGTGGACTAGAGAGGTACTCTGTTCCACTGCTCTCTAGTCCTCTGTACTTCCCGTTGCAGGGTAATTTGGGAAGCACGTGCTGGGAGATCTTAGTACAACACTGAGTAAATTTCAGATTAAAAGGAGAGGTATATCCAATTATGGGGTCTGGATATATCACTCAAAGGAACATGATCTGTTCAGGTTAATCACGGTATTTAAAATGCAAATACTTTTGAAAGGGGAGGAATGCACCTACTTTATATCTTTTTGGAATGCTAAGCAAAATGCTGTAATTGATAACCTTTTTCCTCTGCTGTAGGGCTCTTTTGCAGACCTGGTCAATATATTACAGTAGTTGGGTAATTGAATAAAAATTGAATTTTTTTTAAATGATTGATTAATTAATTAACAGTGATAACCTGCCCAGTCTGCTACAGGTCAGAGAACACACCAGCCCTCATAAAAGCAAGTCCAGGTACACAACATTCTTGTTCTAACACTTAGCATTTATATGAACAGTTTTCCATTTGAAAAATGTCTTTGTGGGAGAAATTCATTGTCAAAGCAAGCAAGGTACAATACTAAAAGCACAATCCTAACCTGGAGTTAGGCCAGCACAGTTTGGCCAGCAAAGTTTGGCTGGCCCAAGGGACACCATTAAGTATGTTTGGACCATTCTCAGAGTCAGAGAGGCCAGCACACAGATGGGCATCATCCTCCCTGAGAGTGGTCCAAACGCGCTTTACGGTGGCCCTTGTGCCAACCAAACTTTACTGGCCTAACTTCAGGTTAGAATTGCGCCCTCAGAATGCCAGGTGCAAAGGACTGGCAACAGGATGCCGGTCTCTTGTGTGCTCCCTGGGGGGTCTGGTGGGCCACTGAAATACAGGAAGCCTGATGGGTCTTTGGTCTGAGCCAGCAGGGATGTTCTTATGTTCAATAATATTTGATGGACAGCTGGTATGGCTCAGTGGACAGTTTCCTAAGACACTTCTGATTTTGCCTGAGAAAGAGCCTGTAGTTTTAATTCAGCGTATTTATTTAACTAAAGGATAAACCAATCAGTAGCCACCAAAACCCACGCCCCCCCTCCCCCCAAAAGATCCCCAAATCCAAACGGTAAACTGCAAGAACACTGGAAAGCAATGAGACCAGATGAAAACAGCCCCCTCATTGCATAACAGATATCAATTATGAAAACAGGCTTTTGAGCCTGCTCTAAATGATAGGCAGAATTGGCCAGAGAGGGAGTAAGAGAAGGGAGAGAGACATGTTATTATTTACGCCAGATTAAGAAAACTATCCAATTTGCTGCCCATCTCCTTCCGCAGGGAGCTGGCAGGCTTTTATTATTGTTCTTCTGATTTTCATATTCTCCAAATGCATTACGATGGAGCTAGGTAGTTAGTCAATAGTTTAATGCAATTAATTAACTCACTCAATCAGTTTATCTTTCTTTGCTGGGTGGGGCGTGTGTGTGTGTTTTTCCTTCCCCCGTTCTTTCCTGGATTGCTTTTTCCCAAAATGAAATAGAACAGCATCTAAAACAGGGTTGTGTTTCCAGTAAATAAAATGGAGAGAATGATTTGAACAAAAACCAGCTTGGTGTAATATTATATTATTGACTCTTCTGAGTCTACCAGGTTGGGTATGTATATACAGTATATATATTTTTTCTTCTCTCTCTCTCTCTCTCTCTCTCTTTCTCTGTCTTTCCTCCTCAACTGTTCCATGCATTGTACGACATAACTAGAACTGAAGCAGTACATTTCTTCAAACAATGCTTTCCTCGATTCCATTTGTAATGGAATTGGAGGAAGAAAATGTAATTGTGTGTTAAACACGAGGCAGCCATACATGAAGATAAGGAAGAATGAGTGACTGGCTATGGAAATCTAGCCAACGAGATATTGGAGGTCTATTTGGGAGTTAAATGGCTCTCTCTCTCTCTCTCTCTCTCTCTCTCTCTCTCTCTCTCTCTGGCATGAAATATATAATATTCTGTATATGAAACAGCAAAAAATGTATTTAATTTCACCCCCTAAGCCCCAGTTTATGCACTTTTACATACAGCAAGGGACGGGGGAAGCCTACTGTCGATAGCTTGAAATTATTGCCAGACTGAGGAAGAGGAAGGGTTCCCCCATTTTTAAAGGAGGCAGGGAGACTGGAGGGATGTTTTGATATTGCTCTGGGACACTGGAGTTAACAGGCCTTTTGCTAGGAAGGGAGCTGAGAAAGGGTGACCTTCAAAAGATATCCACTGAGTATTCTTTTCAGTCTTTGGAAAGGGAAGGCTTTTCTCCTTCTCATTTCCCGCTTGATATATTTCTGGCAATGGCACTGATGGAGTTGATTGGTTACAAGAGAACAGACACCTGTACAGGTGTGTGTGGCTGTCAGGCTGTGACTCAAGGTGCTTACATGTTTGGAATGGAAAGCAATCCTGGGGATTTGTCTCCTGGGGGCGGGGGCTGCATTGGTTGTTGCTTTTATTTAGCATTCCACTTGAGGCTTTTTTTAATTGTGTGCCCCCTGGAAACAGAAAGTGTAAATGTGGCAAGCAGGAGTTTGAGGAGATGTGTAGTGCAGTGTTTCTCAAACTGTGGGTCAGGACACACTTTGGGGTCGCAACCTGATGTCAGGTGGGTCGAGGAAAGCTGGGAGCTGCCATCTTGGATGCCACAGACCTAACTCTGGCTCTGTTCCTTTTGTGAATGTTAACAGTTTGAATTTTCAATTTTTGTGTTTAGTTCAATGCTTTTACATAATATTTTGTCCCACTCTTGCTTGCGGTCAGGGATGTTTCCTGGTTGTGCAACGGCTGCAGTCCAAGAATGCCAGTTTGCATTCCGGGAGTGTCATTTTATTACGTCACACTGACACATTTTATCACACTGATGGGACTTCCTGCTTCATGATGTCACTTCCGGCTATGACCAGTGGTGAAATTCAGCCAGCTCTCACCAGTTCTGCAGAACCGGTTGTTAATTTTAGGTTGGGAGAGGGAGGAAAGGCAGCGGCTGCCCTGAAGGCCGCCCTGAAGGACATAGAACCAGTGATGTCATGCAGGGGGAATGCGGGGGAACTCAGTTCCACTAGTTAAAATTAGGGCTGACTCCGCCCACTTCACTCTCCCTCCTCCCCCCTCCCAATTCCTCTGCAAAGAGCTTTTCTTCTTGGTTGGCCGGCACTCAGAGGGTTAAAGGGAGCGACTCCGGATTCCTAGGGGGGAGAAGGCAGAGATGTCATTCAGGGGGAACGGACCAGAACGGGCATTCCGGATCCTAACGGGCTCCGTGGCTGGTTCCTGGTTCCCGACAAGTGCCAATCAAAAGTGAGTTCCTGTTCCTAAATCACTTGAATGACACCACTGCATCGAACCAGTTGTTAATTTATTTGAATCCCACCATTGGCTATTATATGGCATCAATTCCATTGCCACAACCCCATGCAACTTACATTCAGCTGTAGGTCTGCCTGAGTGGCAACAGCACAGGGCCAGACTGTTGCCCACCCCCCAGCAACTGGCAGTGTGTAGCCTGGTGCAGCTGCGAAAGGCTGTACTTATACCCCCCTCCCTCTCTCTGTCTCTCTCAGAGAGAGAGAGAGAGAGAGAGAGAGAGAGAGAGAGAGAGAGAGAGAGTACTCCACACAATTGCATGTGCCATAGCTCTACATCAAGTTGTCTGCTCTTGATTCAACACCCACAACCCTAAAATGCTGAGGTCTTAAACCCAGTGATGTCATGCACCCACTACGCAAGTACCGGTTCCTAGAAGCTGAGCTGGCCCCGCCCACTCAAAGCTGGCCCCTGCTATTTAACCAGGGAACAGTTGAAGCAAAATATGTATATACACATCTCTAGAAAGCAAAGCAACAGAAGTTAAATCAACACTAACCACAAGCTGAAGTTATTACAAACATGATCACATCCATGGCAACAATCATGACCTCACTTCCGGCTTATGATGTCACTTCCGGTGGGTGGACCCCGACAAGTGCCAATCAAATGTGAGTACCTGTTCCTAAATCATTTGGATGACACCACTGCTTAAACCCTTTGTAAAACACAGAGAGAAATGGGGAGGAAGTCCATTATTATTAGCTACATTTCTATCTGATTTCTATTCCTCCAAGACCAGTACCCCAACCCTTTTTATCCTAACCACAACATGATGTAGGTTAAACTGAGAATAACATGGCCAATTGGGTGTTTTTAACCCAGATCTCCTGGCCGGAGTCCCTAACCTCTGTACAACACTGACTCTCTCACTGTATTTAGAGTTGAGGTGCCCTCTGGCAAACATTCTGGTACAAAATAATGCAGTGAATGGATAGAGGGGGTAGTTCTTTTCCCTCTCACACCACACACATCACCAGGACTTGGGGACATCCACTCAAATTGAGCATCAGGGGTTAGAGCAGACAAAAGCAAATATTTCTTTACCCAGCACATCATTAATCTGTGGGACTCCTTGCATTGGATATGGTGATGATGGTGTTTGGCCTCGATGCCTTGAAAAGGAGATTAGACAGATTTTTAGAAGAAAAGTCCATCACAGATTACAGGCCTATTCCCCCAAAATACAAAAAGTTCCACCCATCACCAACAAGGAACCTCGTGAACTTCTTTCCAGCCAGGAGATCCAAGTACAGTAAGGGTTTTTTTGTTGCTTGGGGGAAGAGGTGGATCTAAGGGGGGGGGCAAATCTGTAAGTTTTGCAAGAAGCCTTACCCTGTCATGTAAATCCCTCCTCTCCCTTGCTGCTGTAGCCAGTAAGCAATGCCAAGATGTTGCTGTTCCCTGTGAGGATTGGCTAGAACAGTGCAGGAGAGGAGTGTTTTCCACTGCAAGGTAAGGCTTCTTGCAAAACTTACAGATTTGCCCCCCCCTTAGATCCGCCTCTGCTTGGGGGTGGGTGAGTCAGCACCCACATGGGCTGTTCCTTCCAGTTTCCTTTATCACGAGCAACAACCTGGAGGAGACACAGCGAGATCTTTAGAATTCAGCGAAAATTAAATTCCACCGGAATCTCTCCAAGGTGTCGGCTGTTTTCTTTTTGGTGTCTTCTTTTTCTACAAATAAGACATCTGCCTTTTTTTCTTGGCTCCTAGAAATAAGCTACCAGGACTAACAGAAAAATGCAGAGAGGACACACAGTAGCCAGGCGTAGTTTTCCGTGGCGAGGTGAGGCGGAAGGGCAGGCGCTCTCCGATGCGTAATTACGCGCGCTTTGGAGAGCTTTGCATTGGCAGGACCCTAACGGTGAGCGCGAAAAGGTGAGGTGCGCGGCGGCGGCGGCGGCGGCAGGCTCCAAGGCACCAGCCCACTCTCCAGCCAGCCACATCTGGGAACATCATTAAGAGTCGCCTGTGCAACTCAGGAAGTTTTCACACTTCACGTTTCATTAAACGCAGGTCTTCTCGGATTCCTTGGGAAAGAGAGAGCGAGAGAGGCAGGAGAGAGGAGAGGCGCTCGGCGTGGATTTGGGAGAGCGCGTGATTTGCAGCTGTTGGGCTTTCAAAGCAAAATAAAACAGCCGGTCTTCAGGGGCACTTCAAACTGGTCAGGAGGAGACGAACTCGCTGCCCTGTTACCCTCCCCAGAAAGATGGATTTCTGGGGAAGAAACTGGTTGAGCCTATAAATCAAGGGCGCCGATTTAATTCGCCTCCCCAGTTACTGGGGGAAGGGAATACTGCAAAATATATCTTCTCTCTCTCTCTCTCTCTCTCTCTCTCTCTCTCTCTCTCTCTCTGGGGGGGGGAAGAGACTCTTTGCATCATCATCATCATCATCATCATCATCATCATCATCATCAATCAATCAATCAATCAATCAATTGCTTTTAAAACTTTGGATTGACTAAAATATGTGCCCTGAATTTTTTTTAAAAAAAAATTATTACACAACAATCTTGCCAGATCAATCACAGCAAGGACGTGACTGAGGAGGGCACCCTGAACATTTCTAAACCTTATACAGATGCTGAGGACTAGCTGCCTGACAAAGCTTAATGGCTAAGGGTGGGAGGTGAGACTGAGGAAATCCCTGATTCAAATCCCCTTGTAAGAAGAGGCTGTAACAAATGGATAAGAAAAGAAAAGGAGGGAAAGCAAAGCCTCAAAGAGCTAATCCTCTCATGCGAACTTGTTAGGCCAGCAAAGTTTGGCTGGCACAAGGGACACCGTAAAGTATGTTTGGACCACTCTTGGAGAGGCCACCACACAGACGTGCGCCATCCTCCCCAACTCTGAGAGTGGTCCAAACATGCTTTATGGTGTCCCTTGTGCTGGCCAAACTTTGCTGGCCTGACTGTGCCGGCCTCGCTCCAGGATTGTGCCCTAGTGCAATCCTGATGATGGGATGAACTGGTGCGAGACCCCTGCCCTGGCTCCTGAGTGTTGCCAATGTGCCATACAGCACATTTGCACCAACTCAGGTGTCAGCTGGGCCAACACAGAGACCCATTGCCACTCCCCTGCACCTGGCACTCCAAGGTAGCCTACTTCTAACATAACGAGATTGCACCACCCATCATGGCCTGTACCCCATGACGGACTTTTCCTCCAGGAATCTGTCCAGTCCCCTTTTAAAGGCACCTAGGCCAGATGCCATCACCACCTCCTGTGGCAAGGAGTGCCACAGATGAATGACCCGCTGGGTAAAAAAAAGTATTCCCTTTTATCCGTTCTAACACTCCCAACACTCAGTTTGAGCGGATGTGCCCTGGTTCTGGTGCTGTGAGAGAGGGACAATGGTCCAACAGGCTCAGTCTGATGTTCTTGTGAGTTCCACAGGTCAATTTTGAAACAGCTTTGGACCTGCTCATCTAAATGCTCCTCCTCTCGCAAAAAAGAGACATCCCCAGTGACCTGCCGGCAAACCTAGGCGATACCTTCCCCTTCCCCATTTCTCCCAGTCCTTTCTTTGAAAACTGGGAGAGGGGTGAAGGCCCAGATCCAGCCACTCCCTGCACTGCTTTTTCAATAATACGGTTTTGCTTTTTTTCAGATATTGTCTTAATGTCTGAAGGGGATGCTTGTGAGTGCGCAATTACAATTGTTTCTACTTAAAAGTTATTGAATGGGCATAGCCTTTCTGTTCCATTTCTGTGTAGTCTTCCTCTTCGCCCCCCCCTCCCGCCCCTTTCCCACAACTTAAATGTTTTAAAAGGGCTTCCTCATCTGTACTTAACAGTGAGCGAAATTAAAAAGAAACAGTGAAAATATTTGAAAATGAAGTGCATTCTGTATAATAAATTTAAAATGAACAAAGGCTGCCAGATTGAATGCAATATCAGTTCCTGCCTGAGGGCATTAATAAAGACTGGTAGAGGTTTGCATTTCAGGGGGGGAGGGGGATACATTGTGGGGGTTTTTTTCTTCCTTTTCTATTAAAATCCAAGGCTCCTTTTCAATATTAAAAGGGTAGGTGATGAATTTTCAGCGTTACGCAGACGGGGTCAGAGACTAATTTCATTTCTGTCTCTCTTTTTTTTTTTCCTGGTCAGCATTCTGTCGATAATTAATCAAAAGCAGCGTTTCTTAATGAAACACTTTTCATAAGGTGATAATGAGGAAGGAAGGGGGGGCCGCAGAGAGACACTGGTGGTGGGGTTGCTATAACCAGAGAGGATTCGAGGGAAAGGCCTAACAGCTGGGAGGAGGGAGCACAGAGAGTCTACCTGGAGCCCGTATTGACGGCTGCAATAGTGAGCACTGATACACTTGTGCGAACAAACTCTCGCAGATACAACTCCACAGATAAAACTTTGCCTTCATCCAGCCGAAAGAACTTCTTGCAGCACAAACAGCCGCCAAGTTTGACAATTCTAGCAAAGGCAATGAGCACAGAATCTCCAAGGCAAGGCCATTCATTGATAGGGGTGTGTGTGTGTGTGTGTGTGTGTGTGTGTGTGTGTGTGTGTGTGTGTGTGTGTGTGTGTGTGTGTGTGTGTTGGTTATTGTGGCCTGAACAAGGGAACCATTTGCAAGCGTGTGTGAAAACCGCTCTGGAAAGCAGTGCTTTTTACATCACTCGAGATTCTGGTCTGTGATGGGAGAGCTGCAGTGGCTCCTTCGCGCGGGCCGATCAGGACTGGCTCATTTGTGAGGCCAACTGAGGCACACGCCTCAGGTTGAAAAAGGGCACCCACTTCTGGCTCCCTGCACTGAAAAAGGAAGCGGGGTGGGAGGGGGCTGAAGGGAACAGGAAGTGCAGAGAAGAGGAAACTGGTGAGCAGGAGGGTTAGTCCGCCAACTCCTTCACACTTCCTCTTCCAATTTAGAGAGGAGGAGGAGGAGGAGGAGGAGGAGGAGGGGCTGGCACAGCATCAGCTAAAAGGAGAAGCATTTAGCCCCCACTTAGCCCAACGGGGCAGTCTTGGGCTGGCTCCAAGCTCAATCATGGCTGTGGCCATCCACAGTGTGTGAAATACTTCTCTGGCAGATTATTCCAGCCGTCTTTGCAACCACAGCGACAACCTGGCAATGCAGGCAGGCCTCATTGTGCTGCCATCGTCGTCGGGGCAGTTTGAAGCTGAGAGGGTTGCTTGAATCCACTCATCCCTGAGGAGAGATCTGAATGGGAACGTTCCTAGCTCACAACTCGCACTTCCAGCCCCGTGCCAGTCAAGGACTCGGGTGTTCCTCGTGCCAGGACGTTGTCAGAATGCCAGGGGAAAACACCCGCCTGTC
Organism: Lerista edwardsae; assembly: GCA_029204185.1. Classification (NCBI taxonomy): domain Eukaryota; kingdom Metazoa; phylum Chordata; class Lepidosauria; order Squamata; family Scincidae; genus Lerista; species Lerista edwardsae. The sequence goes on along the minus strand of JAJKFI010000103.1, from coordinate 1,952,734 downwards.
TGAGGCAGGAGCTGCCTGCGAGTCACAATAGCTGAATCGAACCTCCATGCCTGGAGGAAGTCTACCTTGGGACCCTGAATGCTGGGGCTGGACGAAGCAGAAAGCTTTGTGCTCTGCTTCTGAGCTTCTCATTGAGCAATCAAGACTCATTACAGCCTGTGGCATTCCTGGGGGGGTCCACAGGTACAAGTGAGCCCAGGCAGCATGACTGGGGGGGGGGGCAGTGCCACTCCCCAGCCATGCTGCCTCAAAGGCTGCCCACTGCCTCCCCCTGGTAGCATTCTGGGGGCCAGAGAGGGCATGCACTGTCTCCCCAGACTTCAGAAGGGCTGAAAGAAGGACTTTCAGCTGGAAACCGGAAGTGATGTTTTTGGCCGTGAGAAGGCATTCTGAGGTCTGAGGAAGCGGCGTGCAGCCTCTCTGGGCCTCAGAATGCCTATGGGGGTGCAGGGGGGGCACCTCCAGGTGTGGGCCGCACCCCAGCAGGTGTTACCACCGGGTGCCACAGTGGCTAAAAATGTCATTGGCCCCAGGTCCGAAATTCAGAGGGACGGACTGTGCCCAACCACAGGGTCTTGTTCGTGATGGCCCCAGCAAGAGCCTTCGTCGCGGCAAAATGAGCTGGGTCCTTGGAGCGCATGGTATGCACTCGTGCCCTCTGCGGATATTAGACCCGACAGCCAAGGGTGTCTCCTTTTCGGAGTCAACCTAGCGGATAGGCTAGATATCAACACCAGATAGGCAACTTAACTCATCGATGACAAAGTATTTCGTGGGTCAGCTTCAGTGAGAAATGTGGTTAGCTTAAAAGTTCATCCAAGTGACCGAGTGGCAGATCATCTACATAAATGACGCAGGTGACCTTACCTGGGAGTCACATCAGTCACGTGCCCCCTTCTCCTTGAAACAGTGTCCAGATGCAAATAGCTGAACACTCTCTGCTACCACCGTCACAGAAGTGAAATTCCAGATTTGGCAGGCGATGAGAAACTGGTAACTAGAAGCTCCCTGAGTATTGCTTGTTCTGCCTTGGCAGAAGTATAAGGAAAGGACGCTGCCCTCCTTCCTGCCTCCCAGGGGCCAAGGAAGTACATCATCCTGCATCCTGCTTTATTCATAGTGGCCAGCCAGATGATTCAGAGCAGCTCTTGAAGAGAATAGCTGTTCTTGTTATTCTGCCCAGCATCTGATATTCTGAGATAGACTGCCTCTGTAGCTGGAGGTTCCATCTGAGCTTCTTCCCCACTAAAACAAAAAAAGTGTTCTTTGACAGTCCTTGGAGCACAGCCCTCACACCCAAATGCATTTAATTAAAAGGGGGGGGGCTGGCTTCATTCAAGCAAAGATGAGTGCTTTTTTTTTTTTTACCTTCTCCTTTGAAGGAATGATGATTACTAGGAAAGGAGAGAGGGGAAAATACTTTTTTTTAAAAAAGAATACAATTAAGAGGTTGAAGAGTAAATGAAACTAATGAAGAAAATTAACAGCAATTAGTGCTGTCTGGTGTTTAAAGGTTTGCACGAGCAAAGAGAGAGTATCTACTGACAATTAAAAATGATATTTTACGCATAAACAAAGGAAATTAGGCGCTGGAATGATATTAAACAGTCTAAAATTAACTGAAAAATTGTAATAAGTGGGGGATTAAGGAGAAACCTGGCATTAATTCATGGCTCTGAGTAGAGAGCCCCTGTAGAAGGAGAGGCTGAGCCTTTAATTAATATTGGGCTCCGACGTACCTTCGTGGGGGAAACTCGTTGATGTAATTATGGCATAAAAAGGCAGGAAGTGTTTGTTCAAATAACCTGCAGGTGAGATCTGAAGCACAAAAAACTAGATTGTAACATCGTGGTTGTCACTTTAACAACAAACCTCGTGTGTGTGTGTGTGTGTGTGTGTGTGTGTGTGTGTGTGTGTGTGTG
>JAJKFI010000103.1:1948143-1950153 GCA_029204185.1 Lerista edwardsae | reverse complement strand
GTGTGTGTGTGTGTGTGTGTGTGTGTGTGTGTGTGTGTGTGTGTGTGAGTGAGAGAGAGAGAGAGAGAGAGAGAGAGAGAGAGAGAGATTTTACGTACTGGGGCAACCAGATTCCTTATCATTTGTGTTATATATATATTTATTTATTCTGAAGTTTGAAGGGATCTGTGAAAGAAACATATCAGGTCAGAATGAAGAACCTCTCCAAAAAAAAAAAAAAACCAAGGAAATAATTTTGGGGGGGGGGGGGAGAGAGAGAGAGCTGGGCAGAAAAATGAGAAACGTGGAAAAATTTAGATGGAAATGATGAGTTTTGTGGCAGGGAAAAATGCATATCTTTTGTCTCACATTTTTTTTTTTCCTTTTTGGCTGGGAAGTTTAATACCTCCTCTCTTTAAATGGAACAGCAGGTGAGAGGGAAAAGGCTACCCTTTCCAGATCTGTCAGTATCAACCCGAATAAAAGGAATCGGATTATCAAGCAGTAGGAGAGAAACAACATTTTACATTATCATCACATTATGGCGACGGAGTCTTTGGAAGGGGTTAGAAAGCGCGCAGCTGCTGGTTTCGCTGGGCAATCTCTCTCTCTCTCTCTCTCTCTCTCTCTCTCTCTCTCTCTCTCTCTGCGTTTCCGAAGTGAAATATACACACAGGATGGCTGGGGAGCAGGGGAAAGTCTTCTGTCGAAAAGGGAAGAGTTAACAGGTTTGGAAATTCTTTAAGGTCCAGCCTAATGAGAAGGCCTGCGCCCTCCGTAGCCCCCGCACGCCGAATAATTGGAAGCTGATTGCAAGGTGGCGGGGAGGTGCTCTCCCTCCCTGCGCCCTTTTTGTCGCTTGCCACGTTTGAATTCAGCACCCCCCAAAAAAGAAAAACCGAATAAACCTTGGGCGTCGGCCTGGTGCGATGGGCGAGCCTGCTGTGGCCCTTGCGCGTGCGTGTGGTTGCAAAGGCTCTAAAATGACCGTATCTGGAGTACTGCCAGGCCCGGGGCAGGTCTCTCCCCACCGGGCAGGTCCAAGATTCCCAGGATAGGCGCGTCTTCCTGTCCATTTTCTGGACGGGGCAAAGCGAGGACCGACGTGGCAAGCCCTGCGATTCTTGGGGGGGGGCTTCGTGGAGTCTCCACCACGTGGAGAGGACGGCGCGTGCCGTTGACCGACAACACCGTCTTGTGGACGCTTTTGGGGGGCGCCTCGGCTCCAATTCGGGGTTGGGTCGCTGCCAGATGGGAGCGTCTCTGTCAGGTGTGCCAAACTTGGGAGGCTGAAGGAAGGAGAGGACCGCAGAAGTCGGTCACGCCTGCCCGGCCACTAGGATGACAGCCCCGGGACGGCTGCAGCCTAGGCGCTCGGATGGTGAGGATGGGACGCGGAGGGGGTTCTCCCCTGCGCGCCGGCTTGCGAGGAAGCCCCGCGGCCCTTCCTTCGGAGTCAAGCACGCGTCGGATCGGGCTGAAAGGGTCTGGCTAGGCGGGGCCGCCACCTCAGCGCGATGGCCCCCTCGTTGCCTCGGGGCGAGCCGGGAAGGGCACCAAAGAATCGCCCTCGCCCTCGCCGGGAAGGAGGGGGGCCCGGGCTGGTGTTGAGTCTACGGCGCGCTGATCACAGAAGCGCGTCTGTCGACGTTCACCCGCGCGCAGACTAAACAACCGAGGGGGTCGTCGTCGGTGCCAAAAGCGTCACTCTAACCATCCAGTCGTGTTACGCGCGCGCGCGCCCAGAATTTGCCTGCCGATGGGGGCCCCTCGGACACGCGTCTCCTCCCGTGCAGCCCTGTCCGGGCCAAGCAGCCGCAAAAGCCTTCGGGGTCTGCCGCGCGGTTATTAAACAGTTCGGCTTGCGAATATTTCAGGCTTCACCCTGGGTTAGAAAAGACAAAAAGGGAGGCGGGTGCCAGCCTTCTTCTGGAGTTGAGAGGGTCCCCCCCCCCTCACTCCGGCTCTCCTTTTTTTTGTAATCATCTGTTAACTATACAAATAGCTTCACTGCCGAGGATTATCTGATAA
>JAJKFI010000103.1:1928143-1943143 GCA_029204185.1 Lerista edwardsae | reverse complement strand
AAAAAAAAAAAGGCAGCTTGGTGTGTTTTTTTTAAAGAGGTTTTTTTATTTATGAAAAAATGTGGTTTTTTTCTGTTTTTACATATATAAATATCTTTCAACATTTTTGCATTTTACAAGATCTGAGGAGTCGCTGTTGTGGCTATTTTGTTTTTTTTACGTTTAACAGTTTTAAGTTCGGTTATCATCGAGTCCAGCTTCTGATAATTCCAGCTGCATTTCCAGCCTCCCCTCCCCTCCTTTTTGTGGGGGGGGGGGCTGGAGAGGGGGAAAAAATCAATCCCCCCAGAAATCGATCACCTGATTTTTTTTTAAACGGGATTCGGTTATAGAGCAGGAGGGGGTGCGGAGAGAGGAGGGGGGAAGTTTGTAAAATATATGTAGTAAAGAGGGAAGGCGGGGGAGAGGGGATCTGGGGAGCTTTGGGAATGTCAGAAGTCGAGACTGAGAAGTTTCTTAGCCCCCCCCCCCGCACCAGCTGATGTGTAGTTCTCTCTTCCTCCCCCCTCCCTTCGCGGCGGTGCTGGCCCGTTCAGTCCATATCCACCTCCTCACAGTCTAGGTTGCTGGTCTCTGCCGGGCAGTTCGCGTCGGCGCGGCACTCCGAATTGTCTCTGGCCAGGCCCGCGTCCTTTGCTGGGAGCAGAGGGGACTTTGGTTGCGCGAGGGTGCTGCTGCTGTCCGCCTGGGAAGAGGAGTCGCGGTAGGGCGAGGGCGACGACGAGGCAGCCGAGGAGGAGGAGGAGGAGGAGGCGCAGGTGGCGACGGGGGCCGGCGGGGAAGGCGCGGCCTTGCTGGGGCCAGAGGCTCCCCCGGGCCCGACGCTGCTCTCCGGCGCGCCGCAGCTGCCCAAGCGGCCCGCCGGCGCGGAGACGGCCGCCGTGCTGCTGCTTTTAGGGGGCGCCGGGTCCGGGCTGGGGTTGGCGGCGGGCAGCGGGGAGCCCCTCTGCGGCGGCTCCTGGCCCGGGTGGCTTTTGAGCGCCGCCTGGGGCACGATGAAGCCCAGCGGCTGCGTGATGGGGTAGAGCAGGAAGTGGCCCTTGCCGATGAGCGTGCGCGCCGTCGGGGCGCAGGGCGCCAGGGCCTGCGGGAAGTCCAGCGCCGCTTTCCGCCGGGGCGGGGAGTCCGAGAGGAGGCTCTCCACGCTGAAGGGGTTCAGCTTGGGCAGGCCGGGGGGGGGCCCCGCGCCGTCGAGGAGGGAGGGGCGCCCGCCGCCGCCGCCGCGCACTCGGAGCCCGAGGGCGAGGTGTCCTTGGGCGCGCACCTGGGGCTGCAGCCGAGGCTGCCTCCGCCGCCGCGGCCGGGATAGAAGGCCGAGGCTGTCAGGTCGCAGGTGCCGGGGAGAGGCGGGTTGTGCGCGCCGCCGGAGGAGGCCTTGCAGCCGTCGGGAGGGTCCGGGGAGAGGCCGCCGCCGCCCCCGTCGCTGTCGGAGCTCTGCGTGCTGCTGTTCACCGACAGGCCGCTGGGCGAGTGGAGGTTGCGGTTCTGGCTCTTGAGCAGCTTCTTCTCGTGCTTGCGCTTCTTCTTCTCCATCTTCTCCAGCTCCTTGCGCGCGATCTCCTCCGGGTCCATGGGCTCGCCGCTGCACGTGGTCGGGTGGGAGTTGTGAGCCGGCCTGCCGGGCCCCTTCTTGGTGTTCTCTTTCTTTCTCCATTTGGCCCGCCGGTTTTGGAACCAGACCTACACACCGAACAATGAGAAGCCATTAAGAGTCGGCCCCCTGCTGGCCCCGAGGGCGGCGGAGGTGGGGGGGGCAGAATCAGGGGAGGGGTCGCCCGTCCCGTCCCCCAGCCCCTGCACGGTGCGCGCACCACCTTCCTCCCGAGTTTTTGTTAGGGCCGTGCGTGGCTGCGGCTTCACAACGCAAGGTGGGTTCACAAACGCAAGGTGGTAAATTGGTCAGAATTAAAAGCAGAGAGAAGCAAAAGGAAACACAGAAGGAACGCTGGCTCCTTTCCGTTCGCAGACACATAGGCAAAGACAAAAGCAGAAAAATAATTCCAATTAGTAGTTTTCCTTAGAGCAGGAAGTTTGGGAGAAAAGCAGGGCAGGAGGAGACCAGACTCAGCATCTCAGAACATTTTATTTTCCACTTCCCCAATTCAATATTTCCTGTTACAGCAGGTAAAGAGGGGGTCTCCTTACGGGACTTCCCTTGAAGTTTGCATGCAAACACACACACACACACACACACACACACACACACACACACACACACACACATCAAGTTCCCCTTCCCCCAGTCCATCTCTTCCAAGAGTTGGGTTACAATAAACTGCAGAAAACTTTTCTTAAAATAGAAAAAAATAAAAAGCAACATTGTTATAAACCCCAATGTGGGCGTGGGGGAAATTTTCTTGATTTTCCTCTTTGAGAGGCGCGACAAGCAGCCGTTGGAATGCGTCAAAATAAAAGGACATTTAACAAATAAAAATAGATTACTGAATGGGGAGGGAGAAAGGAACTTGTATTTACAACTTTTTGGAAGACTTGAGGGGGCGGGGAAAGGAGATAGCTGTACAGGTATATGCAGGCAAACTCCTGTGACCTCTTGTGAAGTGAATTGCTGCAGGTTAAGCAGTGAGTGATTCAGGTCAGAAAAATTGTGTCTGTGTGTATGTACACACACACACACACACACACACACCATAGGTGCATTTTTTTCTCCAGTTTGCATTGTGGGGGAGGAGGGAAATAGAGGGGGGGGAGGAAACAAGCAAACGACCTTTCCCGGAAGGCTGTGAAATTGACAAACGAATGAGATCAAGCTTTGACCCCCCCCCCAAAAAAAAGTCAGTTGTCAACCCAGAGTTCCCAAGGACTCCCACCCCCAGCCATACACCCATACATCCCCCCACCCATTTTCTTTAGCAACGCTCCCCATCTTAAACTATTGAGAAGGGGTCGGGAGAGTCTCAGACATCCCTTCAACTCAACAAGGTGTCTCTCTGAGGGCCCCAAGAAGACCCATTCAGAAGAATGTGTATCAATCTGTTCCAAAATATGAATCTGATCGGCGTTCAGGAAGAGGTTTCCAAGGAAAAGTTCACTCTTTGAAAATAAATAAATAAACAAATAAATAAATAAATCCTTTGTTCTCTAACCCACCATCCCAATAAACCACAAGATTTTTAAAGACTCGTTCCCCCCCCCCTCCAATATGATTCGGAATTCCTTTTCGGAAGGGGGAGGGTCAACATCCATCTTCACAATTAACAAAAGGAATGTGGGGGAAGATGGCACCATCAAGCGATTGTCTCAAGTCCCCATCGGAGAGGGTTTAAAAAAAAAATGCGTGTGTAATTATTATTATTTCCTTCCTCTCCTGGTGTGTACATTGTAAGGCTTTCTCTTTCTGTGTCAGCTCCAACAGCCCTTGTCACCGAGAATTACTCATTATCGTATTAGAGGGAAATGGAGGGTCTTGACTTCATTCAACAGTCTCAGAACAAATTGGATAAAAGGATTTCAAAACAGAAGAGGTCAGGAGGGGGAGGGGGAGGGAGGGGAGGGAGCATTTTGTAAATACACCTTTTTAGACAATGTCAGCCTGGATTAATAGAAGCCAGTAATGTTATTAACTCGTGCTTTCAAAGAAGAAAATCTATAAATACATATTTTTGTGGGGAGGTGATTGGATCTCTTGGCTCTTTGGGGTTGAGTTCAAAAGCATCTCGCACAATGGTCCTCTCGCTTTTGAATTTGTCAGAGACGATGCGGGGATATTTGTAGGATGGTTAAAGTTTGGAAAGGGTCCGTCCCCCCCCCTCCGACCACCTAACCTCCAAGTTGAGAATTTATAGCACCTGGTTACTGATCACCGTTTTATAGACTTGAGGTTTTCAAGACTCGTTTCAGGCAGAAAGAAAAAAATAAAATCTCCCGCTCCACAGTGCGTGAAAAAACAAGGGTAACGAACAGAATCCCTCTGAAATCGATGACAATTTTCATAGCGGTTTTTTAAAAAGCATTCGCGTGTTTGTGTGTTGTGTCTGTGTGTGCGCGCTCTCTCCCCCCCCCCTTCCTACAAGCTCCCATTTTCTCTTTCCAACGCCTGCCCAAAGACAGAAGCCGCAAATCGGAATCCACGTTCCCCATCCTAGGCCTATTCCTGGAAACGCGTCAGTGGACAGTTTTCGACATAGCTCCGGGGTCTCCTTTGCACAAAGCGAGGGCGCGGAAAGAGGCTAGACAACAAATACTTCCATCACCTCAGAATACCGAAGGATTTGCTCTCTCACGCACACACCGCAGAAAGCAGAAATGCAAGGATTGGGGGGGGGGGAGGAAATCACACGCGCGTCAAGACTGAACCCACAACACCAGTAACAGGGCGGCTTCGGTCAGGACTGAGAGCAAAAGGAGAGGCGACTTCTGGAATTTAATGCTGCGGTTGCCCCTCTTCAAAACGGCTTTTCCGCTCATTTCTGTTTTTAGAAATGCACTCCGTGCATTTGGGTAGAAATCGGAGACCGAGAAAGGCCGAGTTTTCCCGGAACTAGGAGCAGAATGTAGGGCAAATGCGGCGCTCTCTCCCATGTATGGGGTGTTGGGTGTGCGTTATTTCGGATGGATTAAACTCTCTCTCTCCCTCTTCCCAACCCCCCGTTTTTTTACCTGCACTCTGGATTCCACCAGATCCAGCCTTAGCGCCAGCGCTTCCCTCATAAACACGTCGGGATAGTGACTTTCGTTAAAGGCTTTCTCCAACTCCTCCAGCTGCCAGCCAGTAAAATTTGTGCGAGTCCGTCGTCTTTTACAACCCGGACTTTCCTTATCGGGGTCCACCGAGTCTGAAAAAAGCAGAAAGACTATTATTATTATTATTATTTTCGTTTTAAGGAACAAAAAAAAAAACACCCTGTCTAGAGCTCAGTCCATATTCCAAAACGCAATTTGCCCTCCCTCAAAAACGCTGCGGTGGGGTTCGCCTTCCACTCCAGAAGCAGCTTGCTAACTACACACTTAACTCAAACCACTGGATTTATCGGGGTTCTCTTTCCGTTTCCCCCTCTGGCCTTTCCAACTGGGGTGATAAATATTCTTCCTTGAAACAAGTTCCCTGCGTCTCCGTAGAACTCCTTTCCACCGAATTGAAATACAGCAGTAGAGAAACTGCTTTTTCACCAAAACACAAAACAAAACACAAACCAAGAATAGCACCCTCCGTTGAGTGCACTGGGTTGGGGCAAGAAATCTGGAAGGGTTTCTTATTAACCCGGGACTGTACACTTGACGAAAGCCGTCTGCATTTCAGCACTACCCGCGCGCCGTGTTGGTGGTTGTTTTTGTCGCCAGTTCCCACGTGCAGGATGCCCTTCCTTTGCACGCAAGGCTGGAGCGGACTTTTTAAAAATAGGACACTTTTGGGGTTTTCAAACCAGGGGACGCCCCCCCTTCACCCCCTTCTGTTCTAAACTTCTGGAATAAGGAGGGGGTCAGTCGGAATTTGAGGACAGGCCATCTGGCAACGTGCGTTCTTGAGAGGGGCGTTCGTTGCCCAGCTGTTAGATCCTGACCCTTCGAAGGCCGGCCTCAGCACCCCCTTAACTGGCCCTCCGTCCTTCCTCCCCCTCCCCCTGTTAGGGGCTCCTCTTTGGGCGAGCGAGGTCACCAAACTGCTCGCCAGATCGCCCCTCGGCCGAGCCAGGAGGTCTGCTCGGGCAAAGACAAGCCCCTTCCAACCCGTGCGCGCCAGTGGCAATATATTCGCGTTCGTGTTTTTAAACGAGGAGAAGCGGCAGTAGCCGGAGCTCCAAGGAGTCCTCCAGCGGGGGTCAAATGGGCCGAACGCAGCCGGCCCTGGCGCGAAGCAGCGGGCAGCTCCCCGGGGGAAGCGGCCTTGTGTCCTTCCTCGGAGAAGGAGGCTCGCTCGCGCGCCTTCCGCTTTGGCAGGCAGGATTTTAAATTTTTTATTTTTCAGAACAATCCGGCCTCCGCTTTGCCCCGAGATCAGCCGGGCTCCGGGAGCGAGATCAGCAGCCCTTCTCCAGACAAAAAGACGACCTGGGGGCGCAGAGCCGCTCGCGCTATTGTCAGGGAGTCGGCCGGTCGCCCGTGCCTCTCCGCCACCTCGCTATTGTTTGCCATAATTCGGCTTGGCAATTCGGTGTGGCCGACAGCCCGCGATGCGGAGTCCTGACCCCCGCCTCCTCCCCTTCTCCCGCTTAGTCTGGGTCCCGGGGGCTGCCCCGTGCCCGCGGAGCGACCTGGCAAACGCCCAGGGCGGGGCGGGGGTCGGATCCACGATTCCGGGCAGGGAAAGGCAGGTGGCGATGCGGGTGAGCGGCTGAGGGTTGGGGAGGGATCGGGCTTGGCGGGGGGCGGGGGGGGGGCTCCGAGAGGACCTTACCGGAGAGCTTGAAGGGCTGGTTGTCCCCGTTGACTCCGCAGCCAGAGGGGATGAGCGGGGTCGGATTGACCACCGAGGCGGCGCAGGAGCCGTTGAGTAATCCGTCGATGGAGAAGGGCACGGAGGCGGCGGCGGCGGCGGCGGCGGCGGCCGACTGCAGCTGGTGTCCGGCCAGCTCGTAGACGTGGTGATGCCCGATGGGGTAGGGGAAGCCCACCATGCCGCCGAACTGGGCATGGGGGTGCTCGAGGATGCGGCTGTCCATCATGGAGGGGGGGAGGCGGCCGGGCGGCCGGGCGGCCGGGTGGGTGGGCTTGCGCGCCTTCCGCGCGGGCGCTCAGCGCAGCTGCGCTTGCTGCCGCCCCTGCCACCGCCGGAGGAGCGCGGCGGCGGCGGTGGCGGCGGCGGGGAGAGAGTCGCGCAGAGAAGGGCGCATGCTGGAGGGCGCCCGGGCGCTTTAACTTTATCAACATCAGGCCTCCCAATAATTAGGCTCAGGCCCGGGGAATTTGGGACCAATAAGAAACGTTAATCGGTCCTGACGTCAGAGACGTGCCGGGGCGGTGGGGGAGCCAAACGTTTTCCATATCGATTGCTAATTATACCTGACATCCACCCTCAATAAACAATATCAAAGCTGTCACAACAAGACAAGGAGGGAGGGAGGAGGAGGAGAGCTAGGGGGAGGAGGGAGCGCGGGGGGGGGGGGCTCTGATAAGAACTCCAGCCCCTGGAGTGAGGGGGGAAGAAGGGGAGCTGCCTAGGCCGAGGAGGAGAAAAGGGATGGGGAGGGGGTGCAGAGAGAGAACCAGAAGGAGAACTTAGAGGGCTGATTGATACCCAGCTAAATACTCAAAGCAAGCGGAGTTACGCGCTCCTCTTCGCCCACCTCGGGATTTTGGGGGTGTGCGCGCCCGTGTGTGTTTTGTTCCCACCCCTCCTGAACATCACTAATAGATTTTTCCCCTTAAAACACTCGCTGGTGTGTTGTGGAAAGAGGGCTGCTCTCTTCCCCCCTCCCCTTTCTCCTCCCTTCAAACCCTCCCCTCCACGCCGCCGCCCGCCTCGTCTTCTCCTTCGTCTACACCAGAAACGTTCGACTCTCTGAACCTTTAAAGTGATGTTGCTCCAATTATAGGGAGACATTGAGCGGCAAATAGACTGATCCAATAATAGGAGATTCATCATCCGCTCTTTCCAGAGCTGTCACAATGAATTTAAAACTACAAGCCTTTTCATCTCCTCTCAGGCTTCTCTCGCACAGGAAGGGGGATTGGAAAGACTAAAAAAAAAGGGGGGGGACGCACGAAGAGGAAGACGAAGAGGAGGAGGAAGAGGGGGGAGAATTACATTTTATATAACACCCCCTCGCGTTGCGTTTAAAATCTCGCCATCCGATCATATCAATCAACATAATAATTAACGCCATCCCCCCTATCGATCCGGAGGAAAAGCCCACATTAAATTATGAATGGGGCCAGAGGATGTCTAATTAAAAAGCAGTCTACTTAGCAAAAAAGGAAGGCCCACGATATGCGCCGAGGTTATTAGATATAGATAGATACTCAGTAAATACGTTTGCGCATGGAAAGAGGGAGATTAAACATGCGAGTGCAGACGAACGTATGAATGCAAGCACAGAAATCGGGCTAGGGTGTGCGAGTGCCAACTTATGGAAAGATTTTTTTTTCCCCATACAGGGAATCACATACTCTACAATCATATTATATCTCCCCATTATTTTAGCTCAAAAAGGCACACAAGTTCAACCCACGACGGTCCTGAAATGAGATGTACTTTTGAGCCCATCCCTACTTACGTGTGTGTCCCCCTTGCGGGAGAAGGCACCGGGGAGGATGGTGGGTTCACACGTACACACACACCCCGCTTTGAAAGAAATAAGGGAGGCGCTGTGAAGCGGTCCCGGGTCACGCTGCTTCGGTACGCGGAGGAGCGCCGTTGGAGCCGAACACGCTCGCCATGTGTGCGCGCAGGTCCCGTTCGCTCCCGACCCTTCTTTGACACGCATCCAGAGGCGGCTTTGGCTGGGACGAGGCTGGCACGAGTGGAAAGTAGACGGGCCGCCTGAGGCTGCAGCAGCCTGAGGGCTCTTACCCCGGAGGAAGTCGCGTCAAATCCAATCCCGTCTTCCTAATCCAGAACGACTCCGGAGCGTGCGGTGGGGAGACCGGGGCGACGCCTGAAGCAAGCTGGCCCCCAGTCTCCGAGTCTAATTTAATTACACACCCAAGTCTAGCGGCAACCTCGAGGAAACAGAGAGATCCGCCTCCACGAAACCCTCCCCAGGTAAAATCGGCGTCAAACACTCCAGTGGAAGGAGCCCAAAAGGAGATATTCCAGGAAACACGCTGCTGGGGGCGGGGGTCAGATCCACAACTATGGGAGAGCGGGGAGGCCAGGCCTCACGCTTTACCAGGCCTGGTGCAGGTTTACTTGGAACTAAATTGCACTGGGATCTCTCACGCTTCCAGTATAGGACTTCAGAAGAAGGCAACTCTCCTTACTGGGAAGTCGGTGCCTCTGTATGCAGCAGGACTTACTTCCGAGTAAGCGTTAATGCAACTGCAGCCAGAGAAGCATACCCTTTAGTAAAGGCTGCAGTTCTATACACTTTCCTGGAGCAGAATTGGACTTACTTCCGAGCAAATCAGTATCGGCTTGGGCTGCAAGCGGGCGATTCCTCGCTAGATGCATTGCCTAAAATATTGCTAAAGCCAGACCAATGCGAATTTAGGCGAGCCTAACTGAAATCACTGGGTTTAAGCGCGCCTTGCTTTTTAAAGGCTCCGCCTGTAAATTAGCCTAGTTCAGAACCGCCGGATGACTCCGGAATTTCCTCTGGAGCGTCAGCCCTAAAAGTTTCTCTACTTATTTTATCTGACTAAAGATTTGTTTCTCCCCTTTCCGGAAAATTGCGATTCTCACAAGTCCTCTGGACCCGGCAAGCGCAAATTGCGCCTTAGACCCGGACATGCGCTCCACTGGGCTCTTTACCGCTCTTTACCCTGGCTTTCGAAAGTATTTCAATCTGTCACCTCTAGGGCTGTATCCAAAAAAACGAAGCTGGCTTCCTTTTTTAAGTGACTTATTTTTAAAAACAACAACAACATCCCCACGGAAAAACTCCATATTTGGAAAGGGGAAAAGATCGAAGGCAGAGAAAACTCATCTCAAGATATAGGCATGGAAATCTGTTAAACAGAATTCCTCCTGGTTTTTACACCTGATACATCTTTCTTTGGGGGGGCGGGGGGGGCGTATGGAAAGACACAATCTCTGGAAGCCACTTTAAGGAAAGACGCACACAGACAGAACCACAAACCCCTGTCCCCATCCCTGGGGCTTTGGATAGGGCCAAAGGGCAGAAAGGTAAGTCTCCATCCGGACCCCAAAGTAGACACCTAATCCAGATTGCCCATCTTTTTCCAAACAACATCTAATTGAATGTCCTACAACGGACCACGGGCTCCTTCCACCCACCCCCCTTCTCTACTCTAGGTGGCAGTTTAATTATTACCTTTTAAAAATAAAATCAAATGCCATTTGCACACACACACACACACACACACACACACACACACACACACACACACTCCGAGGAGCAAGAAGAAAATGATGTGGTTGGTATTAATTCCGGGGTGAAAGGCCAAGGGCTTCCCTTTTCAGCATAATTTAATTCCTTTCTCTATAAATACTAAATGTAAACTGTAGCCACTGAAGCAAGTGTTCGCCTGTAGCAATATAGGGTTCATTTTCTGTCGGATTGCAGGATAGGAATGCCAAAGGAACGTGTTTTTGAATACAGAACGGTAATCAATCCTGCAAAGCATAAAAGGGGGATGAATCTGTCCCTTTCCGAGCTCTCGCTCGCTCGCTCGTTCTCGCTCTCTCTCTCTCTCGCTCTCTCTCCCCCTTCTTTATTATAATGAATTAATTCGACTTTATTTATCCCATTTTCCGGAGCTGACAGAATGTTAATTTGAGTTGAAATTTCTCTCGCCTCTCACTCCCTGACCTTTGGCCCCCAGACTGGCGTGTTGTAATAACCTGAATCTTTCAACAGAAGCCCTGATAATTGTTACCTTATTAGCATGCAAATTGTTTAATTAATATTATTATGGAGAAGCATACAATCCGTCCGTCACTTGACCTCGAGAGCACGTCCACGTAGCAACCGGCTCTGTGCATTTCAATGGGTACATTTAGGGAAGAAAAGAAAGAAAAAAAATTGACTTTGCAATAATTTCTTCTTTTTTTTTTATCCCCTTCCCCCCCCCTCCTTTTCCTATTTCATCTTTCCCGGATCCTTGTCGAGGTTCAAAAAAGCAGGGGTGGGGGGAAATCTCTCTTAAAGTGCTTGAGAGCTGCCTTTCATGGGGGTGCGGAAAGGGGCCCTTTGATTCAGCCCTTCCTTGATATCTCTTTATATGGCTCTCCATCGCTTCAAAACACAGGCACACGCGCACCCACTCACAGGCGCGCAAATGAGAGCGCCCGTTTCATTCTCTGTCCTCTGCCTCTTTATTTCCAACATCAAAATTTTAAATAATTGCTTCCTTGCCAATTGCAGCTGTTTTAAAAAGCCGGCAACCAACCCCGCCGGTACCCGGAACTGTTCGTCCAGTCAGGCCTTGCAGAAGCACATTTTGAGAGAGGGAGACGCGGGGGGGGGGGGGAGAGAGAGAGAGAGGGAAAAAAGAAGAAAGAGAGAAAGCAGCCCTTGACACACAGTCCTGGGAGACGTTGCATTTAAATCCCTTTTTCTACAGCCGAGTGACATTGTCAGATGCTAGCTTTAATTAACTTGATAATAAGACGTACAAGACTCGCATTCCGGACTCCGGAACGCCTCGCCTTGTTTCCACACACACACACACACACACACACCACGGTTTCCTCTTTTAATATTATTTTTATTATTATCGCAATCTATGTGTTTTATCTTACACAGAGCTTCTTATTCACTTATTCGGCCTGGTTTTTTCCTCTTCTTTTTTCTCCCCCGCCAAGACTCGAATAAGCCCCAAAATTAAACTCGGGAACACAAAAAAGAAATCTGTTCCACCTGGGCTGGCTCGCAGGGGCAGAGAGTTTCTGGGGCGCTCCTGGGGTGCTGGGGGGGGGTTGCTTGGAGAATTGGGATGGCAAAGTGGGGCCCTGATGCTGCCAGTGAGACAGAGGCGGATCTAAGGGGGGGGGCAAATCTGTAAGTTTTGCAAGAAGCCTTCCCTTGCAGTGGAAACCACTCCTCTCCTGTACAGTTCTAGCCAATCCTCACAGGGAACAGCAACATCTTGGCGTTGCTTACTGGCTACAGCAGCAAGGGAGAGGAGGGATTTACATGACAGGGTAAGGCTCCTTGCAAAACTTACAGATTTGCCCCCCCCCTTAGATCCGCCTCTGCAGTGAGACCATTTCCATGGGCAGCAAAGAGATCAGGAGCAGTGGGGTGCCCCCTCCCCAAATACATCCCCTTTCTTTCTAGCCTAAGAAATAATCCCTGTTAGGAGATTTGAAGAAGCCGACCCCGCAGAAGTTTCAAATACCCCATTTCTTCATTTCCTGATTCCTTTTAAAGAACAAGACTCTTTGGGCTGGACTTTGGATCACCAAGTTCGGATCCTTGGAAGAGAATATGGCTTTGAAGGTCCGGTTGGGATATCTCATGGGCCACTCTAGGGAAGGGCCAGGTGTTCCAAACAGATCTGTGGTGTTGTTTTTTAACCTGGCCCTTCTTAGGACCTGGGGGTGGGGGTTGGTTGCCCTCTTTAAACTGTGGTTCCCATTGGGAAGGCAGCCATTGAAAAATCTCTCCAGGACCTCTCCATAAGATAGGGAGAAATCCCTCTGGGAAGAGTTGCAAACTTGTTTGCATAGGGCCTGGTTCGGCTTGGTGATGAGATGGGGTGACTGCTACCTGGAAGTTTTTGCAACTTATCTTCTTGGTTTTCTTGCCTTGTATAGATGCTCTCTGATTTCCCCAGGTCCCAAGAAGTAGGCTGCAATTCTTACAGTTTCTCAGGTTGATAGAAGACATGATTTAATTTCCTTCTTTGAAAAGAACTAAGGACACAATCCTAACCTGGAGTTAGGCTGGCACAGTTAGGCAGCAAAGTTTGGCCGGCACAAGGGCCACTGTAAAGAGCGTTGGACCACTCTCAGAGTCAGGGAGAATGGCACACGTCTGTGTGCTGGCCTCTCTGACTCCGAGAGTGGTGCAAACATACTTTATGGTGTCCCTTGTGCCAGCCAAACTTTGCTGGCCTAACTGTGCCTGCCAAATTCCAGGTTAGGATTGCGCCCTAAATTACACATTCATCTGCTACACAGCTTAAATCACAAGTGGGCCCAGTTGTACATGTGCTCACTCAGAATTAAGGTTGCAGCCCTATGCACTCCCTCCTGGGAGTAAGTCCCACTGAACACAGTGGACCTTACTTCTAAGTAAACATGCACAGGGCCACACTGTTCATCCCACTCTATTGAAGCATTGGGGTTTTCTCATAGGAAAGGGCACATAGGATTGCATCTTTACTCTTGTGCGGTGCCACTAACTTCTGTGGCCTTGCTTAAAAAGTGTTCAGGATCATCGTGGCCAAGAAGAGTTCTCCGTAGTCTCTGTGCAGCTACAAAAACAAAAAAACAAAAAAATGTTGTTGTACTTATACATAGCTGCCCACCAGATGTTGGTGGCTAGATTTGGCCTGTTGGACACCGAGGTCTTTCACAAGGACTTGAAATATTATATTATTATTACTATTACTATTACTATTACTATTACTATTACTATTTGTTTTGTTGTTGTTGTTGTTGTTGTTGTTGTAAGACATGGCACTTAAAATAACATCAAGCCAACAAAATAACATCAAGCCAAGGCAACCCCTGCCCCAAGGAACCTACAAGCTATATTTAGGTGCAGGGGGAGAAATAGCAGAGAGAGGGAGGGAGAGAGTAAAAAAAAAAGGAGGAATATTTAATTGCATGTATTTAGGCTCCCTGTGCTAGGTGGGAAACTGAGGCATCTCACGCCTCCACAAAGCTCTTCCACGAAAGGGAAGGAGGGGCTGGTTTTCTCACCTCCTTTTCTAAGCACATCAGCCATGGAACAAGAAGCCACCAACAGCCGGTCCCATTCACCACTGCTAACCCAATAAGGACTTTGGGATGAATTGCCCTGTCCAACTCTATATATCTCGCCTGTTTCCGTCTCCAGCTCATTCCTTTGACGCCTCCATCTGCTTTAAAGATCAACCCTGGGAACATCCCAGGATCTGAAGAATCAAAGGTCAAAGCCTACAGCTGAGAGGAAAGTTACCCCGCACAGCCTTGAGTTACACACACACACACACACACACACACACACACACACACACACACACACCCTTCTCAACTGAGTTAATAAGTAAAATGCATTTGGCTAAATCTAATTTTCAGGACTCTAAGCCCAGGCTGTCTGGTTACTTCCAAGTTCCCCATTTTTAGGGCCCAATCCTAACCTGGCGTTAGGCCAGCACAGTTAGGCCAACCAAGTTTGGCCTGCACAAGTAACACTGTAAAGTATGTTTGGACCACTCTCTGAGTCAGAGAGGCCAGCACACAGATATGCCCATTCCTCCCTGATTCCGAGAGTGGTCCGAACATGCTTTACAGTGGCCCTTGTGCCGGCCAAACTTTGCTGGCCTAACTGTGCCAGCCTAACTCCGGGTTAGGATTGCTCCCTTAGTGTCAGCCTCTGAAAGCTAAAGACTGGTGGACTGAACCTCAAAAGACCACAAACTTGGGATGTCCAAGAGAGAAGGGACAAAGTTCAGGATATTCTTTAGGGGAATTCCACTCCAGGAGGAAAAAGACAGCAAGAAAGCTAATTTGCTGGCATTGGGAATACCCCTAAGAATGGGCTACACTGAGAGCTGGTTCTCATGTGCCCACAAATCCCTTCACAAGTACCTGTCTTCATCCAGCAATGAACAACCATGTGTGAATTAGGCTACAATCCTATTCACAACTTTCCTGGGAGTAAGTCCCACTGAATGCAACAGGATTTACTTCTGAGTAGACAGGTTTAGGCTTGCACTGTCAGCTATGAAGAAATAGATGTCTGGTCCAATTCTCTACTTGACCTGGAAAAAGAAGGAACACAATGTGCAAGTAATTTCCCTGCATGCAACAGATGGAACACCTAATGTAGCGTTTCTCAAACTGTGGATCTGTTCTTGTAGAACAGATAAAAGGAAATACTTTTTTTTACCCAATGTGTAATTTGTGGAACTCCTTGCCACAAGAGATGGTGATGGCGTCTGGCCTAGGTGCCTTTAAAAGGGAACTGGACAGATTTCTGGAGGAAAAGTCCATCGCACGCTACAGGCCATGATGGTTGGTGCAACCTCCTTATTGTAGAAGTGGGCTACCTCAGGATGCCAGATGCAAGGGAATGGCAAGAGGATGCAGGCATCTTGTGGTCTTGGTGCTCCCTGAGGCATTTGGTGGGCCACTGTGAGATGCAGGAAGCTGGACTAGGTGGGCCTTTGGCCTTCTTGGGTCAGTTCTGAATCACAATGAAACCACGATGAAGCCTGTACAATGATCACTGTGCAGTTTAGGTGAGCAGCTGAACCTAAGCAGGATAG
>JAJKFI010000103.1:1913853-1925543 GCA_029204185.1 Lerista edwardsae | reverse complement strand
TCTCTCTCTCTCTCTCTCTCTCTCTCTCTCTCTCTCTCTCTCTCTGCAATTTGACTTATTCCTTATTACAAAACTTCAATTTAGTAATTTAACACAATGAGAGAGAAAATGTAACCAAATCTGAAGATAACGTCCCCATTTCATTCGGAAACACCTTCAGAGTGCAGAAGGGGAAGACGGGGGCAGAGAGAGAGAGAGAGAGAGAGAGAGAGAGAGAGAGAGAGATATTTGAATTGGAAATCAGTTTAATTTTTATGCTGGTAAAAAACTGCTCTGAATCCCTTATTGAGGACTGAAGAAAGCCTATAGGCCTGGTGATTTTAATCCAAATTTTATAACTTTCTCGTGCAACCTTCCTCTCCCCCCCCATTTCCTCCAGAATGTCATCACTCGCAGAAAGAAAAGGACTGGCGTGCCGCCGCCCCCCCCTTAACCCCTCTCTTCCTGCCCTCTAACAAGCCGAGGCTTCGATTGTGCCTTTCATTTTGAGGGTGGGGAGGGCTGATTGATGTTAACACCCCTCTTGCAGAGGGAGGGGCCTACTGGACTCCCTCTTTTCCGAGCTCGGCTAGCCCATCAGATAACTTGGCCCAGGGCAGGCGGGACGGGGCGGCGAACTTCAGGGGCGCTCCTCGGAAGGGCGTGGTGGGCCCTACTCCCCAGAAAACGCGCCTTGAGGATCGGGGCTCTTGTAACCGGCCCTTCCGCCTGCAGGCTGCGCCCCCGAGAGAAGCCACAGTCTACACGACTTCCTAAAAAAATAAAAATAAAGGAGAAAAGTCCACTGCTTCCAATTCCGGCTCTGACTGGAGGACTGGAGTGGGGTCGAGGCGGGGGGGGGGGTGTGGGGGGGGGGTTCCCCCCGCCCTGCTCCCTCCTTGCCCCCCCCCCGCGCCCCCAGCCCGTGGCAGTTTCCCCCTCCCTCATTCATAGATTTAATCGCGCCTGGGTTTGTGTTTGAGGGCCGCGCGCGGGTGGGGGGGACGGGGGGGGACGGGGGAACGCCTCCCTCCCTCATTTGCGGTGCTTTATTCGAAAGTGCAATGGAAGTAATAAGGGAGGTTAATATTTTATAAACAATAAAAATCTTTGAGCCCCGCTGGTTGCCGAGGCGCCCACAAATTCAATCTGCGCCTTGTTGCCCTCTTGTGGGCCGTTCGGAGCCGAGATCTGGTCGGGGGCGCTCTCGCCACTTTCCTGCCAAGCCGGCGCGCCCCCCCGGGCACTTCGCGGGGGCGTGTGCGGGCGGGCAGGGGCGCGCGCGTCGGGGCCCGGGTGGCTTCTTGGGTCTGCGCCCCGAGGAGGCTGGAGCGCGACGCGCGTCCGCCCGGACGCCCCTTTCGCCGTCGAGTCTCCCACTGCGCTCGCTGAAGCCCAGACAAAACGCGGGGAGGGGGCTCTCTCTCCTCCCCCGCCTGCGCGTGTTTGGCGACGGGATCAAAGGCGCGGGAGGCAGCAAAACGAGGCTGCCGGGATTACACGCACCGAACTGCGGGGCCTTTTCGCCCGGCAGTGTCAAAATAATCATGACAGATCGCCAATAAGAGGCAGGCGGCGGGGCGGGGGGCGCCAAACTGAGTTAAAGAAGGCCGCACTCGGGGGTGATCGCTTTCTACACACACGCACACGGGCCAGACCACTTGAAGTCCCGAGTCTCTTAATCCAGAGCTGAACACCACAATTGCGCCTGGTTTGCTAGCTTGCTTGCTTACTCACCCCGGAGTAGTTTCCTTCGAACCACAGAGCTTCACTCCTGAGTCCCTGCGTTCTCCGGTCTATTATTCACATTCACACACACACACATTCACACACACACACACAGGAGATTTCCTTGAAATCAAAGCGCAACCGGAGTATCTTTCCTGCTTAGGAGTAATTTTCCGAGCTGGAAAACCACCACCACCAGCAGTTTTGTTGTTGTTGTTGTTCAGTCGCTAAGTCGTGTCCGACTCTTCGCGACCCCATGGACCACAGCACGCCAGGCCTCCCTGTCCTCCACTAGCTTCCGGAGTTCGCCCAATTTCATATTCATTGCTTCGGTGACACTATCTAACCATCTCATCCTCTGTCGCCCCCTTCTCCTTTTGCCTTCCATCTTTCCCAGCATAAGGGTCTTTTCTAAAGAGTCCTCTCTTCTCATCAGGTGGCCAAAGTATTGGAGCTTCAGCTTCAGCATTTGTCCTTCCAGGGAGCAATCAGGCTTGACTTCCTGGAGAATTGACCGATTGGATCTCTTTGCAGTCCAGGGGACTCTCAAGAGTCTTCTCCAACACCATAATTCAAAAGCATCGATTCTTCGACGCTCTGCCTTTCTTATGGTCCAGCTCTCACAGCCATACATGGCTACTGGGAAAACCATCGCTTTGACTATGCGAACCTTTGTTGGCAGGGTGATGTCTCGGCTTTTGATTAAGCTATCTAGGTTCACCATAGCTTTCTTCCCAAGAAGTAAACGTCTTTTAATTTCATGGCTGCAGTCACCATCTGCGGTGATCTTGGAGCCCAGGAAAATAAAGTCTGTCACTGCTTCCATTTCTTCCCCTCCTATTTGCCAGGAAGTGATGGGAGTGGTTGCCATGATCTTAGTCTTTTTAATGTTGAGCTTCAAACCAATTTTGGCACTTTCCTCTTTCACCCTCATCAAAAGGTTCTTTAGGTCTTCCTCACTTTCTGCCAGTAAAGTGGTATCGTCTGCATATCTGAGGTTGTTGATGTTTCTCCCAGCAATCTTGATTCCAGCTTGTGAGTCATCCAGCCCTGCCTTCCTCATGATGTAACCAGACAAAACCAGAGTAAACCAGCAGTTTACTCCGGGGTAAAGAACCTCAGGGTCGTAGCCCTTCATTTTCACGGGGGAACTGCTTGAAGCTCGGGCGCGTGTGAAACTATAGAGCGCGGTGAAGTCTCTGAATTCGGTTGGTGTTGTTCCAGCGCCATCAGCAATATGTTTACTCGGAAGTAGGCCTCACTGAATTCAAAAAAGGACTTCATTTTCTCCCTAGGAAGTAAGGATAGCAGCAGCCCGTGTGTGCGTGTCGCCTCCTTGTCATCTTGAGACCACTTAATCCGGTGTCATCTCAAAGCAGTGACGATTCCCTTGCAGCGCAGAAATATGTAGGTTGACTCAATGACACCCCAGCCCTGCCCTAAAATCATTTCTTTGCAAATGTAAGTTCCATTCATTGTGATGAGATTTGTTCCCAAGTTACTCAGGCTTTTCAGGAGGCCTAACCGTGGTTGAAAACCCTTCACACGTGTAGATTTCCTGCATTCTGCAACGGGCGTTAAAACAATCATCGACCCTGGTTTTCATCAAGGCGGTCTTTCCTTTCCCATCCCGCATTACCAACATTCACACGTGCCTACAGTGCCGAGGGAGGCCTTTTTAGCGGTGTCACGTGTGAAAGCGAGGCGTTCCCAATTTATTTCTAGTACTTAATAGTTCCTTCAGAGGTTCCGCCCTGTTTATGGAGTGCTTCACAGGGATTCGTTCTCACTCCCGGGCAGTTGAAGCTCAGCGAGAGGTTTGCCCAAGGCAGGGCCTGAGGATTCAAACACGCATCTATCCCTCTCTCTCAATTTTGTCAGGATGCGCTCTGAAGTTCTGCACTCCTCTTAGCATGGAATACAAGACTTATGAAAGTCATCCTCTTTTTTTAAAGAGGAAAAACGAGAACAGTTCCATGGATATTTAAAATCATTTGCTACCATCTGAAGTGGTAACTTGGAGGGCGTCTTCACGCGTTAGGTTTTTCGCGGAAGCCTAAAGGCTAGATGCTCAAAGAAGTGTTGGAAACACGTGAATCATAAGCAGGTCAGAGAGGGACAGGCTAGCATGAGACAAGCCTACATTCGATGGCAACCCGGCGTTTGTTGCTTGGGGGGCGTTTGAGATAAAAGCGCCCCACAACCAGTGCGACTACTTTGACTGAAAAGGTTATACAGGAGACCGTTTTCACAAGTGACACCTAAATACAGATAGATTTTTTTTTTTTGCATTCCTCCTTAAATTCTGCACCTTTTATAGGTTCGAGTGTGCATTTGATGTTGAGGGGGCTCCTTCCCACTTCTCACCCGCATTAGCTTCATTCACACGTGACGGGCAGCGCCCTCTTCAACCATAACGACTTGTTCCCGGGTTCAGAACCGAAAACCTGAGAACCCTTCAGCACCCACCGAGAAGAGCTGTCTGTAGGTACCTGTGAATTGGGTCGTTATAGGGGTGCAGATTTCTTTTAAGAATCACGACTTGAAGGCCTCTCTGTGGGTTTCCTTTTCCAGACCCTTGCAAGCTGAAATCTATCTCCTCAGGTTGGGGTTCTTTTCCTGCTTGCTTGCTAAATTTCTCGCCTCCATCAGCAGCATAGTTAACTCGGAGGGTGGGGTGGTGGAGGACAGGCGAGGACCGACGAAGTCCTCTGAATAAAAACGAATTAGAAGGTGACCGCATTTAATATCATTCTATCAAGTCCACCAAAACGTTTCATGCACGTTCTCCTGTTTTTATCTTTCCAGCAATCCTTGAAGGTAGATCGTCTGGGGGTGGAGAAACTGTGTGTGCGTTTGCGTCTCCCCTGTGACCACCGTGTCAACCGAGAGGAGGGGTGATGAAAACCTGGGCCCTCCTCCATGATTTGGGGGTCATTCCCGGAAGCAGAAAACCTGGCCTAGAGATGCAACCGGGCGCTCTTCTCTAACGTCAACGGTCCATTCATCTCCTTTGCGGGCTCCGCGGTCCCGCCCCCCAGCAAACCAAATTGCCAACTGCACCCTGCTCGGGGCGGAGAGCTGAAGGCGGCTGCATTCCTCTATGAAAGCCCGCGTCTCTGTGAACATTCCAGGCCCTTCCCGATGCGGTCATGGAACCGTGCCAACAACGAGGACGAGACTCGGTACCCTTATTAGCCAGACTGCTAATTATTATTGCTGTTATTATTCTGATTATTAGCCCAGCTGAGCTCAGTCCAGCGCGTGGGCGCCTTCTCTTCGGCCGACCTTCTGTTCCGACGCCCCGTTCTCCTTCGCCAGGCAAAGAAGAGGCTGCACGCGCGCAACGCCCCCCCTCCCTCCGCCCCGTGCGCCTTGTTTGGTGTCTGTAACCTGCACTCTAAAGGGTTAACAGCTCTTTGTTCGCCTTAATTTTAATCCGCGGCTGGGTCGCCAGCTCACGTTGTTCGGATCTGCTAGAGAGAAAGCGTTAACTATTATCTGCTCCTAGCTTGACCATCTGCTGTTGTAGAAAATTCAAAACCCTGGAGATCTACTTATATCCACATCGTAAACGAGAAAAGATGTTTTAATTAAGGGAAATCAGGTTAACTTAGCTCTAATTTACAAGCCGCCTGCTTAATGAATTGTCTGCGCGGCTCCCTCTTTGTAGAGAGTAAATCTGAGGATCTTTTTTTTCCTCCCGTGCAGTTCAGACACTAATTAAGTAACCAAGATTTTTAGTCGCAACCTGACTTTCTCCCTCTAATAGTTTTTACCTAAAGCCAAGCTGGTCACTGCTTATACAAATTGCCAATTAAATTTGATTGATATAATGAAATTGGATTTTATTTTCACTTACCTTAGCCCTCACGCTGGCTTGCTGTTCTCGCCCCCCACGCCCCCCACCCGCCCCCCGTAAATCCTCCCTCCCTTCAGGCAATGTTTTCCAGCCCTTAAACATTTGCCCAGGACAAAAAGTTCCTCGCCAAACTTTTGCTGCTATTCCGTGCCTGGTGTTTATTTTTTTTGCTTCCATTAATTTTGGGCATCGTTCCCCCCTCTTTCCCCCCCTCTCCCTTTTAAAGCATATTTATCCTCGCTTTTGAAGGGCTGTGAATTTTTATTTCGAAACAAAAATAAATCTTCTTTAGAAGTTAAAAGCGAAAACGAGAGATCTGAGCGAATCATTCTGGGAAGACATTAACAGTTTCCAAAATCTATATCGCTGCTTAATTAAATATGTTATCCTGTTTATAGGATCTGTGGCTAATTATTTAGAGTCATTTAATCTACTCAATTTGCACGTTAATTAAACAACACCGAGTAGGAATAAAAAGAGGGGGGAGAGAGACCGGGAGCGCGCGCGGAAGCGGCGCTGTTTTTGAGGGGGTGCAGCGCCGCCTACAGGCTGCCCGCGCGTCTTGCAGCTGCAACCTCTACAGTTTACAAGAAGTTTGTACAAACAAAAGTTTGTACACATTGAGGAAGTTTTTGACTCAAGGATGTCAGAAGGCAACGTGGAGAAAAATCACAGTGAGGTTAAAACCCCTATTCTTGGATACATTTAAGATTAAATTATATTTATTTATTTATTTATTTATTTATTTATTAGATTTATATCCCGTCTTTTTGCCCGAAGGCACCCAAGGCGGCATTACAACAAGATATATTTAAGATATATTTAAGGTTAAAGGGGATTGGACAGATTTCTGGAGGAAAAGTCTATCATGGGCCATGATGGGTTGGGCAACCTCCTTACATTAGTAGTAGGCTACTTCAGAATGCCATGGGGTTTTCTTGGCAAGAGTACTGCAAGGGAGTGGTAACAGGATGCAGGCATCTTGTTGTCTCGTGTGCTCCCTGAGGCATCTGGTGGGCCACTGTGAGATGCAGGAAGCTGGACTAGGTGGGCCCTCTTTGGCCTGATCCAGCAGAGGGGCTCTTCTTGTTCTCGATTCAAATGGACCACTCTCAGGGAGGATGGCATCAGAGGCGTTTCTACAGGGATGGCAAAGCTCTAAGTTTTGCAAGAAGCCTGACCCTGTCGTGTAAATCCCTCCTCTCCCTTGCTGCTGTAGCCAGTAAGCAACGCCAAGATTGGCTAAAACGGTGCAGGAGAGGAGTAATCTCCACTGCAAGGTAAGGCTTCTTGCAAAACTTAGAGCTTTGCCATCCCTGTAGAAACGCCACTGGATGGCATGTCTGAGTGCTGACTTCTCTGACTCCAAGAATGGTCCAAACACCCTTGACGGTGTCCCTCCTGCTGGCCAAACTTTGCTGGCCTCGTTGTGCCGGCCTCACTCCAGGTGAGGAATGCACCCTCAGTTCAATTCACGTGTGTGCCCTCCCCACTTGGCGGTCTGAAGTGGTACAGCCCTGACCGGAGGACTCCCGTCAAAAAAAAAACGAGAGGCCTGCAGCACATTGAAGGGGCCAGTTTAAAACACACACACACACACAGAGAGAGAGAGAGAGAGAGAGAGAGAGGAGGAAATGGACTAGGCGCCCCTTCCCCAAGCACCCCAGCAGCAGCAGCCCTCCTTGGGGGAGACCTTCCCTCCTCCTTCCCCCCACCCCTTTTGTTTCCTTTCATTCCAGGAAGCATGTCCTGTCACCCAGCCTATCCACCCCCCGCCTGATTAACTGATAAATTATAGAGTCCTCCTTTCTCTTTCTCTCTCCATCGCTTCCTAATTGTTTTGTCTCTTGGAAAAACACACGCGCGCACCCCTCCTCCCTTTTTTCCTTTTTTTTGGGGGGGGTGGGGTCTTCTCTTTCACTCCCATCTGTCTCTCTCCAGCCCTGCTGTGGGGTTTGCCTCTGCCTTTGTCCTCCGGCGCCTCCCCGCGCCCCTCCCCGCCCCGCTGCCCGCTGCTGTCGCCCCGGCTCCAATCGCCTTCTGCCCCATTAACCCATCGGCACGAGCCGAGGCAACAAAAGACCAGCAATCTGATAATGCCGCGTTTATTGAATCCTCATTGTTCCTCCCAGCTCGTTTGTCACCAGCCCTCCCTTGCGCCTGCCTTTGGGGGGGGGAGGGGGGGAGGAGGGGAGAGAACGCCTTGTTAATTCCACCCACCCACCACGACCCTCACCCTAACCCTCTGGACCCAAAAGACTGATATAACTTTAATTTTTTTTTTTAATGTGGCAAGCAAATCACCATGAAGGCTGCCAAGGATGCTTACTCCAGAGTAAGCCCCATTGGGTTAGCATATAGGAGCCATAGGCTGTGCAGCACACACTTGAAGGCGGGGAACCGAGGCCTGCTTCCCTTGGGAGTGGGCCCCACCGAATGCAGTGGGGGCTTCCTCCCGAGTAATCCTCTTTAACGTGGCCCGCGTGCAGGGCCTTATGAGAGGGAAGTGCAGGGGGTGAATTGTACGCCCAGGCCCAGGGTCAGAAAGGGGGCCTAGGAGCCAAGGAGCGAGCCAGAAATTTCCTGGGATCTCAGAAAACGGTTGTGTGTCTATTGTGTGAACGTTCACATTTAGTGTGCGGCTTCCCCAAGCTGCCCATTGATTGGCCTCCACAGAATAGAAAGGAAGGTCTGTGCGGTCATTGGGCATGCCGCACAAGGATTGTCTCCAGTGGTGTCATCTAAATGATTTAAGAACAGGTACTCACTTTTGATTGGCACGTGTCGGGACCCGCCCACCGGAAGTGACGTCATAAGCCGGAAGTGAGGTCGTGGCAGGAAGGGACATGAAAAAAGCCCTTTTTGAGGCCTCAGAGGATTTTAAACTGACCCAACAGTTGCAACAGTATTCCACAGCACCCCCAGAACATGTTAAGGAGGCCTGGCATCATGTTAAAGTGACCCAACAGTTCCAAAACCCCAGAGCAGCTCATTTTTCAGTGGCAAGGCAAGGCAAGGCAAGGCTCCGCTCACTGCCTGCCTGCCTGGCTCTGAGAACATGCAGGCAACTCAAATGTGCAGGAAATTAAAACGTTGCAGGGGGCGGAGTCGACGGGTGGGCGGGCGAATGGGCGGGGCCAGCCATAATCCTAGGAACCGGTACTCACGTACCCCCACGTACCCCTTGCATGACATCACTGTCTCTCTTGCCTTGCTCCGACTCTTGGCTTCCTCCCTGGTGCGGCCTTCTCGGCTTTGTCCAGCCGTCACGCAGGACGACGTTTGCAGAGGTTCCAACCTCTCCGCTTTTGCACCGCTGTCCACGCGCTTCATGTACAGCCATCAGTTATGAGGCTGGTGCAAGATTCAGCCGCTGCCATCAAGGAACGGGCGATTTGGGACTCTCTAGCCCGGGGGCATAGCTAATGAAAGTGTAGCCCCACTGCAGAGGGCAAAATATTGCCAGGAAGGTGACGCCCATAACAGGAAGTGACGTCACAGCTGCAGTTTCACTTTCTCTGGTTTTTCGGCCATCACCTGGGATAGAGTGAAGCTATTACACTCTGGTTTGCGTCGTTGCATTCGGCACTTAGAAGGGGATGGGATAGATGGATGGAGGAAACGTCCGACACAGGTTGCAAGCCAAGCTGGGCAAGGGCAACCTCCTGGTTCTAGGCTGTCTCAGCATGCCAGGTGTGCAAGGAACTGCCAACGGGCTATGGGTCTCTTGTTGTCTTGTGTGCTCACCTGGTGGGCCGCTGTGAGATCTAGCAAGCTGGACTAGATGGGCCTTTGGCCTGATGTAGGGCAGGGCAGAGTCAGGAAAGTTCTCTCTGGAATGCTGGAGAGCTCCTGGCAATTCTCAACTTCGATGCTCATGGTCTGACTTGGTACATAAGAACATAAGAAGAGCCCTGCTGGATCAGGCCAAAGGCCCACCTAGTCCAGCTTCCTGCATCTCACAGCGGCCCACCAGGTGCCCCAGGGAGGCATGAGACAACAAGATGCCTGCATCCTGTTGCCACTCCCCTGCACCCGGTACTCTGAAATAGCCTACTACTAATGTAAGAAGGTTCCACAATCCATCGTTGCCTATAGCCCACGATGGATCTTTCCTCCAGAAATCCATCCAATCCCCTCTTAAAGACGTCCAGACCAGATGCCATCACCCCCTCCTGTGGCAAGGAGTTCCACAGATTAACTACCCGACTAACTACACAGATTAACTACACAGAGTTACACAGATTAACTGGTAGAAAACAGTTTCCCATGTTTCTACAAAATGGGGGGATGGACTGCAGAGTGGTGGGGGGGAGGTTATCAAGCCTAGGACAGGTTGCAGTACTTGACGTCGAGTGGATTTGGTTGAAAGGGTGACAACTTAAGGAGGACGAGAGGAACAGAAGCAAAAAAAGGGCAGTGGGTCTCTGCCCCTACGGGCTTACAGTCCAATTTTGATTGGGGAAGGTGAAGAACAAAACGGGGAAGTGAGGAGCAGAGAGGCACAGCTTAGCAAAGGACAGATGGGGACCAGGGCAGTGAATGCACCTGCCTTTTTTGCACAACCTCCATGGGAAGAAGGCTGCAGAAGCCTCTTCTTAAGAAGAGGGGAGGGTCCTCTCCCTCCCCCCGGCCCCCTCCCCGCTGCCGTTCCTGGGAGTTTGTTACCTGACGCCTTACAAAGGCGCACTGCAGCCTCCTCCGCCACCGCCGCCCCCCCATTAAATGTTTTATCCATGTGCCACTTCCATCTTAGCGCCCGCATCTTTAATGGGAGAATATTACCATATTAATTGCTATTGTGAACCAGAAGATACTTATATCATCCAAGCTTTCATTACTGTCAGGGAAAGATTTTTCCCACTGAGTCAAAAGTGACCACTTTCCCTAATCCCTTCTTTAAAAGCTCTGTGGTTTCTCCTTGACGGGGCTTTGGAACTTGCTTGCGACGGCCCCCCCCACCCCACCCCCTTCCCCGCATGCCCCCCCCCCCCCGCTTCTCATTTTGCCTGGACCCAGATTTGGAATTCAAAACCTTTTCCCCAGTTGTGATCTGATTCATAGAGTGGGACCTGATTCTTTTTGTTTATTTCCTAGATTCTGGGGTGTCATTTTTGATGTCAGTAACAGGGGGGGGGCGAGGGGAGCCGAGAGCAGAGGCGGATCTAAAGGGGGGCAAATCTGTAAGTTTTGCAAGGAGCCTTACCCTGTCATGTAAATCCCTCCTCTCCCTTGCTGCTGTAGCCAGTAAGCAACGCCAAGATGTTGCTGTTCCCTGTGAGGATTGGCTAGAACAGTGCAGGAGAGGAGTGTTTTCCACTGCAGGGTAAGGCTTCTTGCAAAACTTACAGATTTGCCCCCCCCTTAGATCCGCCTCTGGCCGAGAGGTTTCAATTTGGGAAGGGCAGGATTCAGCAAGACCCACCTAGGCCCACTCACAGACTCCTAGGCTGCAAAACTAAACTGAGTCTCGGACCACTGCTGGTGACAATTTCATTTTGTGTACAGCGCATCATGCTTAGAGCCGTGATTTCAATACAGGACCACAGAGCCGGCCCAAGTCTTTTTTTTTTTCTTTGAAGCAAAGGGTTTGGTGTGTTTGACATGAATACCAAGTGCATAAGTCCATTTCCTAGTCTCAAACAGTACATAAGTCCATTTCCTTGCCCCTCCCTTCCCTCCTTTGTCGTTTCTTCCATGAATCT
The DNA here is from genome assembly GCA_029204185.1 of Lerista edwardsae. NCBI lineage: Eukaryota > Metazoa > Chordata > Lepidosauria > Squamata > Scincidae > Lerista > Lerista edwardsae. Next base: position 1,914,269 of record JAJKFI010000103.1, on the reverse strand, counting down.
CATTCATTCGCGCACCACCGGAAGAGAGTGGCACAGCCCTAAAGTAGCAAGAGGGACTGTACCACTTCAGATTGCAAGGGATGATAGGGTCTCCCCTGCGCCAAGCTTCTTGCGAGAGAGAACAAAACAAAGCTCCCCAGGCAGCACATCAGGGAGAAATGTAGCATCTCAGCTTGCTTGCTGATGTGCTAGTTTTCTGCATGTAAGGAGACACTTCCCCCCCCCAAGGTGGCATTCAAAAATGCAAACTTGCACCTGTCTAAAGTGGTATAGTCCTTTCTACCACTTGAGGCATGACTCTACCATTCTGTTGTACGTGCCTTGTAAGTTCTTATGGGTGAGAAATGTAATTCTGTGCTGTGTGTGTGCTGTGTGTGTGTGTGTGTGTGTGTGTGTGTGTGTGTGTGTGTGTGTGT